>CM037784.1:47975221-48025221 GCA_021229015.1 Solen grandis | reverse complement strand
TTCTTCTTCATCATCTACCGTTGCAGTATCTGATATATCCTCCCATTGTTTTCGACTCCTTTTATCGGGGGTTCCGCTCTTTATTACCATTCCCATCTAATGTCTCAATATCCGATATATCATCGTATTCCTCGCGAGACCTTTTGACGGGATAGTTTGCTTCGAATATATCGGTGCGTAAACGTTCTTCTTCCGGGGTATTTGATCTCAAATCCACTATCAAGTATCCGTACGGTTTAGACGTTGCCTCTTGAAACCTTTTTATGAAAATATTGCTATTTGTAGGATATATTCGTCTGGCCAACGTTGTCACTTGCTGTCTGTCAATAGGGTTATTGAACAAGACCAAGTACTGGGTATTTAACGCTATATCTCTGCACGCCTTACCTTGAGGAAACAAGTTTTGGGTTAAATAAATGACGGATAGATTTCTGTGATGTTTTCCCTTGGTGAAAAGATCCGCTATTCTCTGATCGCATTTCGCTTCCGTCATCAGGTCGTCAAATACGATCAAATTTCTTTTCTTCGTGTCTACGTACGAAGGTTCGTTTATATAGTCAGGAATACCGCGAACAAACTCGATCGTTGGAAAACGACGCTGTAGGTCCTCGTACAATCGTTGCCATTGGCCGAAACACCAGATTATTCTTTCCGGCGAGGGTTGTATCAGGTTTGAAAAGAATAACTTTTTTACCCATTCCGTTTTACCGCTCCCGCTAGGTCCCGACACCATCATGGAAAACGGGTGTTGAAATATTATCGAATTAGGCGCGCGGTAAAGGCTTCGCGTATCAGCAATTTGTCCCTCACCGTGTAATTGACGCATATGTCTCAACATATTGTCTTTTCTCGAAAAGGAACGACGGCAAGTAGAACAATTCATCGTAATAACACTTTTCTATATATAAATGCAGAGGTATAGATCTCTTCTTACGTGTTTTATATTCATTTCATAAGTGAGTGAGCGAGTGAGTGAGGAGAAGGAGTGATGAGCGGGTGAGGAGGAGTGAGTGAGTGATGAGTGAGGAGGAGTGAGTGATGAGTAAGTGAGGAGGAGGAGTGAGTGATGAGGAGTGAGGAGTGAGTGAGTGAGTGATGAGTGAGGAGGAGTGAGTGAGTGATGAGTGAGGAGGAGGAGTGAGTGATGAGTGAGGAGGAGGAGTGAGTGGTGAGTGAGGAGGAGGAGGAGTGAGGGAAGAGGAGTGAGTGAATGAGGAGTGAGTGATGAGGAGGGGGTGTGATCGAGTGAGTAATTGAGGGGGTGAGTAACTGAGTGAGTAATTGAGTGAGTAAATGAGTGAGTAAGTGAGTGATTAAATGAGTAATTGAGTGAGTAATTGGGTGAGTAAATGAGTAAGTGAGTGAGTAATGAGTAGTTGAGTAAGTGAGTACATGAGTGAGTGAGTGAGTGAGTGAGTGAGTGAGTGAGTGAGTGAGTGAGTGATATGAAATTATAAACATAACAAGATGTGTTCGGAAAACACTATACCCCTTTCTGAGAATGCAATAGAAAAATAAAGGGAGATAATTTTAAAATAGTAGCTGCACTGCTTCAACTTGCTATCATATTATGTTTCAAGTTTCTAGTCCTTAAAATGTTTTATTCATAAGTTTTGCTCCCAACAAAAAATTATTCAAGTAGATAGTAAATAAGTTATTATCTGGAGAGAAATTCATTGTAACATTTAATAAGGGGAGATAATTAGAAAATTAATCAAGGTAGTGTTACGATTTTTGGTTATTGCACTTCCCAATCTCACAATCTATTTATATTTAAAGTTTCCAGTCTATATACTTTAAATAGTTTATAAGTTATGCTCCCGACTAAAATTAAAAGCTAAAAACAAAAAAAAGGAAGGTAATTAAAACTTGGACCAGGTAGAGTAATGGTTCTTAGTCACTGCTGCTCCTCTCTCCGGTTTCTAGTTGTTTTTTATTTCAAATTAATTACTTGTATAATAAATAAATAAATAAATGTCTCGATTGCTTTTACGGAGAAGTGTGCGTGCATATGCTTGGATAATTTTGACTCTAGTACGTAACATTAATACTACTACTAATACTACCACCATTTCTACTACTACTACTACTACTACATATACTCTTCTACATAAACAAAAACTTCAAAAACAAAATGTAAAGAAGAGTTGTGACACCACCTCAGAATCTCGATTTATTCAATCGTATTAATAATATCATCATTTCTATAACTACTAATACTCCTGTTAAACAGCGAATATATAACCAATATTATTATTACAACTAAAACAAAATTCATTATTACAACAACAACTATTACTACTACTACGACCACGTATGTTTGACAAAAATAAATAAATAAATAAAACAATAAATAAATAAAACAATATACTAATACTTCTTTAAACAGCGAAACATATGCGTTGCGTATTTGTTATAAATAAATAAATAAATAAACAAATAAATAAACAAACTAATAAACAAATAAATAAATAAAATGATAAATTTCTCGATTACTTACACGGAGAAAGTGAAAAACGTACAATGCCAAAAGCGACTATCTCGCCTTATGAAAAACCGCTAATACCCGTTTATCGTCGCTAGACTAAGCCGGATTAACTCGCGGCGGTTCAGTGCCGCAACAGGTGTTATTAATAAATCTTTATGAAAGTCTCATCATGGTTACATATAAAATCAAAATACAAGATAAGTTTGTTTTCGTATTTATTGCTAGGACTTGTTCGTCACACGAATGTTGACACCCGAAGTTCCACCTTATTTACTGGAATTGAAGTCTTAATGAGAGAATAAAGACCGGTAAAATCCTACGAATAATATTGTAGAAAGAGAAATATAATTAGTGACAATGCGTATACACTAAAAAGGAAATAATATGTGAAAGATGGAGAAAAAAAGACAAAGAACTGTAATCAGCGATGATGCGTGGATGAAAATAAATAAATAAATAAATAAATAAATAAACTTTCCCGATCATTTACACGGAGAAAGTGAAAAACGTAGCGTAGGTAAATGCAAAAAAGCGACTATCTCGCCTTATGAAAAACCGCTAATACCCGTTTATCGTCGCTAGACTAAGCCGGATTAACTCGCCGCGGATCAAATACCGCTGCGGGTGTGTTTGCTGATTAAAGAATTTAGACATGAAAAGGTGAAAATCGTTTCACACCGATTGTCAAAATATACGTATTGACACGCGTATTACGAGGAAATGTGTAGAGAAAGACAGAAATGGTAGAAAAAAGAGCATTAATACGTATAGAAAGGCGATTTCGAATGTTCGACTTCATCCAAAAACAGAGTTATACGTCCGAGGACGGGTGAGATAGTTGTTTACATTCCTTTAGTCCGCGATTCGTAAGGCCTTAGGTCAATAATAGGTGATAACCGATCGATACGGGTGTTACGGGTGTAGATTATGTTTACGGAAATGTTTGAGTGGTCAGTTACCGTTAATTAATGATGAAGGAATCTTCTCTCGACGCGTGGGAATGTGTCCGTTATACAACGCGAGGTATTCCGGATAGCGTCGTTTAATTGTTCAGTAAAAACGTTATTATTCGAAGAGACAATACTCATTATTTAACGTCGCTCATTCAATGCTTCTGCGACAATAGCGAAATCGATGACGTAGTTGATTAATTGTCCCGAATAACAATACGATATGATAAAAGAATAAATATTGCGGTCTATTAAGAATGTCGCGTGACCTCGTTTAAGGGAGCGGTAGGGGCTGCAGCCGGTTTGTTTCAATCGCGTTTTTGCGGTGAATGACGTAGTTGATTAATTGTCCAAAATAACAATACGATATTACGAAAGAATAAATATTTGCGGTTTACTTATCCTCGAAAATGATAGACGCGTGACCTCGTTTAAGGGGTGGATAAGGGATTATCATACCCGAAACAATAGGTCATTGTCCTAATTGTTTAGGGAGACAATTAAAAATAAATATTGCGGTTTTTCGAGAATGTCACGTGACCTCGTTAAAGGGATGAGGTCGGGGATTATGTCATACCCTAAACAATAGGCCATTGTCCTAACTCATGACGTCATAGCGTGCTTTCGGGGCTGCAACTGCTGCAACTAGTCTGCCCATCTGTCTTTATATTACTACTAGCGACTCATGGATAAAGACGACAACAGTTGAATAGCTAGTATGGATAACGACGACAACAGTCGGTATAGCGACTCATGGATAACGACGACAACAGTTGAATAGCTAGTATGGATAACGACGACAACAGTCAGTAGCGACTCATGGATAACGACGACAACAGTTGAATATCTAGTATGGATAACGACGACAACAGTTGAATAGCGACTCATGGATAACGACGACAACAGTTGAATAGCTAGTATGGGTAACGACGACAATAGTCGGTATAGCGACTCATGGATAACGACGACAACAGTTGAATAGCTAGTATGGGTAACGATGACAGCAGTCGGTATAGCGACTCATGGATAACGACGACAACAGTTGAATAGCTAGTATGGGTAACGACGACAACAGTCGGTAGCGACTCATGGATAACGACGACAACAGTTGAACCCAGTAGTTTTGTGTGATTCTTTTGCAGTATTATTTTAAAAAATCGAAACGTTGAATAAATAAATTAATTAATGGGATTACTATTTAGCCATCACACATAAACTTTTGTCTAAGTTAATTTCAGTGTCATTTTTAATTGGTTTATTTTCACTGACCACGTTATATATTTTGATATTTGTTAAGGTTTCTCCTGAAAGAACAGAATAGACTCAAAATTACAAATTATGGCAACTCCAAAAAAAATTTAAAAAAAATTGAACAATACCATTTGCATGGATTTAAAGAAGGAATTTTAATAACATTACAGTTTCAGAGTTAATTTTGCAATTGAGTGGCCTTATCAGGAAGTCTTGGAACGTGTTATGCGAGTAAAGAGAAAATGTGCAGAATAAATTCAAATTTATTTACAATAAATACTTTTTCGACTTTTGATGACATGCACAGATTGATCGAAATTGAGACAAAAAAAACAACAAAAAAAAAAAACAATTGACATTGGAAATGAAAGTGAAAGTAGAAAAAAAGACTTAACTTGACTATTTGAGTTTACCGTCGCTTCGACAGTATTTCAGTCAAATAGCGACGTCCAGCTAATTACAGGTGGAGGAAGACCCCGAATTCACAGAGGCATTCGGGTAGAACGACCGTCAACGACTTTACCCTCTCGGCCACGGAGGCCCCTAGAAAAGCTACTGATAGCTACTATTGTATAAATTCGAGAATGTTCAGTTTCTTTAGTTCATATCACACAAATGTAATGATAAAGAGCAAAGAATGCTGCATTCATATTTATAAACATATGCCACAGAGGATCTTTTATTATAGGTCGCGAGGTCTAAAGTAATTGATGTCAATCTATTTAAAAATCATTGTTTAGTAATATGGTTATGTTTCATTAATTAATCTCATTATAATTGTGATTTTTAGATGGTGAACGACAAAATTGTAGAGGAGCCTTTGGATGGCTCGATGAAATTGAAATAGATACCGTGGAGGGAACTCACGATGAATTAAAGCTCAATTTGTGACAAAACATACATAAAGATTCATTGAAACGACATTTTTCACCTCGGTATATAACGACTTTGTTGTCACTTGTTACAAAAATTTCTCCATCTGCCGGTTTTATATTTTGAAATCTTTAGTTCGATACACAGGTCTACCAGAAACACTATCTAGCTCATATTCACTGTTTTTCATGCAGTTTGATGTATGAGCTTCCACCAAATGTATAATGATATCTTGGAATATTGTAAAAGCCAATACACAGAAGTAGCACTTGTATCTATCCATAGCTATATCACTTTTATTTCAATACTATCTGAAATGCCAAAATAGAATTGTATTATAAACGTTGCAGTCTTAGATTTACATTTTATTTTTACGATATTTTAAAAAAAGTAAAATAAATAGAAATTACACTTACATGACATTAATTTTCTAACCTAGTTGATTTCTTTAAACGTTAGTCGCAACTTCCAAATGGAATATTATGTACATAAAATTCATATTTCCATTTTTAATTCACTGATAGTTCTCCATTAAAAACTGAAAAACATTGAATAAATGCATATGAAAACCCAAAGCTATATATTTCGAAATGTTTTTGTCTATATAATACAGTTTTATGAGATGAATGACACGATTTGTCGCGATGGTTCGACTGTTGTCGACGTTATCCGTACTAGCTATTCAACTGTTGTCGTCGTTATCCATGAGTCGCTACCGACTGTTGTCGTCGTTATCCATACTAGCTATTCAACTGTTGTCGTCATTATCCATGAGTCGCTACCGACTGTTGTCGACGTTATCCATACTAGCTATTCAACTGTTGTCGTCGTTATCCATACTAGCTATTCAACTGTTGTCGTCATTATCCATGAGACGCTACCGACTGTTGTCATCATTATCCATACTAGCTATTCAACTGTTGTCGTCGTTATCCATGAGACGCTACCGACTGTTGTCGACATTATCCATACTAGCTATTCAACTGTTGTTGTCGTTATCCATACTAGCTATTCAACTGTTGTCGTCATTATCCATGAGTCGCTACCGACTGTTGTCATCATTATCCATACTAGCTATTCAACTGTTGTCGTCGTTATCCATGAGTCGCTATACCGACTGTTGGATAGGTTAGGAGTCCTGTGGCCACTATTACATCATTTATATACGTCATTGTATAATTCCGTTCTCAGCTTGATCAGTTTGTCTATTTGTATGAATATTGTGTGAATGAATCGTTTTAGTATAGGTAGTATTTTCTGTGATTATTCCACTTGTGAGTGATTGATTGAGTACATGGCATTCGATTGATGGTTTACCTGGTTCCAGCTTCACTAAAGTCCTATTTTCAGGGCCGGGTCAAGGAATTCAGGTTAGAGGAGTTGGAGTGTGTGTGTGTTTGGGGGGGGTGGCGCTTTATTAAAAAGTGTAGGCAGTGACAATGCAAGCGTCTTGTTGCTTTGCCCGAGCTGTGAGAAGGGTGTAGTTCTGGCTGGATTGGGAATCCGGTAAACTCCCCTGCGATTTTTTTTAATTTAACGGATGTTCGCACCCCCCCCCCCACCCCCCTTGAATCCTCCTGTGGTTAAAGCGTCCTCACTTGGAAAACACATTCAAAAGAGGTTGATCAGATCGTCGAATTCCTTGACGAGAGCACGCAACTTAAGTTTAGGTGGAAGCTTTACACGTGATAAAGAGTTTAATTATGCACGGAAAATCACCCTGAATGTCCGGACTGGAAACTCCAGTGGCGCTTTGAGCTGGCACGGTACTGGGGTCTACGAGGCTTGCTGGACTTCGGGTGTAGTTACTAACAATGACTGGCCGAAATGAAATGTTCTCGGTGCCAGAAAAGCCAAACTGCTGTTCGATCTGCAAGTCCGCAATTTTAGCTTCAAGAGAGCCAATTTAATCACTCGTTAAGGCATATGTTTATAATTTGAATAAATAAGTTATGTCACTGTTGTTTTGGTGATCACTGTGACGTAGATTTAACAAAATGACAGTTTTGTCTTGGTTTTGATGCCTTTAGTGACGTCACGGTCACGTGGTGTTTACGCACCTCTGGCATGATAATCAAATAGGTATATGGTCAATAACATGACATCGCTCATTTAAAAATGCCATAACAGCACCGTGATACAATATCCATTTGATGTTGAAAATCAATAAAACAGTTCCAAGTTAGATCCACTAGCCGTTTGACTTTCTTCTTAATTGTTCAGTTATGTTTAACGCACATTAGTGTCCTCAGTCCTTTGATTACTCTTGTAGATGATATGTCAAAATCGAGCTTGACTGCCGGGACAGGCTATTTCAAATTTCATTTAAAGTTCTCACTAGTCTATAGATGCTACTTGAATTTTGTTATTGCGGCACAATATTCTAAACTTGGTAAAAATAACACATACGGTATGTACATTTCCTTTAAAATACATGTAGTTGTTGATACTTTTATAGACATTTATAACTAAAATTTCCAGGAAAATGTCAGTGTTCTGTTTACAGTTTGATTAACCAATGAAAACTCTCCCTTTATTCACTGTGAATGGAAACGTAAAAAGCCCGTCCCGGCATCGTAACATTAATATTCTCATTATAAAAGGAAGCTTATCACAAAAAACGTTTATGGCTGTTATATCTCTTTTTCAATTTTCGACGTTACTCGTATATATTTGTGTAAAATCCCGGCAGGGTCATTCGGATTTTCATGTGAGGAAGCCTTCCAGCTGGCTTGCGGTAGGTCGGTGGTTCTACCCGGATGCCTCCGTGCATTCGGGGTCTTCCTCCACCTGTAATTAGCTGGACGTCACTATATGACTGAAATACTGTCGCAGCGACGGTAAACTCAAATAGTCAAGTCAAAAGTGCAATTTTCCACAATTGGTCTAAAAGTCCCTTCTTTATGCATGTGACCATAATATACGACATGATTAGCCCATTCAACCTCGAACCTCTGTGCTTATATCGAAAAAAACCATACACTGCATACCAGTTCATCTCCATGCTTAACATTCTAATAAGAAATACAAAGTCCAAATATATAGTTTTAAGAGAAAAAAAGACTTATAATATAAGTCTGAGATTAAATATTTCTTGCATCTCATTTGAAATCTAGTCGGTTTTAATGCGGTATTCGAGAGTTACAGTTTATCGGAACTTTGCCATAATTTAATGCACCTTCTCTACTACCAATAAACACTTGTCAAGATCTGAGGCGCTTCATCTCCGCCTAATTCAGCACATCACATTAATGGCTGGATTTTAACAAACGCTGATTAGCGTTTATTTTCAAAGAAAACACATCAATCTTGGAATATAATTTCTC
Source organism: Solen grandis (assembly GCA_021229015.1). Lineage (NCBI taxonomy): Eukaryota > Metazoa > Mollusca > Bivalvia > Adapedonta > Solenidae > Solen > Solen grandis. The sequence goes on along the minus strand of CM037784.1, from coordinate 48,016,333 downwards.
ATCAAATAAAGCGTATCATATAGTGAGATCTGTTTTTCTCACAATCTCCCTGACAAATTTTAATGTTATTTATGTAATCAAATGCGTTTTGAAATTCTTTCTAGATATTTCATGTGTAAGCTGTGTAGATCTAGATCTGAGTATTGATATACAGCTGTGAATGTAACGGAGGTTGCACAGGGGCCGGACAACCGACCCCCTTCCCCCCGGTTAAAAATTGTTGGGCACAAAAAAAAACTGACTAGTAAAACATAACATTGTACATGATGTATATTGAGCGACTTAGAGCCAACGAGCAGTTTATGAAATTTGGTCGCGCTTCGATGGGTAGGAATGTGTTTGAATTGAAAAAAAAATCGTACCACTGTAAAATAAAATCATATTAATTAAAAACGATGTTGGTAGTAAATATACCATAGACCGTAAAACAATGATTTTTATTGATCTATAAATTGATTATATATTTCATTGCTTGGGGAAAAAAGCATGTATAGACTTCTTACATGCTATACATATATGCAATTTACTATTAGTAGGAAAAAGCGTTTAGGTGCGTTAAACGCTTTTTTTTTCCGTTATTTGCTCAAAAAAAAAAATGTTTTGCAAACCTACCGATGCTAGCCTTTTTGCTTAAACAAAGTGTAAAATTGTTTTAACTATATTGTATCCAAGAGGGCCATCCGTTTGAGATCGTGGTCAGAAGAAAGAATCAGTAGTATACTTTATGTTATGACAACTTATTTTGTACATCCACTGAACTTAAAATCAGAAATGAATAACCTCTGATATTTCAGTATTCACACAGCATGACGAACGGAAGAATATATGGCGGGCAAAAAAGTGAAAAAGAAACTGGTCCTTTGCCCATGTGTCTACCGCCCACGAGACTTGTGATGTATTTCCGCCCTGCTGGTTCTGTTGACTGAAACAACGAAGGGTGGCGAGCCAGATGCGTCGCGAATTTCCAGTTGATGTCTTTGATATTTATGATAAATAAAACATCTGTGAATTTTGAAACACAAATTGATATTTCTGTATCGACATACGGAAACGTGTGTATGCTTGCCCCTCTGACTATGCGAAAGTAAAATAAAAACTTATTCATGTTTGAGGATAGTTACGTTCAAGTCCCTTACATGTGTTGCAGTTTTCTGCATAGTTGAAAAAAAATCTAGGTCTGATTTCCTTGCACAAAAAAATGAATGTTTTAATTATGATAAAAAAAACCAGCTTAATCAAATAGCCCAGAGAAGGAATAACCCGAGGGTCCCCGACTGATATATTTATTAAAGACCGAATAAAAACATCATCTTTCGTGCACATTTCAGCACGTTCGCTTAGTTCAACCCTGTATGTTTATATCAATTTAAGGTTTGAACGAAGAAATAATAATCAGACAGATAAAACATCCAAAGTAAACAGTAGCTTGCTCGTTTGTATGAATACCCGCTGTATCACGTGCACTGGGATCGCACGTGCTTCGCCACAATATCCCTTGGGCTGTAGATTAGCTTCGTTAGGCTCGAATCGCTACATGTTCTTTTTTTACCGCCGAGGGTGCTCGATGATGGCCCAGGATGGCAGTACAGGGAGTCTGTAAACAAACTAGAATATTTGGAAATGATTTACAGATATTGGTTGTCTGCCGAGGACGAATGTAGGCTAATCGAGTCCGGCGAACCAGATATCACTTAAAAATATGTTTGCATATTTGTGTAATTGTAAAATTTATATATATATATATATATATATATATATATATATATATATATATATATAAAATTGCCTTAACAAGAGGTTCGCCATTATTTTTACACTTTCTGTTTCATACGTTATCTTTCGTTGAACGCAAGAAACATCTGAAACAGTGCAAAATTTCAAACTATAAGATAAACAGGATCTTTTAATTTTCATATCCGCAAAATGTAATTATTGATATGTTTTTTTTTGTTTTTTTTTTTGTTTTTTTTATTTGCAAAAGTTGATAAAATAAATTTATCCATGTAGAACTCTGGCTGCCATGGCAACGAAAAGAAAAGAAAAAGAAGTCTTAAAAATTCGTTTCCTTCAAAACTACTGGCCAGATTTCAAATATTTTTGTACAGATGTTCCTTGGTAATCCTCTACCAAGACTACCAAAATTTTTCCGATCCGTAAAAAAAAAAAAAAAAAAAAAAATGGCTGCCAGGGGCGGGCTAATTTGCCTTATATGTATATAGTGAAATCTTTAAACGACATCTTCTCTGAAACCGCTGGACAGAATTTGATTAAACTTGGCAGGGATGATCCTTGGGAGAACCTTCACAAACGTTGCTTAAAGAAACTGGATTCATGTAGAACTCAGGTTGCCATGGCAACGAAAAGAAAACAATATGAAAACATTAAAACTCATTTCCTTCAAAACTACTGGCCACATTTCAAAATGATTTAGTACAGATGATTCTTGGGTAACCCTATACTCAGGTGAGCGATTCAGGGCTTCTATGGCCCTCTTTTTTTGTCGACAACTAGTTAACTAGTTTTCTTCTTTGGAAAGACAGTCACTTCTGATTTCACATGCAAAGATTGATTATAATAATTATTAAGCACGACAATATAAATCTCATCAGTAGTAGTGATGGATATTATCACATTATTATACAACATATAATTCGTAATGCATTTCTAGATGCTAAGTATTCCATGCAGTATCAAAAAACAACGGACTAAACACCGTAACCGCAATGCCAAATATAATATAATTGAAACGAAGTAGAAAGAATTTGATTTCCCTTTGCTGTATGTAGTGTCCGCTAGGTGGCAATTTTGGCACACGACTTGCACGTGCAAATCGGGCAGTAGAATTCAGCTTTGGACGCCTGACGTGTGAAGTTCGCCTGTTAAACACATTTTTTTTAATTTGTGTAATTTAAATCGATGTATCGATTGGGTCTGTTTAATGGCATGATTATGTTTCTGTACAAGGGAGTTCTTATGTAAGCTATACTTAAATCAGAGGCGTATAAATAGAGATTGGCATCTTTCCGAAATAACTTTCCAAATACTTTTAGTAAAGCTACTGATTTTAGCTAAAGTGAGTTGAAATGAAGGAATGAAGAGGACAGGTGCATGATTAGAGCACTGTTTTAGTTAAATTATAATTAAGAGAGAGAGAGAGAGGGGGGGGGGGAGAAAGGAAGAAAGACAGATGGATAAATGGTCCGATATGACTAAGCGCGGCACGCGAAAACGTTGAGATACATGAAAGCCTCGTGTACATGCTGGATTAACCCGTGATTTTTAGCTCGAATTTTCGGAGAATAAGGAGGGCTATTCTAGTCACCAAGCGTCGGCGTTACGGTTAAGTTTTTCGTACCACCTCACTTGAGGTATTGTAGACTTGTATGTGACCACCACCCCAACCTGTAGGCAAGAGGGGATAAGTCAGTCATGGATTTTGACCAAATTATGCCCCTTTTTCGACTTGAATCTCGGTTAAGTTTTTTGTACCACCTCACTTTTCACTCAACTCCTCAATGTACTGTTTTGAAACTTGGAATACTTGTATTCGACCACCACCCCAAACTGTAGGCAAGAGGGGCTAACTCTGTCATGGATTTTGACCGAATTATGCCCCTTTTTCGATTTAGAATCTTGGTTAAGTTTTTTGTACCACCTTAATTTTTCTCTGAAACTCTCAAGGTATTGTTTTGAAACTTGGAATACTTGTATATGACCACCACCCCAACCTGTAGGCAAGAGGGGATAACTTTGTCATGGATTTTGACCAAATTATGTCCCTTTTTCGACTTAGAATCTTGGTTAAGTTTTTTTACCACCTCACTTTTTTCACTGAATCCCTTAAGGAATTGTTTTGAAACTTGGATTGCCTGTATGTGACCAACATGTAGGCAAGAGGGAATAACTCCTGTCAGAGATTTTGACCAAATTATGCCCCTTTTTACTTAGAATCGTGTTAAGCTTTCCGTACAAGCTCTCTTTTTCACTAAACCCCCTAAGGAATTGTTTTGAAACTTGGGATACTTGTATATGACCACCACCTCAACCTGTAGGCAAGAGAGGAAAACTCTGTCATGTATTTTTGACTAAATTATACCCCTTTTCGACTTAGAATCTCGGTTAAAGTTTTTGTACGACATTTTTAAGTCTCCCAAACGAAATTTAGAGACTTATTGTTATTACTCCGTTTCTTCTTCTTCTTCCTTCCGTCGGCAACTTTGTATGGGCCATATCTCGGAGGCCGCTCGACCTATCTTTAAAAAACTTCACAAAAACTTCCCACACTTATAATCCTCAATGAGTGGTGGTGCCTTACTGATTTTTGTAAAGGGGGGGGGGGGGTCCTGTGGATTCAGGCCCCACCCCCCTAAAGATGGATTTTTGCATAAAAAATGTATTTGTTAAATTTTAAAAAATTTTTTGATGTGAAAAATCGATTTATAATTTCATTCGTGAACATAAAAAGATGCATTTTAACGTTTTCTGTTTCAGTGAAATTATTAGTCGATCTTACACCAATACAACAATTATCCTCTATATTATCACCATTATAAAATGAGGTATAAAATGAACTTGTGACATATTCATCGTCACAGCTTCATAATGTTCGATGTCGCCGTGGTGCAGTGGTAACGTACTGCGGATTCGAAAGTTGTGGGTTCAAACGGATATTTCATGACCTTTCCTGGCGCAAAGACTGATCTAACCATGGAAAGGTCGAGAGTGGGTTAAGAAAAGGTTTAACAACTTGTTTCCTTATTGAGGTAAAATAAATATGCATTGTACTTAAACTATTTGAGAGTGGATAATGAGTACGGGAATGGAACACAGAGCGTGACGAGAAAAAAATCCTGGAGACGATGTTAAACCGAGATTCGAACATAGGATTAACATATTGCATGCACGTGACTTAATGTTAACCTCTTGACGTTAGATAAGAAATAAGACAAACAACAACTTCAGGCAGTGGTATGATAAAACTGTGGAACGTTTGCGGTAGATCGAATGAATGTTCTTTTTTGCACATTTGAGTGTTTATGTTCCGTGTTGGTGCATTAGTCCCTAAGAATAAACAATCAGTGCATGGTACCAGACGGCGATGAAAGAGAAAGACGACCGGATCCCAGCATTTGGAAACCAAACCAATCCCCGTTTCTATTAGTTTATATTTTAATTTCTTTGATTGCACTTCACAATTCATTCTTCGCTTGATCTTTTAATAAAGTTGTTAAGTTGGACCGAATAACCTTCTGCTGAAGGCAAAGACTTGTTTTAAGATTGGTCGTTAGTTAAGGCTGTGATAGCTTCCAGAGAAAAGTTTGTTTAGATTAACCATTGACGCTTTTAAAATGCCGTTGACACCCCAATTTACACAGAAACCTATTTACGGTCTACATATCAACGGGACTAAACATTAAGAGAGAGATAAAATGTTACATACGAATTGCAAACATATAATTATATATACGAGACACATGTTGCTTTTTGATGAAATTAATTTGGATTTTTTTTTTGTATCATGATAATTGCTAACACACAGCTGACATTTCGTTTTGGAAACTAATTCATTTTTTATCAAATGCGTATACTTTCGACAAGTCTTAACACATAAATAAAATACACAATGATGATGGGCAGTTATCTAAAACAATGATTTAATTATAAAATTGGCAACTTCCTGCTTGGCGCTCAACAAAACTAAGGGAATCGGGTAGTTCGAGGCAAGCATAAACATTTTAAAAAATCTAGAAATCTCCCATTCAATGGCGTTAACGATATACAGTCAAACCTGTCTTAAGCGGTCAGTCAAGGGAACAAGAGAAAGTGGCCGCTTAACAGAGGTGATCGTTAATGAAGGTTAAACATTTAACACATTGCTAGTTTAGTTATATTAAAACCGGCCGCTAAATGCAGGTTGACAGATTAATACAGATGGCCACTAATACAGGTTCAACTGTATTCTATACTTGTACTCCTATATAAAAGTATCTTTTATGTCGTCAAATTCCTTATTTGAGAATTGTAAATTTAAGAAAATCTCAATTTTAGATGCATTATGAAACGCAAGCCTGTAACAGGACTATATCAGTCTCAGTATGACAGCGCAAGCCTGTCACAGGAATATATCAGTCTCAAAGTGACAGCGCAAGCCTGTCACAGAACTAGTTCAGTCTCAATGTGAGAGCGCAAGCCTGTAACAGGACTATACCTATCTCAATGTGACAGAGTATCCAAATGTCTGAAATGGACGTTGCTACCCAACAAACATCACAAGCCACACGTGCGACTGTAAGTTTTTTTTCCCCTTCATTTATTTTCGTTGAATCGACATTAAAGGCCGCGAAATCGAGTTTTTATTTGTTTATTTTTTTTTGTAGAAAACAAAACATCGACTAAATAAACGATTTTTTTCGTGGGCTTATCCATCCACCTATGAACGAAATTCAACACTCCTTGAATATATATATGATTAATTTGTTTTAAATGCTTTTGTTCTTTTATTTTTTCAGAGCCTTTGTTTTTACAGATAATATATTAGATAATTTATACATAATTTTATTTATTTATGATATAGTTTGGTGTTGGGTGTGATTACCTCGACCCACGCACACCTATTGACGAGTAAAATAAATGGAGTGACCCTGATTATAGGGACCTGAAAAAAAAAGATTTTGCAAGAATTTTGAAGAAAAATGTTGGGCTTACTCCTCAGTGCTCTTGAAAATGTAACCAAAATCTGGGTAAAATGCCTATCACAACATATAATACAAAATGTTTACCATGACAGTGTTCCCTTTTAGGCATCAGTTTAAGTACAAATTACAACGATCATATTTTGAGTCATGAACATGTGGCCTGCTGAAATAATTTACACGTTAACACCAGTATTATTTCATTTAAAAGAAAAAGTAGTAACATAATTGATAAAATCCGCACCATACTGTAACATCGAGCGAGTACTTGTATCACAAATCATTTCTGCCGTGGTTTCGGTCAGCCCGCGCGTGAGAGAAATGCTTTCTCCTTAGACAGTAAATAACAATTAGGCAAGATGTTATCAGTCGCATTAAGATTGCGGCATCGTTATAAAACGCAGATAACAGTCTGGCTTAATTGCGGCCCACTCAAAAAGTCATCAATAACAAAGATAGGGTAGGTCAGTCCTCTCGGTGCTCTGTTCCTTGTGGCGGGTATGTAGAGGGCGCTGACAGTTGTTACATAGACCAGTCCCTGGCAGGTGGGTTCCCCGGAAAGCAGTTGTGTGGAAAGTGCGATCAGGGTCAGTGTTTAGGCTGACACCTCAAGATGGTTGCCAGGTAATGTTCGGTAAGCATGAAGAATGACATGAAAGGTCAACACCCGGGTCTGGCTCTTCTGTCAGCATTTGATGATGTTGCACTGGTGGACACGCGTTCGATACCAGATTTGTCATTTTAGATTGTTGTCAAATGCACGTAATTCTGTTTAATGAACTATTACAACTAGTTGGTTGTACATTCAGCACCAATACAATATGGTTCTTACATAAATCTTCACAAACTAGTCAACCCCGGGTACAACAGAGTCACTGGGATAGAGACATCGACCCACCGCAGTCCAGCTAGAATGTTTTCTCAAATAAAAGTGTCCAGACAGGATCTCGAACCTTCGGCGGCTAAGTGCTAAATGATATTATGTCCGCTCAGCGACGGAAATTTCATATTAAACTCATTGCAATGAGAAGTTTTTTTTTTTTTACTATAGACACGCCACAACTAACTTAAGTTAGTGTTCAATAACGATAAGTTTATTCTGCGAGGTTTTGAAAATATGAATAGAGGGCATTGGCGAGCAGGAGAAACTTATTTTCATTCCAAACTAACGTAGCATCATTTTTGTACCTACAACAGTAATAAAAATTATGTTCATATTTATACATATCAAATAAATATGAAATATTTATATGTGACATTGATATGGATACGTTTACGTTTGTATGTATGCCATCAATATGAAGACGTTAATATACATGACATCAATATGGATTCGTTTATATATATATGAATAGTAAAATACATGTAGCATCTACATGGAAACGTTTATAGATATCGCATCGATAGATTGGTTTGTTTATACATATGGTACCAATAGGGTAGTTTTATACATATGTACCAATATGGGTATGTTTATACATATGGTACCAATATGGGTACATTTATACATATGGTACCAATATGGGTACGTTTATACATATGGTACCAATATGGGTACGTTTATACATATGGTACCAATATGGGTATGTTTATACATATGGTACCAATATGGGTACGTTTATACATATGGTACCAATATGGGTATGTTTATACATATGGTACCAATATGGGTACATTTATACATATGGTACCAATATGGGTACGTTTATACATATGGTACCAATATGGGTATGTTTTATACATATGGTGCCAATATGGGTACGTTTATACATATGGTACCAATATGGGTGTGTACATATGGTACCAATATGGGTATGTTTATACATATGGTACCAATATGGGTACGTTTATACATATGGTACCAATATGGGTATGTTTATACATATGGTACCAATATGGGTATTTATACATATGGTACCAATATGGGTATGTTTATACATATGGTACCAACATGGGTACGTTTATACATATGGCATCAATTATGGGTATGTTTATACACATGGCATCAATTATGGTTATGTTTATACATATGGTACCAATATGGGTACATTTATACATATGCTACCAATATGGGTACGTTTATACATATGGTACCAATATGGGTATGTTTATACATATGCTACCAATACGGATACATTTATACATATGGTACCAATATGGGTACGTTTATACATATGGTACCAATATGGGTACGTTTATACATATGGCATCAATTATGGTTATGTTTATACACATGGTACCAATATGGGTACGTTTATACATATGGTACCGGTATGGGTACGTTTATACATATGCTACCAATATAGGTACATTTATACATATGGTACCAATATGGGTACATTTATACATATGGTGCCAATATGGGTACGTTTATACATATGGTACCAAAAGGGGGTACGGTTATACATATGGTGCCAATATGGGTACGTTTATACACATGGTACCAATAGGGGTACATTTATACATATGGTACCAATATGGGTACATTTATACATATGGTACCAATATCGATTCGTTTATACACATGACTTCAATATGGGTACGTTTATACATATGGTACCAATATGGTTGTTTATACATATGGTGCCAATATGGGTACGTTTATACATATGGTACCAAAGGGTACGTTTATACATATGGTACCAAATATGGGTACGTTTATACATATGGTACCAATATGGGTACATTTATACATATGGTACCAATATGGGTACATTTATACATATGGTACCAATATGGGTACATTTATACATATGGTACCAATATGGGTAGGTTTATACATATGCTACCAATATGGGTACGTTTATACATATGGTACCAATATGGATACGTTTATACATATGGTACCAATATTGATTCGTTTATACACATGACTTCAATATGGGTACGTTTATACATATGCTACCAATATGGATTTGTTTATACACATGACATCAATATGGGTACGTTTATACACATGGCATATAGGGTATGTTTATATATATTTTGGTTACGTGAATAAACATGCATCAATATGGATACATTTATACATATGGCATCAATATGGCTATGTTTATACATATGCCATCAATATGGGTTCGTTTATATATATAGGAAATCAATATGGATACATACATACATATCGCATCAATATGGCTATGTTTATACATATGGCATCAATATGGTATGTTTATACATATGCATCAATATGGCTATGTTTATACATATGCTCAATATGGGTTCGTTTATATATATTTAGGAAGTCAATGTGGATACATATGACATCAATATGAATACGTTTATACATATGACATTAGTATGACTATATTTATACCATATATACTTCATTGCCATAGAACTGACCTTTGTTTCAATGTAGTATAAAGTCCTGCTTGCATACCGAATGACCAGAGCTCGATTCCAGCTGGATTTTACCCACAGGAGAAGAGGTGATGGCACCGACAGGAATCATAACCCAGGTTTGTGACAGGAGGGGTTATGTAGTAGAGGTACAACACGGCGTTTGTAATCCCTTGACATAGGACTAGTTTTTCTGGCGACAAGACAGAATTTCCGACTTACGTACCGAATGTCCCGATTCCAGCACGAGGCAGCAATATTTTACTCGGTCGTATGAATCCGGTTTATGTGAAATTCAAACTACAAACCTTCATTGGTGTATAAGTCAATTAAATACATAATAATTGTAAGAATATAGCAGTTATATATAATTATGTGTTAAATAGAATATGATTAGATAAAAGCAACATACAAATGATAAAAAAAATCTAAACTCATAACAACAATAACAAAACAAAATCTAGTGACAAATAATGTTCAAGCAGTAGCAGTAGCATGGAAATGTGGTATCAACGCAGATAAAAATCAACTTATCCTGAAACTTACCGCTATTCATCCTTCATGATGATAAGCAAAATGTACTACATTGATGATATGTCATATATTGTAAAGATGATAAATAAACCTAAGTATTTCATATAGATCTATTTGTAACACACGAATCCCAGAGGACAAGATCCGAAATTCTTATGTACTCGTATATTTTCACAGTGAAATATAAAAGTTGAATCTTTTATCTAAGACTTTCATTAATTGCGATTTGATTCCCTTATGTTTAGACACAGCACTTTGGTTTAAGGCAATCGCGTCTATCTTGAAAAAGTCTTGGTAAAACTTTTTACTATCAATTCCTATTTATTTTTAACCAACTTCTTAGCAATATCTTCTTTAGAAGTGAATACCAAAGGCTCTATCTAAATTTACTAAGGTACTGGACAGTATATGTATTTCGTTCAAGTACTTGTTTTCGTAATGAAATATACCTAGGTGTAGCCACAGACCAGCTGGATCATTATTTTTCGTTGACATAAATTTCGTTGAACGGCTTCGATCTTCCGTGTACATTATATTCGTAGTAAGTCCACTACATGTAAAGTTTTCATGCTTATATTTGTGTATAGAACCAGCCGAGAATCGACGAAATTTAGCCATCCACGGAAATAAATGATTCAACAAAAGATCAGAGTATGATTCCCCGCTCACTCGATCTGGAAAGGAAAGGAAAGGAATGTTCTCATAAACTCCATCGATTGTCAGCATTTAGGATTTACCAATGATTTATAGTGGTTGTGTGGTGGTTGGGTTGGGGTGTATTTTCTTTATTCCTGTTAATAGTTGCGAAAGTATTATACCATAATGCTTGGATCTTGTGTTTTTTGAGCATGACTCAACGAACGGAACGTACCCATGAAATTATCTACAAACATGTCCTTCTAAAAATTAAATAACTAAAATTTCCTAAAATTGATGATGATTTTTAACAACTTTATTTATCTTTGCTCCTTCACTCTCATTTTGTTCTTTTCTTTTAACGTGACGATGTGCACTCCCATGATGTTTCAAAGTTCTCAGGTTGCATGTCTGTGGCTATTTACGTATATAATTACGTTGTCCTAATAAATCGCATTTAAAATATCTACATTGAGAGACAGGTTCTTATATGCAAGGTTCAGGAAGGTTCACCTATAATGTAAAGTTCATCATTCCCCACCGTAAAACTGGGAACAACGCACGCGAACTGAGAGACAAATTGAATTAAGTCACGAGAAAGCGCTACTAGGTCAAAGATTTTTTTTATTGGGGTTGTTTCCCTTAGTTCGTTTCCCTCTATGCAGCGATGTGCATATTATTTTCGTTCATCGATATATTTATACATAAGGAGAAGTTTCGCGTTCCCGAAGACTGTAACGCCTTTCTAGTATGTGCTGTCTGTCGTATTTGATTTCTTTTTTCTTTTTTTTTTTTTTTGTAAATAAATTTTTCATATTTTTATGAAGTTAAAGCTCAGTCAGCGGCAGCAATAAACGGTAATGATTAATCTGTTTAATTAAAAATATTACGTAAATTACAGGATGTTGTATTTCAGTGACGGTGTGTAATGACTCCGGACCAAGAGTCGAAGCTTCGAATTTGCTTTCGTGACCTTCACATGTGAACCAGCTAGTACAACCAAGGGCTCGCCGAAATAAAACAGAATCGAGATTGACATATTTAACAAATTAAGTGTGTGGCCCTTTTCAAAAAAAAATGTGTTTTCTAATTAACGTTATTTAAAGTTATTTGTAAAGTTTGCAATACCCATTCAGTTGCTGTTGAATTTTTGGCTTCGTGTAACGTTGTTGTAGGCGAACTTAATCTTAAGGGTAACAAGTTATATGCAACTTACATAATTATGTTGAATTCTACTTTCATGTTTTATCGGTATACCGCATCAAATAGTTTTCACGATCTTATTTATCCGGAAATAAAGTTTGCAGAAAACTTCAAATTTTACCAACGTGTAAGCCCTACATCTAGACTTCGCTGTACACAGGTGAGTATTTTATCTAAATGACTTTATTAGTCAGAGGATCAAAGGGTGCTCTATGTTATTAAATTAAGTTTGCGTAATAACACTTCAGATCAAAACAATAAACATTACCGATATCCGCAACTGCTTTAACTACAAGTCATTACTTTTCGTTAAACGCTAAACCGAAAGTAGCGTGTCCGATGTTTACCTTCATCACTGATTGGTTGATGAGTGGGCGGAGTTACAAGATTTATTGACAGGTGAGCGTGTAAGAATATTGAAGTCCACGCAATTCGTGTAAATGGCTCTTGTTTCTCTGTCGTTGAGTTGCATTAAACGTAATGGAATGAGAGCAATATTTGAATCAACGATTAAAGCACCATTTATTGGCTGGATGTAAACAGTGCATGCACGCTGTGACGGTGGACTATTTTTCTCTCGTCTGACAGCAGAGCTTTGAGGAGGCGGCAACTTTCGTTTAGTAGTCAGTGTAACTTGTGAACAGATAGAAGGAGGTTTGTGTGCGATAATAAAACATTGAAACACGGATTATACCAAGTGCTATACAATCGAAATGGTTTTTACCTCGTAAAATATATCTGTGCTTGTTCGATCGAAATGGATAACAAAACGGATTTTATGTGTTTTTACATAGTGATGTTTTTATATGGTAAGTACTCTCTCATTACTCGTGCAAATTTCGGATTTCACGTGCCAAATATACATGTGTTATATACTTTATACATGTACTAATGTTGTTTCATGAAATTTATGAAATATACTTTTGCAATTGCATGTATGTATAAGATATTTGTTATCAATTAATATTTAATTATTTATTTAATTATAATTTTCAGAAAATATAAAAATAAGGCAAAATTATATTTTATATAGTCTAACAAATTAATACAGTAGTTCATTTAATTTAGCATGAAGATATACTAGGTAATTTAAATCTCTGTATTTAATGGATCTTATTCATTGTTTATTTAAAGATATGGACAATATAATTTAAAGATAATTATGGACAATATAATTCCTTAAATTGAAAATAAATACATGTGAAAAAAAGAAATCAGAGGATGATTTGAAATTATTCATCACGTTTACATCTCAGATGGAACAGCTAATATTGTTGACTGCTGAAAGATACTCAGTTATAAATGAATTCAGCAGTTTGTAATTATAAACAGTTGGTAAGAAAGAGACTTAATAGTGTCTTATTTAAACATGCACAATGGATTATAAACAGCTGAAATTTCATTTGTAAAAGATGTGTAAATATAGTGAAAATGAAGATCTTATTTTCTCTTGGTTCTTTTCATTTATGGATAAATCCGTATAAATCCAGATAATGTTATTGACAGTGCTTACATAATGTTGTATGGAAAAGGGTTTTATCTTAGTGTTGTGCAGTGTTACAGGGGCATGCATTGATACTGTATTATAATAGCTGCACAGTTATCTGTCTTAATGTTGACACCCAGGTCTTGTAGCCTGATTAGTTGGTCTGGGTTGGTTAGGAGATTACTTATTGCAGGATACATTCTGAGAGAGAGAAATGGATAGACCAAGGAGGGATTATGAGGAAAGAGAGCATGACTTTGTAGATAGATACCTATTTCTAAATATGTACAGAAGCTTGCCATGTTATACTTTGTCATGTTTCATGTCAAATTTAAAAAATAAGATTCAGGAAAGCTTCATCAATAAAGATTTCAAACAAAAAAACATAAAACTTTATTTCTCTCTTGGAACATGATATATCTATAAATTGGTTAAAAGTGTTACTAAATTCACTCATGAGAGTTCAGAAATCATCTCAAATATTAAAGTAAAAGATGATAAAATAAGTTAATAAAAGAGACGTTAATGTCAGTGTCCACTCAGTATTTTATTGCACCATAAAAACACTGTAACTTGTAGTAAAAAGACAGTGTGATAAAGAGGAGGTCTGACTTTATTGACAGGGCAGTCCTGGGTTTTCTGACATATTTTGATTTAATTTACGTCACATCAACACCCGACCTGTCACTAGAGGGCACTGCAGGAGTTATCAGTAATTGTTGGCAATTCTGTACTTCTGTTTGTTCATCTGAGCATGTAATTAAGTGAATAAAACCCGATGATGTAATAGCGGAGATGAGCACCTGATAGGACATGATGGCAAAGATAACTTTACCGCCCCTTCACCAGGTAACACCAGCACCAGTTACCTGGACACCACAGGGGGACCCACACTAGACAATTCACCAGGAATATAACCATTTGTAACGAGATGTAACCGCTAACTTACCCAGACTTTATCCTCATCTCCTGTGTATATCATGCAGCCGACAGCCTTAGTGCTGATTAAATTTAACATGAAAACCATCTTACCTTTCAGTCCCAATAAATTGCAAAATCTTCCCAACTGATCTGCCTCCACTGACAGCCCATAACAAACACGATAACGTTTAAAATATTCAAATCCTCAGATTTCTTTTTACCATTCAAGAATTTTCGTTTGTTTTACTAATTTGAAAATAGGAAATCTCTTCTAAAACCAAATTGATAACATTTGAGAGATAATTTTTATCCATTTGCAATCTGAAGACATTTTAAATGTTTTTTTACAAAAAAGGCCCAGTGTGATTAACCTGTGTGTTTTTTTCTCCACATAGCACGTCAGTGCCATTAGCCACTACAGACTAAATGTATTTTTAACAATCGCTCGAAGTGAGAACACCAGGACTAAATGTAAATTACCGAAGCTTTCTTCGCTAAGGAGATTTTATGAGATAAAAAAAACAACTTATATCTGAAAATGGGAATAAAATTACCCGTATACACAAAGCATTTCATTAGAAACCATGTTCTGTCATATTAATGAGACATGAAATTTGGAGCTGATTCCGGAATGCGTTTTAAAAATTGCTTTTGCCTCCATCGTATCCTTGTTAATTTGTCTGTCTAGGATACAGAAATGATAATTGACAGTTTGTGCTCAGGTCTGGTATTGAAATCAAGATAAAAGTTGGATTGAACTTTCAAAATAAAAGCAACACTTAGGAATAGTTTGACTCACAATATTACGCCAGAATATGTAGGTAGCCAGGGTATGGTAGATAATAGGAGGCCGAGGGTATAGAGAACATTCTAAACAAATACAGCTATAGATGGGTATTTCTAACATTTGGGAAAATGCTGTATTTTCTGAAACTTTTAGTTCTCAAATCATACAAACGGGGCAAATGAGATCAACCATTATAGACAACAATATCAATAACAACAAAATACTCTGTATGTGATGGTTACTGCAACTTTGGGATTTGCTCAGTTACTTTGGTGAGTGAATATTGTGTCATTTCAGACTGAGTCTAAAGTGGTATCAAAATAGTTGAAGAAGTATGTGCTTAAAATAGATAAAAATAGTGATAAGAAAACAGGAAATTTTGCCTTGAAGCTGAATATAGATATAAGGAAGATGGGCGTACATTCTGGATCATACCTGACCAGGACCCACTGGTCGGTACCCTGGGGGAGCTTAATTGTTTCGTTATGTCACATGATTGACAGGGGTCATGGGTCAGGCATTCTGCATGGAGAATGACCTCAAGGGTCTTGATGTCACTGATTGGTTATGCTGTGACACACCCACAGGTGGACAAAATTAGTCTTCTGGCATTGTTTCTTTAATTTTTCCTGCTTGTCTGCCCATACAGTGCTTTATGTTTATCTTTTTCCGATCAACTGCAATTATATCAATTTGTACATAAAAGAGAAAAACAGCAAAAAAAGTACAAAAGTGACATACAAAATGCCGCATTATGAGACAAAATGTGTAAAGATAAGGCATCAGCTCTGCCTCCTGATTTTGAAGATTCCTCGTGTTATCCCAAGTACTGACATCTGCCTTTACTCCAAGTATCACTGCTCACACTTAACCTACAATTTAAAATTACACAAGTACACCTTTGACAGTTATAAATCATATCAGATTTTTTTCCTCTCCTTATTATGGCCTTGAAAAAATCTTTATAGTCAGTCTGTTTTGCCAAAATTTACTACTTCTGAAATTTTTATTACAGTACCAACAGATCAAGAAAATATCAGCTTGACATCTCAAAGGATCCTATGATTTTCATGGCTATATATATATATATTTTTATTTATTAGTATATATAACATTATTTAACAAATTGTGATTATTCAACATATTTTGATTGTTGATTATTTAATATTGACTGGAAGTTTCAACAATATTTTAATATATCTTTTGCAGTAAGATGCATTTATAAATTTAAATTCTAAGATGGATTAATTCAAAGTACTCCTTCCTACCAGTTCTGTTATACAGGATTATAAATATTAAAAACAAACATACAATCAGTAACAGTACACACGTCACACTGACATCAGCGTCATATATTGCTGCTACTGGCATGCATAAATCAAATTATTCTTGTCACATGTAGATCAATTTTGTATAAACATACTGCATTTTAGATTCTTCTTCTAACTTGGTTGTCCTATAGATCTAAATTTTCCCACCGTTTGAGAGATTTGATCTGTTCCGACTTATTTCTCCAATTTCTCATACCAGCTACTTCAGTTATGCACAGAAGATCCTCTCAGGGGAGATATTTAGTATAAAAATAATGATAATGTTTGTCTACATTACAAATTGCTTGTATACAATATCAAGGGTCTTGTTTTATCTACCTTGAGGAAGGATAGTCTTATTTTGATCCCGTTATTTGTAATAGTTTTGCATTCTTTTGCCCACTCTCTTTATTGATTTTATAAAAAAAAAAAATTAAGTAGTTGAAAAATAAAAAGAAATAGAAAAAAAAGAATACCAGGGATGTTATAATCCAAAGTTGTCTTAATTAAGAAGGTCATTAAAGATTCTTGCTCCCCCCCCCCCCCCCCCAACAGTGGTTCAAACCTGCAACCTCCAGATTCACATTTGCATACCATTGGACAATGGTGCTGGTATTTTGTCCTGAATTCATGTTGAACGTACATTAATCTATTTCTAACCAGTTGTCCCAAGAGAGACTGAGTACATTTCATAAAAAGGTGTCAACATTGCTAAATAGTGCTATATATATATAGTGTATCTATATATAAACTTTGGAGATGAGATAGAAGTGCAAATGAGCTAGGGCTAAACAGGACAGTTTAATGACTTGGGTAATATATTCCCATGTCACTTTGAAGGTTGTTACGTTAAGTACAAAATTAATTTACAGCCATTATCTGTAATTATAACACTATTTATCCACTTCTCAGTCTGTCAATCTGTGTTCTCCCTCTCTCTGTCTTTCTCTATCTGCACCATGGAATGTCTTATCAAATATAACACAGTGTTAGATAATACTATTGGTGGGGCAGACAATTAGATAATGACTTCCATGTTAATTATGATTTTATCATCATATACACATGTAACTCTCTAGGTATCTTTACCACAATCATGCTAAATGGTTGTACACGGGAAATGAGCTTCAGTCACTCACAAATAAAACACATCTAATTGCATGACAGATTCCGATTAATATATTTTGCCACATTCTTTTAAAATGTCCCAAGTTTTTGCTGGTATACAAGAAAAGTATTTGTTTCAATGAACATGTAGCGGACACTGACATGGTACATTAATTTTATACTGGGCACAATTGTGAATCTTTAACAATGTGTGGAGGTCTGTAGAAAAGGGCTGTGTTGGGGTCGAGGCCCTTGTAGCATTATCAAACACATTAAGGGTGGAAAAGTGCACCATTTGGGGCCATATAGCTCATTAATCCTTATTGTTTACAGATATCTTGTTTCTCTACAAGTCCTCTAGAGCCCATTGTAGGTTTTATGTGCCCCATAAAATTTTCTGCACAAGTATCTGAGTGTAATTTGAAAAGGTATATAGAGAAAGAATAGGGCGTTTTGCATGAGGTATCGGAGAGACACTTCAACGTAGTTCTGATGGGGTAGAGGAGCAGGGATTGTTGGGAGATAGACACAGGGTAGACGTGAACTGGGCCCATGATGTGGAAAATAGATCGGGCACATTCTTAAGGTGGATCTCAGCAGTTCTGAAATGATTTAAGTCACCATGAGATTTATCTGACTCTTTTTCCTGATGTATGCATTAACATATTTCATGTAGTTGAGTTGGAGACACCCTGGTAATCAGACACGGAGAAGCAAGGCTCTTGTATTCAGGAACCTTTTATTGAAGTACCTAATTATTTTCATCATCATCACCCCTATAATCATCATCATCAGCAGCACCACCACCATCATCATCATGGTCATCATCATCAGCAGCAGCAGCACCAGCACCATCATCATCATGGTCATCATCATCAGCAGCAGCAGCAGCAGCAGCACCACCACCACCATCATCATCAGCAGCAGCAGCATCAGCAGCAGCAGCAGCAGCACCACCAGCTGTTACAGTAGCACCACTACCATCAGCATCAGCACCACCATCATCATAATCCTCATCATCATCATCATCATTACACCCAAAAGAATCTCTATTTCCATTTTAGCTCTACTTGTTTTACAAATGCTGAAACCTATCTATAACTTTAATTAACATCAGACCTGGTATCATTACAAATTCATTTCCAGGCCCTCCTATCATATCAGGGCCCCTGCAAGATTTTAATGAATCTTGAATCTCCCAAGTCAGAGTGACAGAAAGCATTACCAGTGATACAGGAAACTGCGTCAGCTTCCTACTGCCCCACCCCCTTGGCTAAATGATCATTCAAATGGTGTATATGTTACACTACTGCACATGTTTGATGTTGAAGACCAGTTGCCTTTGATTTGGAGAAATACACAAGTACCTGCACTAATTATTAAGTCGTAACAGAGTTCATGTAGAATATTTCCTTTCGCTAAATTAGGAAATTGAAAGTACTTCGCTGGTATCAAACGGTGTTCGTTTAAATACTTACACTTAAGATTTTTATAATGTTGAGTGAGCTATCTGGCTGAATATTTCCTTAAGTATCTCTTAATTATCTCAAGTTTGCTAATTTTCTATCAAATTTCTCAAAGTATGTGAGACTGATACCGTCTATGTGGTGTCAGTATTTGTTTTGAGTAGGATCCCGACCTTCCGATGGATGAATATTTATTTTCTTCAGACAGTAACTATGGAGATTTCTATGTAGAATCTGAGCTATAATATTGTATGAGCCAACAGAGGAGACCTTGATCAGACAGCTGGAAAATTCCACTCTTCTAATTGTCATGACAACTAACACTTGCTGTTGGGCAAGTAAGCCTTGCTGTTGGGTGAGTAAGCCTTGCTGTTGGCCAAATGACCCTTGTGTTGGGCTTATGACCCTTGCTGTTGGGTGAGTAACTATTGTTTTGCTGATGGTAGAGTGACCTTGCTGTTGGGCGAGTGACCATTGCTGTTGGGTGAGTGACTTTGCTGTTGGGCAAGTGACTCGATCTTTATGTTGGATGTATGAACCTTGCTGTTAGGCTAGAGATATTTCCACCAGGTTGTTCAGATTTAAAAAAAAAAAATGACATTTTGTGTGTAAGTGTCTATTAAAAAGATTCTAGATTCTTAGATATGCTGATCTCAGATATTAGTTTCCTGACAATGGACTGATTTATGCATAATATTTTGATTTAGCTATAGTTTAAACTTATTTATTTTACATTGATAAGGAAATAAAGTCTTACAACTTGAACTTATCCCTCTTGTTGGTGTCTGGGATGGACCAGTACTTCCCACCTGGGAAGGTCATGAAAAATCCTTGTCCCCAACGGGATTTGAACCAACAACCTTTGGATCTGTTGTTAGTTTCACTAGTATCCCATCAAAAAGCAATATATACAAATGTTTAGTAACCAGCATAAAAAAGGTCATACAAGTGAGTTGAAGTGACAAAAACAGATTGGCACTCCTCCTGCAGGGCAAGTGGGATTAAGAAATTGTCCTTCCCTGATTAAAACAATGTATTTGTGATCCAACTTGTGAACATGATGTAATGGATTTTATCATTGCTACAACAATCTAAATTAATTCAGACTGGCTCACCAAACATACCACTTAAGTACTAATTAGAGGCAAGTTTCATCATTTTTGTTTTCTTTTTAATAAAACTACCCATTTTTTTCAAGTACTGTTAGTTATTGAGGTATTGATTAATGTCAACTTAGTCATGTACTTGAATACTTTGTATATCAGAAATGATAAAATGCATTTCTACTTAACCCTTTCCCTCATAGAGGACACCATGAAAAGACCTATGCAAACTGCAGGCTGATCAGGTTTTATGCTGTTCAGCTGCACCTCTGGAAATGAGGACTTTATAATTAAATTTGGTAAGGTTTAAGTGTGGTTTTCTGCAGATCAGGCTTTATGTGGTACCTATTGAATGCGTCAAAATGAGTCTATATGAGGGAAAGGGTTAATCTAAGAATTTCAGTGTTGCTAAGTATTGTTGGAGGAATTAGAGCCATGTCAAGGAAACAAGCTGCATGAATTAATTCCAATCGCTTTAAAATGGAGTGTGTAGAGTTTGTTTTTTTCAAATTTGATAAATCATAAAACTCCAAGCCTGAGTATGATTATCAGATCTCTAGTTGTTTTTTCCTTGGAATATCTACAGTAAAGATCGTGGAACAGGAAGAGAGAAAAAAATCTGTTAAAGACTTGCCATGTTTTCGGTGTTTACATCGGCATAAAAATAACAGAAATATCAGAGAAATATTCGTGCAGCAAACTAAGCATAGAGCTCTAACAGATGTTTCTAACTGGATTAGCTCAAATAAACCATCCTAGGCAGGTATCTTGGGCTCCAGTGGATTAAACTGAACACATAAGCCATAATCTCTCACAGGCTAGACTGGCGCAGTCCTTTCCATCCAAATGTTGCAATTGCATTTGGACCATATAGCTGTACTGCAAACTTTTCTGAATGTTGTTCATTCTCAGTTTTTCTTGTGAAGGAAGTCTGTCAGAAGGAGCATTTGATCTCAAAAGGAGCAAGGCCAATGTGCTTCCTGAGACCCATCTGTAATGTGCTTGTTACAGACCGTTTTCTGAACATTTGTGCATGTGCAGATGCATTTTCATGTTTTGACATGAGATATTTGTTGATTTTTTATCCCAAAAAATGATTGATCTAGCCTCAAGGATTGGTCAGAGAAGTTGTGGAAAAATATCTGGAATGCTTCTGTGTTGTTGCTAGTGAGACACATATTCTCCCTTATGTCCTAGCACTGCAGGAAACCAGACAGATTTATTGTGGAAGAGGGTCCAGAGCATGGCAGTTGTTCATGACCTTTGTCTGTTTCTTAGAAATTTAACAGATTGGAATGGGCTTGACAATTTCTGTTTCTGCAAACTTTGCATATTTTTTGTCTTTGCTAATATTGTCATACAATTGTTGTATTTTATATATTTGCAAGCTACAGTTTAAAATGACCTTAAAGTCTACTTCTTCAACAGTGTGTATCCTCTATTCTTTAACCTCAAATGTTGCGCATAATTATTAAATCTATTAGTAACAAAGAATGATCTAATTGGCAGCAGTACTTTTTTATCCAAGGAAGGCAAATATTTATGGCTGTGTTGATATAATGTTCTTTCTCAGAGGGTTACTGTATATAATCCTCTCCAGTTATGCTCTTTATGAAGATGTTAGCAGATTAAAGTGCAATTTCTGGCAAGGAATGATAAAGTGTTATTATCATAATGCATTTTCCATTTCATTAATTAATAGTTTTCAGAATCAGGGATAAATGCATTCTTGATTAGCTGGTACTCATCATTATTGAAAAGTAATTCTCTTTAAAGGCCCAAAGGGTCTTAAATAAGGCAAAAAAGAGCTATTTTACTCTCAGTAATAGTTAGGAATTCATTGTTAGGATTTTTTTATGCTAAAATGCAAAAAACTTTTTTTTTTCTGGTAAATTGCATGTAATTTCCACAAATTACAAACTCTGAACTGCCTCCATTGGCTGGGGTCTAGAGTGTCCACTCTGTATTTATTTGGAAGACATGTGTTCAAGCCCCAGCCATAACATACCTAAGTCCTTCAAAATGGCACTGGTATATCTCATACAGCATATCTAGTGCAACCAGCAAGTCTTGAGTCTCTTGAAGTCATTGGAAGAGTTGTGGAAGCACAGCACTGTAAATAGCCTCAAAGAGATCAGACAGTCACCTTGTTAAATGAATATCAATATTGAGAAAAAATATGTTTTCTGATATTGGCTTATTCTGGTATGTAATAATTCTCTATTATTACACTTGAATCTTTTTCTTCTGCATACTGTTTCTGGGTTTCTCTCTGTTACTTACATATTTATGATAGTGCTTACTCTACGCCTGTGATTCATTAAACACTAAAACAGCAAGAGGTGCAATTTTAGACTTGCCTGGTTATTTGTCAAGGCTTATTGTGCAATAACTTCATGCATTACGATGTATTCAGGGGCTGTGATGCCACAGTCCTTGGTATTCCTAGCCTTGAATGGGAAGATTGAGGCAGGAGTTATTATTTACGATCAGAAAAAGACGTCTAATGGCTTTATTTAGATCTATTTTATATAGGTAATGAGGAGAATGTCTAGACTTCTCCCAGTGTTTTACATCAAGCTAGTAGTTCACAATCACTTAGCATCCGTAAAGAAGTAATTGATCTCAAAATATCTGCATTTTTTTTTTTTTTGTCGTCTAAGGGAACATTATATTTAAGCAGATATTTTGTTATAAATTTAATAATAGTTTAGGATAGCATAGAATGCACATCATTTCTAACAAGCATAGGAAATGAAAAGAAAACTGTTATAAAATAAACTAATAGAAGCAAACCAATAAAAAGTACCCATAATGGCTTCATATATTAGTTATTTTTCTGGAAAAAAAAGTTTCTAGCTAAAATATAGATTTTAATGTATTCTTTCTGATAAAAAAAATTGAGTTATCAGGAAAAAAATAAAGATAAGCTACAGTTTTCTGTATATTAAATACTTTTAGATGCACTATACAAAATTAACGCATTCTTTGATTATTAAGAATGACATTAATCATGAGTTTGGACTTTTTTTTATGTTCCAGGAGTATGTTTGTGCTATGGACAAGATACTTTCTACTTCAACTTAAAGCCCAGTAATCAGGCAGTTGTGGAAGGGACAGAACACACTCTCTTGTGCGATGTCTCAAACAGGAGGCATATATCGTTCCAATGGATACAGGACGGTAAACCAGTGACTAACACGAGTCGACGATTTCAGGACGGTAGTAACTTGCGGATATTACGTGTGACTCGGGAAGAGGATGGTGGACCATTTCAGTGTATTGCTACGAACATGACGACTGGATTCTCCCTCCAAAGTGGAGAGGCATCACTTGACATACAATGTAAGATTTTCTGTTTTCCTGACCATGGATATATATGATGTTTTATATTTGATGTTTTTTTAACCTGCTGATTAATTTACGCTTTAACCTAGTCAGTTGTAAAAGATGTGTGGGAGTAGAGACTTTTTGGAGGAATGGAAAATTGAACAGAAACGTTACATTTTGAACATCATGACTTGTGTATTGGATAGATCACAAGTAAGCGCCATCTAGAGCATAGCCAGCAGACAAATTTCATAGAAACAGTAACATATTGTCTATCTGACTTAAACCACAGCAGGCTGAAGAAAATGTAACTTAACCCTTTCCCTCATAGAGGAAACCATGAAAAGACCTATGCGAACAACATAAAACCAGATCAGCCTGCGATTAACTCGCAGGCTGATCAGGTTTTATGTTGTTCGCTGCTCCTCAGTGGTCTGGAAATGAGGACTTTATAACTAAATTTGGTAAGGTTAAACTGTGGTTTTCTGCAGGTCAGGCTTTATATGGTACCTATTGAGTGCGTCAAAATGAGTCTATATGAAGGAAAGGGTTAAATAGAAACAGATGTGGTCTATGCACTATGCTTGTCTGTGATTGATAGAAAGAGTAGGCTGTAGTCTGTGGAGGTGATAAAAACAATAATTAGGTAAGGAAATTGGAAATAAATTTTAAGATTTGCTTTTTACAATACTGTGAATACTGAAGTTGTGACATAATTTTCTCCTTCATTACATAATTTTTATCTAGGATCTTGGCTGTCCTATGTGTATCTATCCATTGTCAAATAACTCAAAAGTGAACAGTAAGTGTTAAGCCATCTTATAAATGAAGAGAATTTTACACAAAGAATGCTATGACAGGTGACTTCAGGGACCACTAAAGGTTTTTGACAGTTTTTTCCTTTACTAATTTGAAATAAACATACTTGACAGATTCGTCCAGCATAGCACTGTTTGTATTGTCCAGTTATGTTACTCTGTGTAACCTCATTCATTTTATCCAGAGAAAGGCGTGGAGTTCAAAATTAAATAAAGGGTAACAGGCGCATGGCCAGTTTCATTGTATAAAGTCACATGGTCATCATTTATCAATTTAAGTAAACAAAGAACTTTTTAATGTTGATGTGTAATTGAATGGGCGGTAAAACTTGTGTTGTACCTTCGAGGTTGTTTTGAATGGAGACAGAATAACCAAATTGTAATCAAAATGATTTGAAAATCCAAGAGTTAACAATTTAGGCAGGTCAGTCTTAAAGTTCAGTTTTGTATCATGTGAAAATAAAAGAACTCAACACTGTACCAGTTTTTGCACGTTATAATATGCTAATTACATGTAATTGTTACTAAGATGATATTTATAACTAATCTGACAATAAAAGGCAATTTTAAAAATGCTTTTGTCTCATTATATCATTCTTTTCATCATGAATTTCCAGTGTGATGAGGTCATGCTATATCGGCCAGATCCAAATTTTTAGTTTTCTCCAATATATGCAGTTTTCAGCTGTAAAATATCAGGGTAAAATTTAAGAATTAAAACATCATTACTGAAACCCAAGTTGTCATGGCAACTAATTAATTTTTATCAAATAGCAAAATAGCTTCAGTCGATTACACACCATGCTGCAGAGTCCATGATGAATGCGAAATGATATCATATGGTTGGAAATTTTGTGCAGTTTTTTTAGTGTTGAAAGACAGGCATTTCTGAATTTTTTTAAATGTAATGGATGTAATCATCGAGGGTTCTATTCTGTTTGGCTGCTTGCCACTGTGCATGACTTACGTTTCATCAGCTGCAATTTATAGCTAGCATCAGATATCAGTGAGGTAAGGAATATCAATTATAAGACATTTATATGACAGGCAGTGGTGATTACCTGCACCAGGTATGGAGTAGTCAGGTGTAATCAGGGGATGTGGGAGGGAGACAGACACGCTGACAGAGTCGGAGAGGAAGCACTGGGATGTGAGGAAGTTTAGAAATAATTGACTTGACTTGAATATTTGAGTTTACTGTCGCTTTGACAGTATTTCAGTCATATAGGGACGTCCCAGAAATAATTGAAGTGTTGGAGACTCTAATTGTAGATACTGCATCTAAAGTTTTGAGGATGCAGAAAGTCTGATGTATTTTTCTCACGAAAATTTTAACCTAAATACAGAGCATCTCGGGAGATACCATGTTATATGTGATGTCACCAGAATGTCAAGTAGACAAAGAGAGAGAGATTTGCTGTTCAGATATTGGTACTCAAAGAGGGAAGGCTTTTCCATTGTTATATTGGTATTCACATTACAATAGTCAGAGTGTGCTTAATTTAATCTGCACTGTATCTTTATTCATTTATTTACATAGAGAAATGAATAGCAATAATGTGATTTATTGTTTTCTAGCATGTGTATTGCACCAAATTTTTAATTCACATTTTGCGGAAAACAGGACATACATAGGCACACACCCCAGGATGTAATTGAATGTTTACTTTGTAAATTGCAGTCATTTTGAATAGTCAGTGTTGATGGCCATTGACTCTTTCTTCATATTGTATAATGTTTGACCACATGTGTGAGAAAACCCATTCAGGTTACCCTAGTTGAACAAATCTAACAGTTAGTATCAATTGATGTTTTATTAACTTGTGTCAATATTGTACAAAGGTTTACAAATGTTTGCTGATCTGTTCTTATGTTATCGGTAGAGATTTACAAAAATTTTGCCTTGTGGAGGAATTTTTCTGCCACATTGGTTTATGTTTTTAAGTGGTCAATGTAAAGCTTCCTCTTGAGACAGATCGGTTCAGACTTGATCTTAGTCACTCAAGAGCTTGGTGGTCCTTAAGCACTCAACAACAGTTACAGAGTGCTACCTTCCAGCAAGAGCTTTTATTTCTAAACGTACATACCCCATACCCTTACATGACCTAGATTAACTTTTGACTGACTTTATATAGTAGGATAGTGCAGTTCAAACTCTGTAGAAAAAAGCTTTCATTGCTTCATCAAATGTTCAAAACTTGTCCTTAGGCTCAGTGCTCATGTCATAGACAAAGTTGTATATTTCATGAAGCTGTAGTAATGTCCCGGTGTTCAGTCTCCATGGAAACCAGTTTTGTCACTGCCCTGAATAACACAGACTTTTTGGACCATGATCTCAGGAATAGGCATCTTTCTGTTCAGGGATTGATTTGAACATATTTTATTACTCATATTACATACATCAATACATATACTTAAATTATGAGCAAATGGATAAACCACAAGTTTTTACAACTTAGATTCGCTTTTCTCCAAAGTATATATTCAGTCAAATATATTCCGGATGATGATATTATGATATATGTAATTATTGTTAAATGTTTTAAGATATTGGGAATAACTAAGTAACGCATATTACAGAGATGAACTGATGTATGCCCAACCCATAAACAAATTATAATAATAAACAATATAGTCACTGTATGAAAGTATACCCCACTAACAACATCTTTATCAATTGACATGTAGAAGGGTGTATGGAATAAAGATGTTAATTAAAGCGTTTTGTATTTTTTATATACTTATGGAAACTCTGAAACAACTTATTGTTGTCATTTTGGGCAAGTTCACTTATCCCAAACATTAACTTACTGACACTAAGTTGGTGAAATTTCCTAGTTTCATGAAAAAGAATTAGCCTTTCTTGAGTAAATCTCATGCAATTAAAAATGTCATGCTCTGACTCTTCCTTAAAATATCCACACTCACAGATTTAATTGTTTCTAAGGTGATTACTGAAGAGATCTGAATTTAAGTTGCTACATTTGTTTCTTAATCGCGCATGAATGATCGAAATGTTTCTTTCACCAAGTAAATATGTCTTTGGAACTGTACGTGATTTATAAAAACGAGTTAATTTAGATTTAAAAATATTTAAAGATGTAGATTGTCTGATGTTTATATCTAAATTGTTCATGCTCTGATACATGATGGTATAACAGTTGATGTTGATTCTTTCCTAACTGTTCTGGTCCCTGATCCATTATATTCTTGTTTAATCAAGATGCCAAATTCAACAAGTATCTGCCATTTTTTAAAATTAACTTTGTAGCTCTTAACCTTTTCTAATTCAGATATGAAGAGATATAATAATCTTGCCATGAATTTAATGCCAATATTAAGAGAATATGGAAATCATTTGTTTTATGGCCTGTAACGTTGTGACATATGCTGGCCCTGGTGTTGTCTGTTATTTAAGCTGAGGAATCTTGCGGCACTTTTATTGGAGTGTCTGGTGATGGCATTATGTACTGGATAGATGACAAAGAAATATGGCTTGGACATAAAACTGATATTTGGCGGGCAAAAAATCTGTCTCAGAAAAAAACCCCATAAACTTGCTCCTTTTAGACCTTCCTTGTTGCAGCTGTTGTCATTGTGACAGTAGAGACATGCCGACTTCTTCAGCATAATTTGTCATTTTAATACCAATGGTGTAAAATTTTTACTACCTAGCCACGGGTCACTCGCACGTGGACACCTGCTTTATGGCTCTCATCTCACCAATGTCCAACATTTTTCCTGTGATTGGCTTTATAAGGGGTACCCTATGGTGGGGTACCTTTTTTCTTCTTCATCATTCCTTTTAAAGAATTCATTAAGGGCACTTTTGCTTAATCAGATGTACAGGAATGGTTTTTGCACTTGTGTGACTATTTTGATTTCCATATTACCTGCTGGGATGAGGTTGAAAGCCTTTTGTTCAGGCATGTTAATTTGCTTCTGTGGGTTATCTTTCAGCCCGTAACCTTCGACCTTGCCCTGCCACAGCCCTGCTGTGTTTATTTGCTCTGTATTTTGCAGAGATCTCACAAAGCGTGAGCATGTGACCTTTTGAGATTCTACTGAATTCAAAGGACACGAGCTTGATTTTGAAAAGATGATGTTTTGGTTAGTCTACTGTATAGTAATGTTAAAATCAGATGCACTGACTTGGTCAGAATGGAGGTTAATCTCCTAGCCACTTCTGAACCTTGAACAAAAACCATTCACTGACCCATTGTTTGGAGGGGCTGAGATACTCCTCTGGGTGAAATTGAAATTTTTCTTTGATATATACGTCCTTTTGAATAGAACACCTTGTAAGAGATTGAAACGTGGTTCAAAAAGATTAGATTAGATTTGAATGGGTTGTTCTTTGTATTCAAACTTTCATTCAATTCATGTCCACTGCAGAAAATACATTCCAGTCACTTGTACCAACAAAAAATATACATGTAGCTTTTGCTCCTTTTTTAAATGACAAAAGATGTGTGACATCGGCAAGAAAACTGTTGACAGCCATTGACTGAAACTTGTTGATGTGTTACATTGTACTTATGTTAGTACATGTGATACCTTGTCAAAAAATCTTATCATTCAGGTATATCATAAGGTTTTCAAGTAGTAGAAAATGTGATAAAAAACCCAACAGACTTATTTCATCTCACTTTGTTAATATATCAGCAATTTTTCTTAATACATTTTTATCATTTCCTTTTTATATCGAAGAATCTTTTGATTTCTTGGAACAGGATGATAAAATCTTCAAGTTCTTGGCAATTTGGGTGGTTCCTTTGGTATGTGGATTAATTGAAATATTTTGGGTAGTTTAATGGTTTATCAGGTGTCTGCCACCCCAGGTTAATGCACAAGTCTGGTCATGTAATACAGTCTACAAGATAATCTGTATCCTTTTGGTGATGACAACACTTTGTATTAGATATTAATTGAGAATGAATTGAATAAACTCTTTGATGAAGGAACAAATTGAGAATTTGCTTATGTGCTGTGTAGCTTAAACATTGTGAAAATAAAGTAATGATATTGATGAACAATGATGATTTAATATTATGTCATAATCATTTTTATAGATCTGTTATTAGCATTAATGATTTTAAAAGAAACAGAAATGACTCATGTATGAATTAATAGACATATAGTGAAAGATGTTTAAGAAGCTGTCCATGTGAAGTACATGGAAGATGGACTGTCCAGATGGTGTGGTCAGCTGGGCAGAATGATGGGATACTTTGCTCCACTGGACACCAGGGGGCGCCACTGCAGCCACAGGGACAGCAGTATATTACCTACATTATCAGTGGCAGATTTACAGCTAATCAAGCATTGACACTGGATGACCAATCATGCCACATGTTTGTCATGACCACATGGACAGAACATAGGTATAAGTGTCTGTAGAGGAAAGAAATTCTTGCAGAAAATTTTACATGCATTTGGTGTTGTATATCCTTTACACAATGACATGTATGCTTCAAGAATAAACATCAAGTACCTTAGACTGTCTACACAAGAACTGACCGGAATTAAGGCATTATTTACCTGAGTGACCGGTGAGTGGACACTGAACAAGACATCGACTGGACTAGGGTAAGGCTGCCACAGACAACTGTGAAGAGTCCTTCACATGTTTAACAATGTCCACCCACTAAATTGGTCTTATCAAATTTTATTGGTTTCACTATTATGACTCAAACTGTGTAAAATGAAGGTCACATATGTTGAATACAGAAATATTCCCGTTTAGTTCAAATGAATTCCAGCTTAGAGAAATTGGTATCATCCCTTTACGTTTTTTTTCCCTGCAACAACAACAGCAACAACAACAGAAACACCAACAACAACAGAAAAAAGAAAAACAAACATAAAAAGTTTTACTTGTAGGAAGTTGTGGTCAAAATTGAAAATACATCTCACATATTAGATTTAAAGGCTGTTGTAAATATAGAATAAATAAGATGGAAGATATGGACTTGCAGACTGCAGACTGTTGCGCTGGTCTGTACTTTGTTATTGCGATTGTTCTGGCAGAATAATTTATGTGTGAGGCAGTCCATATGGTTCCTGTAAAACTGGATAGAAAAACAGGGTGTACAATTTATGTGCCTCTGCTGCTCCCGTCTTATTTTATCATACTTTAAACTGAAATGGAGAAGACTTCATTGAACACTTTGCAGGCAATAATACAAGTTGAAGCTGTATTTTTGAAATTGCTACTAGAAAATTTGCATTTCTAGTGGATCACACCACTTAGTACTTAATGCAACATAGATTTAGTGCCTGTTGGTTTTCTATTATACAACTTATATTGAGTGTTTAATTACTGTTTTAATTTCTGCTGCCAAGTACTTAAAATGCAAATGAGGGAACTCAATTCAAATGTGAATCCTGGCAAGTGTTAAACTTAAGGCTGTTTTATTGGAAATCTTTGAATAAAACATTTGAACCAGATGAATTAATTTTCTGAAGATTTGAAAGCTTTAGCATTTTAGAATGAAATCAACAGTTACATTAAAATCCTGTTGGATTCACCGTGTTTAAACAGAGGGAATTATGGTCCTTTGTTTCCCAAAGAAATGTTAAATTAAGCATTGATTTTGCCATAGGCACCATAACCATTGATGAAAACAACAATAAAATCAACATTGACAAAAACAACAATTTTGTTTCAGGCTTAGCTGGCATATTTTGTCTGTGTAATGTGGGTTGTGAGAGTATGAAGGTATAAATGGATGTAACAC
This sequence comes from Solen grandis, assembly GCA_021229015.1. Lineage (NCBI taxonomy): Eukaryota > Metazoa > Mollusca > Bivalvia > Adapedonta > Solenidae > Solen > Solen grandis. The sequence goes on along the minus strand of CM037784.1, from coordinate 47,984,861 downwards.
TTTCCTTACACCGGGTAAGCTAGCGTAGCACCGTGATATTAGTAAACATGTCAATATTTTCTGATCTACATAAGTAGGGGAGGGATAATGTGCACCAGTCAATGCATCTCTGACACCCAGATCTCTCAGTACACTTGATCTGTGTCATTAGAGGATTTCATCTGTCTATGGGGAATTAGGGGTCGGGATTAAGGTTTTAGGGGTTTTGAAAACGTTTTGCCTCTTCGTTTTTGTAATTTGTTATAAACATAATGGAAAGTGTTAATGTTTACATAACTGGTCTCTTCTTGTATATTGGTTTCAACCATTGTTAAAAGTTATTTGCTCGCACAAAAATACTGCATCAGCTGGAAGATGTTAAGTTTTTGGACTTATGGTTGGAATAGAAAAGATTGCAATGGTTCCAAATAAGTGATTTTGAAATGCAATAATTTCCCGTACTAGAAGGTCTAGTTTTGTCTGTCCTCAAAGTTCTCAGATGACTGAAATACTGTTGATGGGATGTTAAACCTACCTAATTAAGTAAACAAAAAACAAACAAGTTGTCATTGTGACAGATATCTTAGTGCTCGATTTTCCAAAATATCTGAGGTAGTTCTTCTCACAGTTTCCCGCGGGAGCTAGATGCATTAATGCATATTTAATAGATATTGCTGTGTTACTACTGATTTACGCCCTACAAGGTTTGGTTGCTCTTCAATACTTTATGAAGCCCTCATATTTCTTCTTTTGATTTGTTTATACTGGTCACATTCAGAAATAATGAATGAATTGCTGGTAAAACTTTTTTATTATTTTTCAAACTAAAAGCTGTGGATGGCAGGTAGCTTTGTTGTGTTAAGATTCACTAATGGGTATATTAGAGAAACAGCGGGGTGACCCCCTCCCCTCTCCGTGTTTGAAGGGTCAGGGAGAGCGATTTGTGAGTCAGCAATTGTATCGACACAGGTGAGGTGGGGCAAGCCTCCTCTCATTCAACAGCTGCTGATTATGCCATGACAATTTATGCTGCTTTTGAAAGACCTGCTTTTTAAAAATTGAATGCATACTTTCTAAAATAAATCAGAATTACTTTTATAGAATTCTAAATAGGGGTTACCTGTTAGTTCAATTCTATACAAATTGTAAATGGGTTTTGTATACAGTTTTTGTGTGCGGTTGTAGCCACGGCCAACTCTCTCACCCCATCCTCAATGGATTATGTTATATAACGTGGTTGTTAGCGACGGAGGTGCCATTCTTAATCTTAATTGACTCCTTTAAGCTTATTCCCCATGTTTAGAACTCATACAGGGCTTCTCACTGCAATAAGTTGGGGGAAAAAAAAAGGCCCAATTTTTTTGCCTGTCACACTGTTTCCATACTTGAAGGAATAGAGTATGAATGAAGGTTTGAAAGAAAGCCCAACCATCTAGGATTTCCGGCTTTTATTAAAACTGAAAAGAAAAATGCATAATCACACTTGAAGTAAAAAAGCATGACTTTATTCAGGACATCCATTTGGGCTTGATTTTCATTGGATTTTGTTTCTTTTCAAGCATACAGAATGTTTTAAAAAGAAGTCAAATATAGATATGCCTGTGTTTATAGAATACAATCTAGTTGAGGAAACACAGCTATAGATATTAAGCAGTAAAATTTGGTCATTTTTTAAGCAGCATACATAGGGTATCTAGAAGAAATAATTAATGACTTGACTATTTGAGTTTACCGTCGCTTTGACAGTATTTCAGTCATATAGCGACGTCCAGCTATTTACAGGTGGAGGAAGACCCCGAATGCACAGAGGCATCCGGGTAGAACCACCGACCTACCGCAAGCCAGCTGGAAGGCTTCCTCACATGATAATCCAAATGACTCTGCTGGGATTCGAACCCACGCAGTGAGGGGCTGAGGGAGTGTTAAAGTCAGCGACTTTACCCTCTCGGCCACTGAGGCCCCAAATAATTAATGTGTAAATATCTGTAGCTTTTATCACAGATTCAGGTGTGTGATTTATGAATGAATTAAACTCAAAGGTTATGAATCAGAGCTTATACACAAAAAAGATATTAAAAACACGTAACAAAATGATTTCATAGCATTAGAGATGAGAAAGGCAAAGAGTTATGTCGCTCACTTTCTCGATATTGAATCACACAGAAGGAAAATCCTCAGTTAATATATGAGAAAGCCAGGTATTATCAAGTGATGGGGGATTAAGTATTGAATCCTTCAATAATGAGTTTGAAATTTATGAAGTAGATAAAAAGGAAATTGATTTCCCTTCAGATAGTTTCCCCCCGTCATACTCAGGAATAGGACGTTCTTTATGATTTCTAATTTCAACTGCTTGAAATCATAGACTGATGGAGATTAGTCAGATTTGGGCTGATTTAACTGCAGCTTTACTTTCTTATCTTTTACAGACATTAATTCGGCGTTTATTCCTTACAATTTATGAAATCTGCTTCTTTCTGCATGTCAAATAAATTCCGAAATTGAGAGGCTCTTGGGATTGATCCAGTAGTGGGCTCTGTCCTTATTAAAGGCATAAATATACACAAACTGTCACTTCAAAACAATACACTTAATGGCGGCCTTTGAAGTCAGCAAGGACAGACTGCTGATCAGAAGTCTGTGGGGGAAATGTAAACACCAGTCGGACTCTGATCATCCCCTCACCTGATAAACCCTTCCTGACCAGAAAGAGAAAGTGGTGGCTAAAAGTGAGAACTACTGTATATTTGCTCAGATCTGTCTCCAGGTAGGCTCTACTAGGTGTCCTTGATGGACAGTTTGATGGTCATTATTGTGACACAATTACTTGCCACTGTTGTCAGATTGGGGGTGGGGGGGGGGAGCAGGTGAGAAAGGTTGGAGGTCCATGTGAGGGGAGAGTTTGAATGTGGCTAAAGTGTGAATCTCTGGTCATCACAGGGCTTGAACCAAGGTCTGAAAATGCAGAAAATGGATGTCAACTCATCTAGATTAAACTCCATTGTAATGGATAAAATTAACTATAAAGGGGGACAATCATTGATGAATTTGTTAAATTTAAGTTCTTGTGGACAACTGGTAGATGTTGTCATTTGCACATATGTAACCGAAGAAACTTTGTGACTTTGTAAGCATGCATACCATCCCCCTGATACCAATATTCCATGCACACCTGCATCTCCTAAATCATACCATATCTTATCTCTCTGGAGATCTTAATCAGGTGACCTTGACTTTTCCTGAAGCATTTCCAGACTGTGCCACTGTAAAGGTACCGTCATGTCAAATCTTTACTTTATTTGACATTCTTATAAAGGCTTAAGTGCAATACAGAATTCTTTATGAACTGATGCTTGTTTCCTGCACTTTGGCACTTTTATCATCACTCCTTCAGCTTTTTGTACAAGTTAATATATTACAAAATTAGACGAGCTGTAAATGAAAGAGGGCCCTATCAGTTGGATAAGATTAACTGCTTTATGTTTAATGGTAACACTGGGAAGCTTTTTTTCTACTTTGCCGAGAAGTTTTATCAATTATCTAGTGCTTCCCAAAAAAAAAAAAATGCTCTAGAAATGATGTTAATATGCCCAAAAACTTTACCTTGATTTTCAGAATTGTATGAACAAATAAAAAAGTGCTTATAAAAGTGCATGCAGCTATGGAATACTGAGGAGAATTTTCATGCCTGTTTGAAAGAGATAATGTTGTAAATGATGCACACATTGGATACCAATTAAATCATATGATATCACATGGCAATATCTCATTAAACTGGATGCTGAGAATCTGTGAAGTGTTACTGGGTCAGTGGTATATGCATCTTGTACCTGCTTCCGGGCAGTTACAGCTATCAAAGGAAGAACCCTGGCTTAATTGAGGAGTTGATTGGCTGACCATTAGCCAATTAGTCCCAATCAGTTTATTTATAAAGGTGATAAGCAATCTTCACTTGATACTGTTGTGGTCTATATGCAGTAAAGACCTGGTCAGATAGTGATAGATTCAGAAAACTCTGACTTGAATTAGGACAATTAGGAAGTTTCAAAGTGTTGCCGAGGTAACTGAGAGAGTGTGTATGTCATAACTCAAGTGTTTGTTGCTGTATCTGAGACAGAGGCAGGACTGCTGTGGTTCAAGGGAGGGGCCATTAAGGTCTTGTAGGGATTCAGAATGGACTCCCAACATAGGGAAGAAATGGTTTGAAGCTGTTGGGACAGGGTCTCGTGTCACGCTTACATACCGCTATTAATTTTAGCACTGTTTAGCACTGTTTGTAAGGAGGAAGCATTGTTGTCTCAGGATGTTGTTTGGGATGTTTATGACTGTGTCTTATGAAAGTGACATGTGTTTCTAGTCAGATGCAGTGAAGGCATGCTTTGATTGTCTTGTCTTTGGAATAACTGTCATTAACCTTACAAGAGTTGGGATAGAAGTTTTTATCTTGTAGTTCAGTGAAACATTAATACTGGCTTAGTTTTATTTGCTGAAAACAATGATTTCTTGCTATAGAAAGAATACTACTTAAGACCTTTGGAAAATTTTTGGAGGACAAGATAAGCCATGTAATAAACAGTAATTTTAAGCTGAAAAGACAATTGTGAAACTATTTTGACTGAGATACACTTTCAGTTTTATCTGGTTTTCCAGTGTGAGATGGTTTATCCAGGAAGAAAGGGGCTATAGGGGTTGGAGGCCATCTAGTGGTGATACAAGCCACCTGTTGGGCTGGGCATGCTACCTGTGTTTCCTCACCTGGGGCAGGTATTTCTCTGCCCCCAGCAGTGGGGTGGTCCAAGGGGCATTGACCAGGGTATCCATGTCCAGGCTAATGGGATCTGTAAACACACTTGGGATAACCCCAAGTAATTAATGGCCGTAATGAAAACATATTCATTATCATGGTTTAGTTGCTGGGAAAACCATTGGCTTTTTATCTTTGTCAGCTTGTAGGGCATTTCAGAGGCTTCAGTGTTTGTGTTTTTTTATACCAGAGAGACACTGACCCAGGCAACAAAGTTTTCCCAAGACTTAATACAGGTCAAAATGATACTGCTAATCGGTAGTTATAATTAGGGGGACAACATCACTGTACAAAGTGACAGTGTTAGGATCTGCTGAATATTTGTTTTGGGAAAAAAATGTCCTCTTACTGATTCTCTTTTAGTGTGACTGCTAATGAAGGCATATTTTATCATTTAGTATTTTATGTTCAGAATGGGTCAATAGCAATATAAGTGTGGGGTGAATATCATGTAAATCTTACTAATTTCTCTTCAGGGAATAGAAATAGTAAACAGTAAAATATTATGTAGTATCACTAATGGGCTGATGAATACTTTTAACAGATCATTATTACCATCCAGGAATATTTCTTTCAGAAATGGTGGTAATATTAAGTATTCATATGCCTACTTCACAAAGTTAAGCAGGGACATTTTTTTATATAATTTCATAGGAATCATTACTATTGTGTCCCAAAGCAATGTCATGGGGGTATTAATCACCTTCAGCAATAGCTCCTCTCTCCTATGTACTTATATAATTATATGATTAAACTGTAGAGTACTGCACTTTACACTGGTATACTACCCAGTTTATCATTTCTCAGGAGTTTGGAAGCAGAGAGGGGTAAAGTAAAGGGGATATCCTGGGGAGGTTATTTACCACTGCTTGTGGGGGCCAGTCCTGATTGATCCTAATTGGTCAATAAAACTTGATCCCCACCCACTGCGGCTGGTACATGTTTCCTCCAGAACAGGGCACCGGCCTTGTGTCAGGGCTGGGTTCCACTAAAATCATGAGAACACTGCTGTCTTTGTTGTTCAGCCGATGAGGCTTGTTATATTCGAACATTTTAACTGTTGTCTGTTTTTTACAAAGGTGAGCAGGGAAATTAGTTTTTCTCAATGTTCCGTATCGGACACTGTATGTTTGGGCTGATAAGTTAGTTTTCCGCATGCTTGCTCTGAAGTGACTGGCATATACATTATGATGGGAAATAGGGAAAAGTCCAGACTCTGACAGACTGTCATGTTTTTACACTTGCTGTAAATAATGGAGTCCCATTGCCCTACCAAACCTGATGGAGAAAAAACTCCCTTCATCGGGTGTGTTGGGAGAGGCATTTGCAGGAGGAATGCCAGTTTGGTATGCGTCATGCCTTGTAATGCTTTGTTATGATGTTCTGTGTTGGGACATGTGTCCTTGGGAGAAGCCAGGGGGCCGGGGATTTTTGTATTTTCAGAGGGATTTATGGGACTAGATCATGGTCAGAACTTGTAATTGTAATTTTTGTACCAGTATTTTTGTAATTACTTAACTTGGTGTTGTTGAAAAAAACACACACCCACCCTCCCCCCTTACTTAAGTATAATCTTCAAGCTCTAAGTATTACCATGATATTCAAAAGGAATTTGAGTAAGATATTTGAGTTTAAGCATAAGATATTTCATTCAGTACTATACCAGAATTTTTCAAGAATAATTGGGGCATTATAATTGTGCTTCCTTTACTATAATACAGATTAAATCAGTGGAAAGTTAAAATGATTTTTTGTCTGCACTGAAGTATGGACCTGTTTTAATTTTGGTGGATAGAGAAAGAAATTTTGAAATTGTAGAAATGTAAGAGCTGGTATTGATATATCATAAAGGTCTTAATTTCATATTGGACATTCATAATTAGTACACAATGTAAAGAAATACTGAACTCTACAAAAGTTAACTCAAATACGGTTTGTGGCTGTAATTCTCATTCGAAGGAAATAGACAAAAAAAAGGAAGAAATTAGTAAGAAGCTGTCAAGGCAGTAACTGATTGGAATATGCTCTTGTTTTACTTGCATGGTGCCAACCAACATGATTGGCAACTTTTCAGTTTGTTGTAGTCTTCCATTAGTTATCTACAGGAAAAAAATACCTCCTGAAATTATATATCAGTCATGAAACGACTCCTTTACAAGAGTTCCAAAGGGGAGCCAAAAATGTGTTACAGTTGAGGGCTATTGGAAAGTGATCTGATTTTATATTCAGAATGTTACCAGTCTTTGAAGTAAGACCATAAAACTTTAGGCTTATCATGCTGGATATGATACCTCTCCGATACTGAAGTCATGAAAGAATTCATTATCTCATTAGCCACTTGCATTTTATACTTATCTTCATTAAGTGCATTTTCTTGATCAGATAACTCTTCATATGCAGCATTCAGTACATCCCTGTAAATGATTGTAATGAACAACGATGCAAACGATTTATAAGACATCTGGAATTGATAATTGCACTCATTTGGAAATTAGGAGTAGAATTGTGTGAAATCAAAGATGCAATACCCTCCAAGTGGTCAGGTGCAGAATGCTATTGTGTCCATTCATTTGTCTGATTCATCAGGGTCATTCAGATGATTGTGCAATGTTGATTCAAGGGGAGGGAAAGTGAGAAAGAGGGCTATGATATTATTTGCGGGATCAAGCAGGTGTAGGGAGTCCTTTGTTAAATCATCAACAACAATTACCTAAAAAATCTTTAAGAAGATTAATTATGCTTTTTATTTTGACAATATCTGATGTTTAAATTGGATAGGAAGCATTCCAAAGTTTATTCTCTCATGCGCAAACATTAGAGTAAAAAGAAGAAAATTGAGTCACCTAAATGGCTGTAGGCATTCTGTGGTAGGATTTAATCTGTTTGTTGGCTTCTGATGATGAACTTGAACTGTTTGGTCAGTAAACATAAACCACAAGTAATCTCAGGTCGGGAGATTTTATTGTAACCAGACCTCGGCTATGAACAACATTTGAGGTCCTTCATCCATGAGATGTTATAATTAAGTACATTTAAGGTCATCCTTGCCATACTTGGTGGTCCATAAAAACAACATTGTAACTTGACACCCACCATCATAACAGTAGTTAATAAAGAAAAAAAGAAATATGGGGGCTTATGATGTGGGGACCCTATTCTTCACTCATTACCTGTCAAAGAATTAACCAATCGTGTTGAACAATGTACAAGATAGATGTTAGTGTTGTATTTTTTTTCTGATTTATTGATAAAAAAATTATATTTTTCGGTAGACAGAAGGTCACCAGCTAGTAAGTCTGTTATAGGTATTGAATGTCAAGTTGCTATTAAACGTTGATGTATACCTTTGGCTTAACTTGACAGTTATAGATTTTGTCAGCTTTTTGGCTAGATCTCACTTAACTGATCTCAGTATGTTAATATTAGGTGACCCCCAAAGAAGAATACTTTTACGATGCATCTTAAATGTCACTGACTATATTTTTTAAAGTTTGCATATTTGTATTTGCTGAATCACCTTAGACTTTCAAGTTTTTCACATTGCAATAATTTTCCCAAAACCTGTCAAACATATCTAAGAAAAACCTTCAAGTTAAGAAACGAAAATTGACATTTCAGTTTTGATATATCTGATTTGAGGAGAATCTCAAACTCTTCAGTATTGGAGGTCAGGGAAGTCTGGACAATTTACAGACAAGTTATGTCTGATATTAGTCTGATTGTGATGTTCCATCTGCATAGCTGCTTTTTGTCCTGCAATTCTTGGCACAACTAATCTTTAATTAGACTGAAGGGTAATAAGACATAATGTCTGGACATTTGGGGTGATTGAAAGATTGTCTGGGGTCCTGAATAATTTAGCTTTTATTTTTTGTATGCCCCAGTACCTCTTATTATCCTCCTTTTTTGGGGTTTCTTTATGTTGAAGAGTGCTATTACAAAACGTAAAACAACTATATTTGTAAACATGTTAACTTTATGAACTTAAATAACTTACATGTTAACAAAATTTAATGGTTTTATATAATTAAGCAGCATAAATTAACTAGGCCTTAAAGCTGCTTGAATAAATAAATGAAAAAAATTATATACAACTTTATGTTAAGAAATTTGACTAAAGAAATAAACTTCAAAAAATTTTAATGAAAAGTTTGAATAATTATAACCCACAACCCATTTTATTTTTTTCTCATTGAAATACTTTTTCTCCACTAATAATTTTTCATCATGACTACCTGCTGTTGAATCTTCCCAGAGTGTCAGTTTTTACCAGTTCAGAACATCCTGTCATTTTATATTAAATCTTAATTAAACATTAAACTTTATCAATGTGTTAATTAAAGGTGATCAAATAGAGGTACCGGTACACCTGAGAACAGAGTGATGGCACGGTTTGATGGCAGTGCCCATATCAGGCGAATGTGATTGTTGTGACAATGGGATATCTTTCTTTTTACACTCCTGAAGTAAACATTCGGCTTACCTTTAATCTTGTCAAGGATTGAATTTCCTTACAGATTTTGATACTTGTGTCAAATTCTATATTTTGTAGCTGCCAGAAGTATGTGCTCAGTTTTGTGGATATATAAACATATATTGACCCCATTTTTGTGTGAATTGTGAAGGAGCGTACGATGTCAAGATGGGTTGCCATTCTATTCATACTTTTAAATTGTTGTAGAATTGGAAGAAACGAGAAAAATTAGCGAGCGCTCAGCTTTTAATTGTTGTATTCCTTACGTGCAGTGACGAGGCTGTTTTGACACTTCTGTTTGCAGTTGTCTAATAACTTTTGGTTTTTATTCAAATGGAGGTACAGAAATGTGAATGAATGTATTTTACATACCTGTCACAGTG
>CM037784.1:47925121-47975121 GCA_021229015.1 Solen grandis | reverse complement strand
AGGGTGGTGGGTTTATGGGATTACGATGCTCATTGCAAATCAAAATTTACCACTTTTTAATGGCGAGAAATGAACAGGGTGGGGTTTATTGACAATGTTTCCCCGGAGTGGTATAATGAATGAGATTCCTCAATATGATACAAGGGTGTATTTGTTTTTTTTATTGTTTTTCGTGACAGTCCGTTATGTATCTGTCATTTCTGCAATAATTTATGTTTTTGTTTGCATTTGTTGATGATAGTATAAAATGTCCTATTATAATGCAATGAAATGATCGCTGCAGAACGTTGATGACATGCACAGTTGGAAACTGTATCTGGTGTATAAGAATAATATCTTGTACAAAATTGATATCATATTACCATATGCTTCACATTAAACCCACCCAAGGATTACAATACATTATCTTTAAAATGAAGAAACCATGAAAAGACCTATGCGAACAGCATAAAACCAGATCAGCCTGCGAGTAACTCGCAAGCTGATCAGGTTTTATGCTGTTCGCTGCTCCTCAGTGATCTGGTAATGAGGATTTTACAATTAAATTTGGTAAGGTTTAATTGTGGTTTTCTGCAGATCAGGCTTTATGTGGTACCTATTGAGTGCGTCAAAATGAGTCTGTATGAGGGAAAGGGTTAAGGCTAATCCGCAGTTTACATTTATGCTCAGATCAAATGAGTAAGTCACTAGGTAGTACATGTATATCATATGTCAATTGTTGACCTGATTCATGCAAAGATAAGTTGGTTTGTCTGTGATACCTGGTCATAATGAAAAATAATCTCTAACAATTGATTATAAGGTTGAGCTTCTTTTGTCTGTGAAAATGGAAAGGTCCATGCACCATTGAATTGCTTCATGTTTTGAATAAATGCTGAACATTAGTCAGTTTTCACCTTTTTTTGATGCCATGAAAGGTGATACAATTATTTCAGTGTATATACTAAAAATTGGTAAAAAATAATCTTATATTTGTTTTTATCTTTTTAAAAAAATGTTAGAGCAAACTTCAAAGTACTGTTCCTATCTTCCAAGAAGGATCAGTATAAGTTGTAAGAAATTGTTTCCTATTCAATATAAAAAGGGAAAAAAAGTCAAACCAGTTTTCATTATGAAAAGTCATATTTTGATGTTATAATTTACATGTGTTATGACCTGCTCAGTCATAAGATTGGCCTAGATTGATATGTGACATGCATGATGAATGGTCTGAATCCATACACTCGAACATTTACTGTCCTGGGAACCTCAGACACAATGCAATACATATAGTTAGAGATACAGAAACAAGCTGTGGAAGTAGTGTTCAGGAAGGATGGTTACTGGTAACATTATGATACTGCTTTCTACCATTTAACAACAGTTAATAAAAGTAATTAATTTTATGAAGATTTGGGTCCATGATTGAAAGGTTCTATACTGAATGTATCATGTTTTAACCCTTTCCCTCATATAGACTCATTTTGACGCACTCAGTAGGTACCACATAAAGTCTGATCTTCAGAAAACCACAGTTAAACCTTACCAAATTTAATTACAAAATCCTCATTTCCAGACCACTGAGGAGCAGCGAACAGCATAAAACCTGATCAGCCTGCAAGTTACTCGCAGGCTGATCTGGTTTTATGCTGTTCACATAGGTCTTTTCATGGTGTCCTCTATGAGGGAAAGGGTTAATAGAGTATGTTGTAATTGATCTGCAATGTACAGACATTATGAGACATTTGAAGTTTGTACAGTGTAGCTCCATTATAATGCTTTGCTTGGAGTCCGTGGAGAGATACCATATTATATTGGACTCAATGTAAATGTGAAAATGCGGTATTATTAAGTCAGCAAAACAAATCACAACTTAAAAGATTTGTGGTTGTTTGTTAGGTTGCATTATAGTGGATTGTGTGTTTTAATGAGGTGTGTAATAATGGATTAGGTTATATAATGGACCTGCATGCACTGTAATTTGTCTGTTTATTTGATGGGTTTAATGTCCCATCAACATTTTTTCAGTCATTTGGAGACTGTCTGCTTGAGAAAGATAAAGTGCTGTCACACTTATAACAGTATCATGCTGTAGCTGACATGATACTGCAACCAGTCAAATTATCCTGACACAGGGCCAACCAGTCCTGGAACTACCCTAATATGCTTAGCCCCAAACATTAGGGAGCTATACCAGTTATTACCATTTTTTACGACTTAGGTATGTCGTGGCTGGGGATCGAACCTACCATTGCTCCCGAGGCAGACGCTCTGATCACTTGGCTATAATCGGGGATGGTTCCCTGTGTGACATCACAGTTTGGTGCCCACATAGCAGCAGGGAACCAGTTGTTGATTTCATCATCTTTGTCCACCCACATGTATAGAAAAAGGAAGTCTTTGTGAAATTGTAGTAATAGAGGAGGAAGAGGAAGTTGGGTGTTTGTAAAACCTTGCAAGAAAAGTTAAGAAAAAGCAAAAATTCTCAAAGCTAAAAGATTTTTTGGAGAACTTTGTTTAAACAAACAGCATTGCATGGTAGATTTCTGGTCCATGTGGTTGAAAATTAATGGGTTTTTCTGACATAAACCATCTCCCTTAGAAGTGATTTTGTAAACACAGCTGTGATTGGTGTACAGCAAGGAGACTACCCAGTAATGTGGGTCAGTAATTGGGGTACTAATAAATCAATTAAGATTCCGTTTCATGATGTAAGTAATGTATCAATATGTCAATGTTTGTGATACTAAACTATCTAGGGTTGCTTTGGGAGGAAGTTAGTGTAATTCTGCTCATCTTCTTCTGTGAGAAATATTGCAGTCCTTGACTTTTGTGAAAACTGTTGAGTTCAAATTATTGTTCCTACCAGATGAAAGAAAGTTTACATACTCAAGGTATAATAAGAGCTTGTCAAACTAGAGTTTTATTTCCTATAATTAGTCTTTTGGAAAAAGGTGAGGCAGATTCTTGTATAATTTTGGAGTGAATATGGAAGGAAGTAAGGTGAAGAGGGAAAGAGGCCTGTCATGTTCCTGACACGGGGAGCTGTCTAGTAGATTGGAGTGAACATGATACAATATTGTCTTGAGAAACCAGATAATCCTTGATCCCCCAAACAAAGATCAACTGAAATGCACAGAAAGAAATGATATTTCACGTACAAGTTGCAGATTTCAGAAAGAGCATGTCATCTTTAATTTTCTTTTCTATGACAGAGTTTTTTGCCCCCACCCAAAAATGGGGGGGAGGGATATAGATATGCCTTTGTCCCTCCCAAAACTTTGTGACACGCATAACTCCAAAAGTATTTATACTACAGACTTGAAACTTCATGGATATATTATTCAGGACATGAACTTGTGCACCTGGGTATTTTAATGGAACTGCCATTGAAGTTGACAGAGTTATGGGCCATTGTTTTTGAAAAAAAAAAGAAATTTTATGTTTATGACGCATATAACACTGAAAGTATATAAACTACAGACTTGAAACTTCATGAATATTTTATTCAGGACATGAACATGTGCACCTGGGTATTTTCATGGAACTGCCGTTGAAGTTGACAGAGTTATTGGCCTTGTTTTTGAAAATATGGAATTTTATGCTTGTGATACTCACAACTCTGAAAGTATTTGTACTAAAGACTTGAAACTTCATGAATATATTATTCAGGACATGAACTTGTGTACCTGTGTATTTTTATCGATCCTTCATTAATGTTAACAGAGTAATGGGCTTTTGTTTTTGAAAAAATATGGAATTTTATGTTTGTGGTGCGTATACACCTGGGTATTTTTATTGGATCGCTGTTGACAATGCCCAGTTTGCCAGATGTTTGAGCACTTGTCTTGTTTTGATTTGGTTGTTGTTATTGTTAGAATATAAAAAAAATGATGTTATTTTCTAATTAATATGTTAGAAAAGATAATTGCTGTGCTTTCTTCTTCTTTGCCAGTGCATTTTTCTGAGGCATATAGATTTGCCTTTGTCCCAGGAGTCTGTCCATCCCAAAACTGTGAAACATGTAATTCTGAAGGTATTTGAACTACAAACTTTAAACTTCATTCATATATTATTCAGGACATGACTTGCGCACCTGGGTGTTGGCCTTTGTTTTGGAACATTCGATGGGTGGGGGCATCTGTGTCCTTTGGACATATTTTTAGTTTCTTCCAGTGTAGATAAAATTCCAAGATATTAAACAATCCGACAAGTACAAAATTCAGCCATTAGTTCCAAAGTCTGTGTAAGAATTAGATCAAAGGAATGAATTATTTAGGAAGACAGACTGCTTATCTGTTGGGGTAGTGAAAGTGCAGTGTTGATAACTAAATGACTAGAGACCAGTCTGCCTCAGGAGACTTGAAGATTATAGTTACCACTATTTTGTTCTCCTATCTTCCATCTAGGACTGCACAAGATAACATTTTAATAGGGATATTTGTAGATCATGTAGACCCTTAAAATAGACTTGAAAATCAGCCTGAAAAGAAGTTCACTCATTCACATGCATTTGAGAATTAAATGAAAGATGATATTTAAATCCTGTTACAAGGATCAGAATCTTGGTGTGTAAATATATATTTATATTGCTAATGAGTTTTTAATAATGTTTTTTTTTTTTTTTCACAACTCGAGGTGACTCAGTGAAGATGGTAGCAGGATATAACCCTTCCAGTACAGACCAAATTTCTGGAATAACAATGCCAGTCTTTTTTATCAAGAGATGAGTTGCAGGGAAATCATAGGATGAACCTGCCGGGGATGTGAGGAGTGCGCTAATTCTGGCACCTCCTTGTCCAATTAAGATACGAGAGCTATGCATGCCCTACCCCTGGTCAGACGTCCCTATCATGTCAGGCAGATATATCCTGACCTGCTATCTGATCAAGCTTTGATTGGAATGCAGGAGACCATGTGTGATTGGCAGTCCCCACCTTTTTTTTACTTTTTGTTTTTACTTTTTTTGTGCCCTAGATTCTTAATATCTGTTGCGTTCTTCATCCTTCAGGTTAAAATTGGACAGTTTTTGCTAAGTGTTTCCTATCTCTACCTCTTGGCAATGGTGTTATTAAACTTTTTTTTCTTCTTCACAAAATCTTTTTTTTTTATTCACAGATGTGGTAATTTTGTTTTTGCAATTTTTATCTGATGATTTGATCCAGTGTGTGCATGTTGGGAATCATTACTTTCTCATAATACAAGTTGACAAACTGGCAGATTACTATTAAGATGTGCTCACAATAAATAGGCAATTAACAATAGTGCTAATATATTTTTATCACACACTAGTTCAAATTAGGAGGGAAATTCTTGTAAATGAACCAAGGGAGGTAATTAAGACACTGGAGTTTTTATTTTAATTTCTCATCTAAATAAGAAGCAGTCGAAGTTAATGATAGTCAGTTTGTCAGCTAACATGTCACCAAAAGTAATTTTATAAGAGATTCTTCATGTGTCAGAGGACATGCTTTATAAAGTACCAGTCGTTATCAGCAGGAGGTGTGCAGTTGTGTATATTCGGACAATGACTTGCAGATGTCTGTACACTTGGATATAAGTTATTATGGGAGTTTTATGATGTAAACTACAGAAAAGCGTTGCATTTTGGTGGTCAAAATCACTAGAAATACTCGATGTATTATTTTTTCTGCTTCCTAGCATATCTAAATGACACAGCATAGTTTATAGTCAAAGAAGCAGACTTGGCAGCGTGGTAGGCTGCTAATTTCATTGCTAGTCCTAATAATGTAACCACCCAAATGAGAGAAACACTTATTGGCTTTTGCAGTTTTTTTAAATATTCATAGGTGCATGAAAACTTATCATAATAAAGTTGAAAGTCTCAAGAAGTCTCAGTTAACTGTCTTGATAGAAATGTTAAGGGTTTTTGTTTTTGTTAATTACAGTGATGGATCACCTTTCAAATTTCAAGTGGTGTAAGTTACTATTTTATAATCAGTTTTAAATAATTGTTGAAAGTCTCTATGAGATATATTGCTTTGCAATCAGTAGTCACTTTAGGCCTATATTTTAAAAAGATTTAGAGAAAACAATTCCTGTATTCTGCACCCTTCATGAAACTAATTTAGGGTTTAGGACCTTCCTATTTAGATTCCTTTAATACTTTCTTATGATGAATATTCAAGGTCTGTTTTGATATACCAGTACAGCTGTCAGTATCAGCATCTTTATAGCACTGGAAACATGAAGAAGAAAAAATAAAAGAGTATATAAGGAAAAGAAAAGAGTCATTGTTTTATTTTTGTGAATACACTGCATTGATGTTCTGAATATTGCTACATTTCACAAGGAAGAACATTTTGATATACATGTAGCTATAAGTTACATACCATCCCCGGTGGCCTAGACTGCCTCAGGAGCAGGAGGTTGAGGGTTCGCTCCCCGGCCACGACATATAAAAGTCTAAAAAATTGGTACCGGTAAAGCTCCCTTGCATAGCACTCAGTATATAAGGGTAGTTCCAGGACTGGTTGGCACGGTGTTTAGGATAATGTGACTGGGTGTGGTATCATGCCACATGTCTACAGTGTGGCAGCACTATATCTGTCGCAAGTAGACATCATCTCCAAATAACTGAAATAATAAATAAATAAATAAAAAATAAACCCAACAAATAAACAAGTTACATTGCTACTCATCAGAGGGTTGCTTCATAGCTTCAAGTAACATATTACCACATAGTTATGAGATTGCCATACATCTCATTGCTACATAGCTACAAATATAGATAACAGTGCAGCACATCATTGAGGTTGTTACAATAATCTGCTACAAATAGTATTGCTACATATCACATAGTTATGAGATTGCCATACATCTCACTGCTACATAGCTACAAATATAGATAACAGTGCAGCACATCATTGAGGTTGTTACAATAATCTGCTACAAATAGTATTGCTACACATCACATAGTTATGAGATTGCCATACATCTCATTGCTACATTTCAATATAAACTAGTAACATATATATCTTAAACCATATTGCTACAGTGGATGTTTTGGATGGTGATCAAACACAATATAACTCATTTACAAGATAATGCCAAAAACTTAAGTACCCAAAGTAACAATTGAAAACGTAATGAATGACAGTTGCAACTGTTGGGGTATATCCTGTGTGATATAAGGGGGAAGAAATGTCTAATGCAAGAAAGCCATTGTTTATACTCCAGAAAGATAGAAATTTAAAGACATTTTTGTTTTATGATCACAAAGTAGACAATAATTTTGACATAATTATTATGTGAACAAAGAGGTTAGAGGTTAAACAAATGCAGGGATTTATGAATGATTTGTTAAATACGTGTCAGTGACTCATTGTATGTATTCTCTTTATCATTTGCTCCCAGTAATTAAAGTTGCTGGACTTGGTTATTACCTCATAAATACTGCGTAATGTATGCTTACGTCTTTATATTGTCAATGGATGGTTTATTGTATGTAATGGCAGTTTTTGTTTGACTGTTAACGAGGTTGTTAATTGTGCAACAGTGTGTTGACACGGCCACCTGTCTGTCGGTACCAAGCTGCTGTGTCGGTCCCACCGCCTGTATTTGAGGTAAACGTATAGTCACATCAAAGTCAGTCGTGTTTACTGAAAAAACAAACCTTGACTGGAAGCAAGATTTAAAACTTCCAGTTTTGTAATTCATCAAGTAGATTGGGTCTCATTTCTACCGCTATGCCTGCTTTTACAAACACAAGGTTAAGTGTTGGATAACAATACAGTGTTACTCCATTCTAGATATCTAAAGATGTTAAAATATTTATGATATTCTCTCTAGATTATTGAACCTAAAATGTGAGTGTAAAATGCTCATAAAAATAACTGTATGTTTCTACTTTTTAATTTTATATTTTTAGGAACTTTTTATCACTGGATTAACACTCCAGAAAATTAGATTTTTTTTAAAATAGCCTCCATTTTTGAAGATGTCTACCAAGTATTAAAAAACATAATGTACTTCTTTAATAGGGTTGGATATTTGAAAAAAGAAAATAGGAAGTAACTTTGTTATTAAATGTCTTAATGGTGACTAGGCTTTAGGTCATACATGCTGACTTTATTTTCAGTTTAGACACTGGGTGTCAAGGTGACATCTGACTTTATTTTCAGTTTAGATACTGGGTGTCAAGGTGGAGTACTGGTTAACACGCTGTCTTCTCACTCTGCAACTGGGGTTTGATACTAGATTGGTCTGTTGTTGTATGTGATAGAGTACAATCATGGTTGCACCTGGGACACACTGGTTACACTATGGTTACCATGGGAATGCCTCCATTAAACTTTTTCATAAGCAGTATCACCTTTTTGTTGAATTGTTGTAAAATGAATAAAGATATTTTTTAGTTCTTTTCATGGACTGTCAAGTTTTGAAATCAAACTGTTCGAGTGCTTTGAATGATAAAGCTGATGTCAGTAGTAAAAACACGCCAAGCTTCTGACTAGGAACAGATCGTGTGTGAAAAGGTTAAACTGTTACGCCCTCACAGACATTATGTTTTTTCCAAAATTTTTTTTTCATAAAATTCTCTTAATATAAAGTGTTTAATGTGTTTTAAACACAATTTCATTATATCTATTTTATACTGCTTTGCAATTGATGAAAAGATTTTCATAAAAAGTGGCTATATTTTTGGCTGATATGCCAAATATTTAACTGTTATTTTTACAGATCACCTGTGAATTCTTGATATCATGTCTTCTAATTAGGAGGATTTCTTTCTTGTTTTCCAATTAAGCAACAATTACAGGTGTCTGCTGGCCTGCTGTAACTAAGACTTGCTGTTGAATGTAAATAACAGGCTTCAAATTAATGGCACAGAATTGTTTATAGCTGAATATTTGTGAAACAGCTGCAAAATTCATCGAACTGTGAATAGTTTATGGCTGTTTTCCAGTCAGTTTGGAATCCTGTTTTCTCCCTCTGTTTCTGTTCTGGGTTGGAGCTACATGTGATGATGACGGTAGAATAAAATGTTAATTGTGGAAGGAAGGTATGCACATTGCACCTTTGAATGATGTATAAATAATGCACGTAATTGCATCCTATACTGGGGGCAGGGCTAGGGTTGTCTCCTGTGACAGGCAGAGGGTGAATATTTGGATATGCACCATTATAATGCATTTAGATAATCAGCATTATATCTTATGATGTAATGCGCAGGGATTGCTTATAGGCCATTAGTATTATCTTCGAGAAGGCGGGATGTTTTCTGCCAGAAGTGTCCATTAGACATAAATGTGCAGACGTGACTTCCTGGTGTGATCCCAAAGTTTTACAGACCATTTTTATTACAGATATTTTCCTAAAGTGCATAGTTTTGCAAGAAATGTGCACTTCTTTGTAGCTGGACCATTCTGTTTTTGTCTTAAAGCAGAAGCATGATGAATCAAAGTAATCTGAATGGATAATGGCAGTCAAAAATTAGCAAATATTGTGAAGTAGAGTGATAATGAGGTTTCATCTAGGGAGTAACATGAAAATGATCATGATAGCCAAAATATTCTCTTTGGAAAGAGACTGTAGAGAACAAAATTAAATGGAAAAAAGGGGATATGTCATAAAGAGAAAAAGCAAAATTAGAGAGAGAGATACTGTGATGAGCAGCAGATATAGAGATAACGAAAAGGGGAGGGGGAGAGAGAGGGCATGGGGAGTAATAAAAAGAGATACTTGGGAGAGAGAGAAAGTGAGATACTGGGATGAGAAAGAGATATAAGAGATATTGAAAGGGAAAGAGATAACATGATAAAAACCCAAGGCTGCTATTTAAGAGGCTTTTTGTCTGTCTGGAGCAGAAGTGGACAGTTTTCAGAGGAGATTATTGTGAATGTGATGCCGTCAGTGATCTTGTTTGTCATGTATATTCCGACTGCACAGTATAAATTCCCAATCGCATTTGCCTTGCACACACAGACTGCAGCTGTGTTGGATCAGAGACAAGTGGTGCCCATGTTCCGTGCCACCATGGTATCTAATGAAATGAAAATATAGCCTGTCATCTTCAAAAGGGAATTGAAAATCAAGACTGCAGTCTGTGAGGCTGGCTTTGTTATCCTGTCTGATATAGGCCAGCATACAGATATAACCATATGCTTGAGTATTATTTCACTTCAACTCAAATCTTTATAACTATTAAAGTATATTTTGTGTTTTCAGGAACATGCAGTACACAAAATTTCTTCTTCCTCTCAAAATTAAAAAAAAAAAAAAAGAAAAAAAAAGATATTTTATTGATTGACCAAGAGTGTGCATGTTTCAGCAAATATGACTTTAAATTTTCAGAGTTGTAATGATGCATTTATAATTTATAATTTTAAAGTCAAGGAAAATCTCAAGTTCAGATATGTTGTGGAATCTAGCTCAGTTTCTGTCACTAGAATTACATTCAATGTAATTCCCTACTATACCTGGCCCTAAGTTCATGAAAAATACTTAAGTACGATCTCAGACTCAATCTCAAATCCCTATTGAGTTTAATGGCAGTACTAGAGTTATTGAGCATGAAAATCACACTTATGCACTGTATTGATTTTTGAGAACAGGGGTCCAGTTTTAGTAGAACAGTGGTACTGAGTTCTGTCTGAGGAGCAAGGGATCATGTGTTTGATCCCTGGCTGTGAGAAACCATGATCCCTGGCAGTAAGGAACCATAATCTGTGGCTGTGAGAAACCATGATCCCTGGCGGTGAGAAACCATGAACCCTGGCAGTAAGAAACCATGATCCCTGGCAGTGAGAAACAATGATTCCTGACTGAGAAACCATGATCCCTGACTGTGAGAAACCATGATTCCTGCCACTGAGAAACCATGATCTCTGACTGTGAGAAACCATGATTCCTGCCACTGAGAAACCATGGCAGTGCTGGTAACCCTGGCAGGGACAAACCAGTCACTGGAAAAACTTGTGTGCCAGGGTAATATGGTTCGTGTTGCACCCTGTCACACAGTCATGGGGCAGTTCTATATCTGTCTAATGAAGGCAAAGCCCCTAAATGACTGAAATACTGCTTGTGGGAAGTTAAAAACTAAGTATACAAAACTATTTGACAATATGTTTTGTATCCCCTTTTTCCTAAGCTTTTGACAATCTGTATATCATTTGCTGTTTTCTTAAGGTGGTTTGTGGTCTATTAAAATTTTATGTCTTTGTAACACAAGTCGTCAGTTTTAGAGCAGTGACAATTGACTAATGATAGGCCTCAAACTGTAGACCCCCTGATCACAAAGCCATTTAATATTGCAGATGTGAAAGAAGCTGTTTTACCCTATTGTTATCTTTATATTAAAAAAAAAGCTAGACTTGATGAATAAGTGGCGACAATATAATGCAGACTGGTGGCTCAACACTGAGACTATTACTCACATGCTGAACCATATTTAGGAGATAATAGAATAGTTGTCATCAGGGATATATAGGGAGGGATAAGGGTTGGGATTAAAGATTCAGGATCTCCCTTGGCTATCATGTTGCCCAGTTTTATGGCCGGTAATTGAGCCTATGTGTGGTTATTGGGTCATAAACTGCAGGTTTTATGGGAGTTTAACCAGCAGGATCTCCTGTTGGAGGTAGGGTGTGATGTGACAGACCAGGGCTTTACCCTCTCCATTTAGACAGGACGACTTATATGTTTAAACTGTCTGGTAATAATTAAACAATACAAATTGAATAGTATTATAAAAGTACTGTTTAATCATTTGTTTTCATGGGAGACTGATTTTTATGGATTTGAGGATGATTTTATCCAGGGCTATTTAATTTAATCCCCATGAAAACTGATGATTGCTATTTATAAAACCTTATATTTTTTTAATAGAATATGGATCCATGAATAAAATGAATACTTATATGTAATTACCTGTTCTGCATAATCAACAGAAAATTTTTAACAGTAAATCATGCGGCAGATCCTGAATTAAGATGAGTAGTGGCCAGTCCATTTAGTATTGGTAAATGTTTGTTATCGAGGGTTTAACTTGTTAAAACAAACATCAACCTACTTAATGTATGGAATTGTGTTTTGAAGATTGGTCATATATACTAGGTTAGCCCATTAAACCAACTGGTTTAACAAGTTAAACCGATCGAACATTTTGAAAAATACTGCAATATCATTGGTCAAAATATAATTCCATACATTAACTTATGTTAACATAGCTTCATCAATTAACCATAGATAGACGCAATGCTGAAATTTGATTATTAAGTTACAGATAATTTGCTTCCTTCCAAACAACTGTTGCCAATGCTCCAAACTCTTCTCATATAGTTGAGGTCTTAAAACAAAGAGTCAAAACTAAAAAGGCCCCATAAAACATAATTTAGCTGAATATCGGCAGTTGGAAACTATACTGAAATTGACTGAATGAATAGGTCGGATATTTAATAACACCATTACTATTCCGATTGTGGAGAATGCATTGAATGTTCAGATGGTAAGAATATAGCTTGCAGTCTATGTATAGGCGTACAGCAACTGTATAAATACATACAAATCCCAGTTTTATGCAGACAATACAAGAAAGGCTTGATGCTATGTTTAAAAAAGGACTCCTCTTTGGCCAGCTGTGCTTATGTTTGCTAGACAAATAAAGGACGTAACACACGCATTAGGTTAGGTAATTGATGCTTGTTTGTTTTGGTTGCATTAAACCAATAAAGTGAATTTCGCTTTTGATATAGGCTCTCAGACCGATTCAAGCCAAACAACATTTGGTTACCGTTGACCTTTGCAAATAAATGGCTGTGATGTTGAAATTTAAAGAATCATTTAGTCTGCATGTTTATCACCTGGTCGTGTGAAAACAGTGTGATAAATACAGGATTTGCAGTGTTCTTCTTTTTCATTTAACTAAATTGATAAAAATACTCTGGAAATTTACTTTTTCTTTTATACTACTTGAGGTTTGCAGTAAGGCTGTGAATCTAGTCATTAGTTTTTTGGTTTGTGGTATTCCTTGCATTTAATGCTCTATAAAAAAGTTGCCTATTGGTGAGAAGGTTTTTTTGTTGTTTTGTTTTTTAATGAGGAAAATTCTAGAAAAATTATGTAACACTCTTCTAAGTTCTTTAACAAATGAAATGTATGCAGTAATGGGGGGGGATTTACATTTTAAAATTTATAAAATTAAAAATAAAGAACAACATATTAGTCATGATACTGTCATGGTTTGAAGCATCCAGTTCTACAGCAATAATATTGTATCCTGCCTCAACAGGACTTGCTGGTACCTCACAACCCATGTGGGACTTTAAAGACAATGCAATTTGCATAAATAATTTTTGACAAGTTTTGAAAGTAAACAATGCTCTCTGCTCATCACAGGAAGTGATACCTCCAGAGACATGGGTTCTTCTGGAGGTCACATGACTCTAGTGAAGAGTGGGTAACCAGTCTAACCTCAACAGAGAAGAGCTGATTGTAGTCCCAGTCTTGATGTACAAACATCAACTAATGTAGTGCCTGGGGTCAGGGTAGCCCCTGTGCTTGATCATGGTGTTTGTGTAAGGAATCCTGCTCCTGGCAGGTCAGTGTGTTATAACAGAGGTCATAGACCACCAAATCTGGCACCCCTCTGTGATGACAGTTTGGGAAAAGTATTAGGAAATGAAACTTTTAAATTCAGTATAGAATTAAATACCAATACTTATGAATTTCATTACTTATAAATTGAATTGAATTTGAACCCAATATCTGCTAGCAGCCCTGTCATAATAACAGAGAGAGGAAATCTTGCAGTTGTTTTGTGTGAATTGATATGAAAGGTACTGTGGTAAATCATTAAAATGTGACTCTTAAGATAAAAAAATTTTAACATTAGAGCAAAGACACTTAGTACTGGTCCAATTAAGGAACTTATCAGAGGGGATTATATTACATCATCAGAACTTTTCCAAGTCAACAGAAAATCCTAAATCAGTACCACGTTCAGTTACCCTTTAAACCCTTTCCCTCATATAGACTCATTTTGACGCACTCAATAGGTACCACATAAAGCCTGATCTGCAGAAAACCACAGTTAAACCATACCAAATTTAATTATAAAGTCCTCATTTCCAGACCACTGAGGAGCAGCGAACAGCATAAAACATGATCAGCCTGCGAGTAACTCGCAGGCTGATCTGGTTTTATGTTATTCGCATAGGTCTTTTCATGGTTTCCGCTATGAGGGAAAGGGTTAAAGTCTGTAATGTTTGTATCCCTGTTGTATCATAGCGTATAGAGTATAAGCTGGGGACCATATCCATAACAGTTGGTTCACTGAATGCAGTCCAGTCATATTAGTATGAGCTTGTATCAAGAAAAATCATTTGTGGTCAAGGTCACAACTATAGAAACCACCTGTTGACCTGGAGCAATATTCTAACACCAAGGTCGTTATAGTACTTTCAATGGCTGAAAGGTAGCTTGAGACTTAAAATTGTGAAATCAGTGTGATAATTAAATGTGAAATGTGTCAGTGTTATAAATGTGAAATGTCACCTATCTGGGTGCAACAGTAATTTATGTGTCTCATATGAATTTTAATGTTTTATTTACAAATATTCAGGTAATTTTCCCCATAATTCAATAGGTGCCTTTTGATAGTTTTTCCATCTCTATTTTTCTGTTTAAACATTTTGTACTGATATCACATTTCTTTCAATTTTTTTTTGTCTGTATGTGTATAATTGTTGAAGCATTTTGCACTGCCATCACCTATATAAGGTATGAGTCTATTCTGCTGTATATAACATGAAGAAATGGTAATGTAATCTGACATGGCATGTATCACTGAGTTCATTCAAAGAAAAATACATTCCGGTGTGTCCCCTAGATAAAATACTCTAGAAATGATGTAGAGGAAGGGTCTCTTCTTTGAAGAATACCACTCATTTCTTATCTCCTTCTGTGTGATAGAAGAGCACTTCCTGTTTGGTTCACCTTTGATGTTTTGGTTCCCTGAAGTCCCCAATCTAGGGGCACTTTCTGCACTGTCAGTTGCCATTTTCTTTAACTCCTGCCCCTGGGTTAGATTTTCAACAATCTTTATTGTGGTTTTATTACACTACTGTATGATATTTTACCTTTGCTTCTCTTCACCTATTTATTTTATTCATCTTTTCTCACAGTTATGACTTTGATTTTTGTGAAGTTTCTGCCAGAATTCTGTATAAATCATCACCAGAAGTGTTATTTGAGAAGTCTGTTATGTCAGCTTATGTTTGAGCATGATAATTGGATTTTTTTTGTTGAATTTTAATGATTTATGAAATTCTAAATTAAGTTTTGTTCTTCATAACTAAATTAGATTATTTGACATGCATAAATTCAGAACTGGAAGACATTACAGGCAATTCAAGGAAGAAGATTGAAAGGAAATGGTGATAATTATGAATTTTAGTGCAGGCATACCTTGTGCAAATGAAAGTTTGACTGTCTACTGGGACCCTTGTGGCCTCCACAAGCTGTCATCAAATGTGCATTAAGGGTGCTGGAAATGTATTCCTGGCCAAGGCTACCACATGTGTGATTTAAGCCCATTATACTACATGCATGGCAGTTTATGTGGGAATAAAATCTTAGGGCAAGTTTTTAAAAATAAAAATAAAAGTACCGGTACTAAAAGTGCTTGTTTCACTTCTCACTCATCACATTCTCGGTACATGAAATTATGTATATGAAGTTAGATTTGTATTAACTGTTTACTTACTGGTGTGTTTTGATACCTTATCAAACAGAGAAGATTCTGATCATACAGTTCCTTCCCAGAGTTGTCCTATCAGGCTCATGTAATATTGTAGCTCGGATTCTAAACAATTTGTGTGGTGAGTTTCATATACAATTCAAATTTCAGTAAAATTAATATTTATGAAGTAAATGTGGATATTCATGAGTTGAAGAGTTGCAAGCAAGCAGCCATGGGTATTAATTAAACAGCCAACCTTTGTTGAGTGGTCAACTTCAGTATTTACAAATTGGCATTTAGTTATACACTATACCTCCATTTTTGAGGCCACCTGGCCTTCATTGGCCTCTTGAAACAGGTTTTACTGTATAGCTAAAATAATCAAGCTGTATAAGATTTTAACCTTTCAAATTGAAAATTAAAATTGTGTTGCACATAATTTCCATTTTTCAGAGAGCTTAACCTGTTTGTCAGTTTCAAGTTTCAGCAGCATTGTCCTTGGTCAATGATAAGTGTCATAATGTACCAAAATGTCAATCACCTCCTGCCATGAAATCCTACGTTTTGTATGATTGATCAACTGTTTATACATTGTTAATACTGTGTAATGATGACTCGATTCAGACTAAACATATCAACACAATCATCTGATGTTCTTTACTTTTTGTGATAAATCAATTGTAAAGCTGTTGTTCTCATGACCTGAGGATTAAATGTCAAAGTAATGTCTCACATATTGCTCCAATTTTACCTTTCAATTCTGGTCCCAGGTAAATGTTGGTCGCTATTTGCATAACATATTTTTCATCTGGAGACAATCAGTAATTATATTGTCTACTCTACGTGACGATGAGTGCCATTTGTGAAAAGTTCACAACTGGAACAAAAGTCCTGACTTAGCATACAGCTGCATAGTAGTAGAAGGAATGTGGAGATGAATTTATGGGTTGTCCCTCCCTCTCTTAGGCCAGATTAATGGGTTGTCCCTCCTCTCTCAGGCCCTGGTCAGAAGTAGGAGTGGTCATCCTTGTGATGCAGTTAAATTTCTTAATTCTTTGTTAAATGGAAATAAAAATTATTTTTTTACAAATATAAGTTGAATTTTAGATTGTATCATATGCTACTTAACACTGGTTGTTAAGATTTGTTTTGTGTATTTTTTTCTTAACTTCAAGATCCTGAGTTTTCCAACTACTGGTTTTGCGCACCGTATTGTGCATCGTAATTGTTCACTCAGTGAAGCGGGCAAAGTGAGCCCAGAGTTACAAAGCCCTGTGTTCATGAGTGGCGTCCGCTCGTTACAGAAACAGGTGGTTGACAATTTCAGTAGATTGAAACACCCTGCCTCTTCACATGGTTTTAATTATATTTTTTTTTTCATAAACTTGCTGTATCTCTAATGATTATGTCAGGCACTTGAATGCTGAATGCATTAAAATAGGGGGAAATGGGTTGTGGAGCACTGCTCAAGGAGAGTGTTTTGTGTCAAGAGCATCTATCGTAGTCGGACATCCTTTGTCGTGTTGGATAACCATGGCAACTGGGTTATGCCTATCCATCAGATAAACAAGAATCACCTTTGTTCTGTCTGTTCATTGAGCAGTATTCGAGACTCCCATTATATGTCCATACAAACTCGAGACCACTTGTTGCTGATGAGGAGGGCTGTAATATCTGAATCATTATTCCAAACTGTTGTTTTGTAGACAAGTCCAATAAATGGTTGCTCCTCACAATTTTCTTGACAGAGGTGTCAATAGCAATAAATGTTGATGGTTTGGAGTATTGTTTAGGACGGAAGCTGCCTGGAAAGTGCTCGGTAAAACTCCCAGGACCTGAATGGAGTTATAGCATTTCATTATTGCGTAACTTAATATGCGATTATGCATAAATAGTAGTCGTGATGGCGGGGAAAGAATAGTTTGTAAATCATAATGACTTGATTTGACATGGCATTGGATTCCTGTCACTTCTCAATGGGTTCCTCCGATGTACCTCCAATGTTTGCCCAAGCTGCTTCTGTAATCACTGAGACCCATTCCAATTAAGTAATGTTGACATAAATGTGGATGAGAACTACTCTTCTTTACAAGAGAAGTGCTGTTGTTTCCGGCAGACTCTTGAAGAGCTACAAGAGCCATTTCTGTCTCTTATCTGGCAGTTGGCTTAATTGTTCCATCCATTTGTTTGACTTGCCACACCTAAGTTTCAGTGGCTGTCACTGATTGATTTCATATTTTAAAAGAAGAAAACTGCACAAAACAGCAAGTAAAGATTTTGTGATTCTTTAATAATTAATGTTTTAAATATGTCATTATCTTGAAAATGAGTTATTGATCCTTCACATTTGTGCTAATTAAATTCTCTTGTTTGTAAGATGGGATGTGCTGGTATTAATGACCCATATTTCATGTTTGGGGTCCACAATTATGTACACATGCATGTTTGATATGGCCATGACCCGCCACATGTGTGGCTCTGATTGATGGAGGTTGGAGGACAAAGGTCAATCAAGGATTGGGGGTCCATAGAGCATTGCTACATTGTAGGAGTTGATGGAGTGGTAGATAACTGTCTAGTGATATTAAATAATCATTGGATATCCAGCGATATTATCCAGTTATATACTGTGTAACCAATGTAGAGTAGTGGGGATAGTTTTGGAGATATATTCAAATTAAATTATTAGATTATCCATCACAACACTTTAATATCATGTGATCAGTGTGATTACTGAGGGTTTGTTTATGATACTTTTTTCTGAGCAGTTCATGAATCTCTAACAATGACCTAATTTTTAAGTGCAAAAGCACATACCTGTGTTGATGATATGGTTATATAAAAATTATGTATATGAAAAAAAAAAAATGGTGGCATTATATGTCACTCTGATCAAGTTTTACAGTGACTCCTCCTAATCTAAAGATAGTGAGGAGAATAGAATATAGAATGATATCTGAATGCGAGTTTCTTGCAGGCTGATCCAGGTTGACACTTGTATAGATCCTCTAATGTGGTAAACACAGATGTCTTTATGTATATTTGTCAGTTTAAATTAACTATTGTTATAGTAAGTTTTGATAAGACTCATGGATTACACAATGTCCAGAGAGATAGTTGATTTATGATATTCAAGTGTGTATCTTCTTTGTAGTAGCAAGTAACTCAGATTTCAAAATATATTGCAAGAGAAAAATCAATTGGAATTAATAAAATCTTTATGATGATTTATGATTTGTACCAGATTGTTGGAAAGTAGGACATATTTTTGAGAAGATTTGATTACTTGAGAAAGCAGTGAAAGAATGATCCACAGCCCCCACAGTAGTTAAGTTTCTCGCGTGTGTCTGATTCCAGTCTGTCAGCAGACAGTGTTGGTACCAGCTCGATGCAGACCATTTGTTACTTATATATCAAATAATAAACTGGTTCACAGTCTATTTTGCTAATGTAGAAAGCAAATCAGCAAACCAGCCTGTAGGGACGGTATCCAATCTTATCTTCTGGTTATCTTTCCAAGAAAAAACATCATTTGTAGTGCTGCTCTGTTCCTATAATTAGGTTGAATGATCCAGTATAAATGAGGCTGTTGGAAATCACATTTCGGTTGGTTACATTATTTTTGTATCTAATGTTTCTCGTTACAGCATGGCAAAAGTGATCATTATATTAGTCAATTCTGCTATTTTTGATGAGAAAAGACAAAAATAGGTGTTCAAGTCACACTAAACATGTGTTTTATCTTTTTGAGAGCTTGGAGCTAAACTAACTATGATTAAATGAAAGAAGTTACTATAGTTTTGCACCTGACCTTTTAATTAGTCCCCTACCGGTGTTTACACTGTCTGTCCATACGTCTGTCCGTCCATCCAGATGTCTGGAAATCTGGATCCCGCAATAACTTAAAAACCGTTTAAGATAATATTTCCAAAATTGGTATATGAATAGATGGCGGTATGGAGATTCTGTACGTCACTTTGTTTTTTTCTCAGACCAAAATTCTGGTTGCTATGGTAATGGAAAAATTATGACCTCACTAGTAGGGGACTCATGTGTTGCGTACAACACCAGTTACTTGTTTTTATGTATTATGAAATAAATTTTTTAAGCTTGAACTGATTTGAACAATTTTCACAAGCATTTTCGGAATCTCTGACAAAATGTAACAAATTTTATATAGATTTTCAAATGTTTTTCTTTGTACTTTTCATGTTAATTAAATAATTTTTCTTGATATTGTTTCTGGTTCAGCCAATTTTGTCAAGCCAGGCCCCTTAGGCTGATTTCACTAAACTTCACAGAAAGTTGTGAAATAGGATTCTTCTTGTGTGTTTTTTTTTATTCACAGAAAGTCTTCATGTTTTAATGTGCAAATAAGAAATCAATATACACTTTATAGAACAACATTCTTTATTTAGGACCAAGACTGAATTCAAGATTAAATTTATTCCCACAAAATTTAGTAAAATGGGGCCCTGGTATGCTGTCTACCTGGTAACGAGAGGTTGTAACTTAAATCTGGTTCAATGTCCAACCCCCTGAAGGTTAACCGGATCAGGAACCGGTAATTTATGGAGGAAGTTTGATAACAAACAGATTTAACCTAATTATATTTCTATATATGTTCTTTAAATATCTAATGATGACTTAATGTTGTACCAAGGAAAGGAGAATAATCTTGAAGAAGATGAAGGTCAGGCTGGATTATTTTATATCAATGTTCCACATTTTTCGGTAATCATCATTATGTTTTCAGTCCAGCATGAAGCGTTTGAAGTGGAAGATAAATCATATGTAGCCCTGATACAGTGAGCCATTCCTCTATTTATTCTAGATTATTAACGAGTTGTTTATTTTCTTACAATGCATAAGTTTGGCAATAGGGGAACTATAATGTCATTAAATATAAATTCAGCTGTTTCCGAAGGTTTGTTCTAATCACCGCATGCGTCTACCCCTTGCTTATGTTTTCGCGCACATCTGATGGTGGATGGTTATCAGAGAGTTTGAAATCTTTTCAAAATGTGTATGTAAATGCTGCGACCCATAAAGTCAAGTTTGCACAAGTTGCTGATGATACGCCAGATATCGGAGGTTTACTGCCTGCACAGAGACTAACCTGTCAAGTTTTTGATACGTATAATGAAATTATGATTTTTATTGTTAAAAAAAGCACTGATGTTGAGTTTAAATACAGTTAATATCATAATGATAATATCAGTGTTACAGGATATTAAATATTTGACGGAGTTCAAGTGTTTCGGAAACCTTGTCAGTAATAAAACTGGGTTTATTTGAAAATCATGTGAAATCCTCTAGACTGAGATTGCTTTATGTGTTTTCATGTCTTATTCAGTCATTGAGACTTTCCTGCTGTAATAAAAATTATGAAAATTGTCAACATGATATTATTAAGTATCCACATATTTTTTCTTTAACATAAAGATAGTA
This sequence comes from Solen grandis, assembly GCA_021229015.1. Classification (NCBI taxonomy): domain Eukaryota; kingdom Metazoa; phylum Mollusca; class Bivalvia; order Adapedonta; family Solenidae; genus Solen; species Solen grandis. The sequence goes on along the minus strand of CM037784.1, from coordinate 47,953,988 downwards.
TTTGAAATATTGGGGGTATATTTATTAAAATTTTGTGATAAGAAATTACCTGCAAATTGTAAATTGGATTAGTGTTTCTTTGTTTCATTTGTAATGGTGACATGTTTGTCTCAATCATCAGTCCCATCCTCTAGCCTTCATGACATGTATCTAAGACTTTCCTACTGCAGTTTCCTCAGCTGTTGACAAAAGATGAGATACTGGCAGAAATGTTTTTGAAGCTAAATGGCAGTTAATGGTTGCGAACCATCAGATATCCAAGTCTTGGTTGCAGCCATATTTCATCCAGTTTGGTTTGATGTTGAGTTGGTAATTATATTTGATGGGTTTTATCAGATCACTGTAGTATAGAGAATCATATAAGAGAGAGACAAAGAGATAGAGAAATAAAGAGAAAGGTCCAGAGAAAGAAAGGGCAGAAGAGAGGGAGATTGCTTTGGGGTGGGGAGCAAGAGATAGAGAGAGGGAGTGGATGGGAGAGGGCAGGACTAGTGATCTAGGGAGATCATCAGCCTCACTAATTACATCACTGAGATATTCCTATAGATCAATACTGTTATCTCTTAACCCTTTTATTTCAAGAAATGCTATTTCAGTCACCATATTCAGTCGTAAAATCACAGAGTGACACGTAAGATTTTTTCCGTTATAAGGCTGTAATTTTTATGATATTGTGATATATTTTAAGAGATAAGCTAATTGAATAGAGGGCTCTATCTATTGATTAATCAAATCAAGGATTGCCTAATGGGTCATTATAGATTACTTTATACTTCAGAAAAGACTTTCTGTGATGAAATTGGAAACATCTAAAGATATTGTATAGTGTACATCTCCATTACAATGTGGAAACCAACAGTCCAATATTCAGGGCCCCAAATCTTTTTTTTTTTCTGATTTGTTTAACATTATAAGTTATGACTCAATAGCATGCAAAAACTAAATATAGGGATAAAGTCAGGTGGTGCATCAAGACTATTTTTGTATTATCATTTCGTATGTTCTGTTTTTTGTTTGTTTGTTTTTTTATTCTGACACCAGGACACACCAGGAAATATTTCTTTCAGTTTTCCTGAACAAAGACTGACCACACTTTGCCAGTGACAGGTGGTTCTCTGCTCCAGGCAGCCATGACCCCTGGTCAGATTGACCCCTTGACCATGTCAGGCTGCATTCACAACTTGTCTGAGTTTGTTTACTTTGTGCAGGCTCCCACATTTGGAGCAGAAGTTCTGTTTAACCAGTAGCTTGGTGAGGAGGATAACAGTTGGCCTGGACCCTTGGGCTCTGCTTACGCTGGTCATGGACTCTACACTTGTCTCGCTTAACCCCTCACTGCCTCCATTTCCTCAACTATTTCACAAAGCATGTCAGAGAACTCATTGAACATGTCTTCCCATACCCAAGGAGTGTGCAAGCTGCTCAGTCATGACTTAAATGTCTCTCTTGACAGTATAGTGTTACATAAATATGGAAAAAAAATCATATTATTGTATCTTCCCTTTTTCAAATTCATTGCATTTTTTTAATGTCCATTGATTTAACCCTTTCCCTCATAGAGGAAACCATGAAAAGACCTATGCGAACAACATAAAACCAGATCAGCCTGCGAGTAACTTGCAGGCTGATCAGGTTTTATGCTGTTCGCTGTCTGGAAATGAGGACGTTATAATTAAATTTGGTAAGGTTTAACTGTGGTTTTCTGCAGATCAGGCTTTATATGGTACCTATTGAGTGCGTCAAAATGAGTCTATATGAGGGAAAGGGTTAAAATGATGTAAAAAATGATGGTATAACCTATTCAGGAGAATGTCTAACATGGTATAAAATGGCATGTTTGAAATATTAAGGGATAATTAAGTAAGACCTGAGTGTCGGTCTCCCTATGTATCCTCTCCATGCTGTCTGGCCCTTTTGTCCATGATCTACAGCTGTCTTACCCTGGCCCTTTGATGGTACCCTGCTCTTTTGTGGTGCAGGACATGCTAATGACCAACAAGAACCAGCACTGATGGATGATGGGTAATCATGTCCAGCCCTGACCCACAATCTCTAATCTTCTGAATAGCAAATGACCACAAAAGTTGGCAATTAGATCAGCCATATTGTCAAATTTCATAATTCACACCTTTGTCTGTCATTATTGTCAAGATTTATCATCGATGATTGAAGACATCCCTCGATCTTGAAGTGGCATCCCGCCAGTCACCAGACCCTCCACAATAAATCTCAGCTTGTTAACTCTACGGCCATCTTCCCATATCTGTTGTATCTCTACCCCTCACATGTGTAATTATTAACTAGGTTAGACCTTTGACAATCCAGATCACCCTGAAAGAGACCCTTGTTAAGTACAGGTTACATTTTACATTCAATATCTCTTTTGTTTTTGCTTTGATATAAAATCTGAGCAATTTTACATTCTTACAACTGGTGCTGCCGTGGCCGAGCGATTACAGTCGTGGACTACAAATCTCTCAGCCCCTCACCACTGTGGGTTCGAATCCCGGTGAGGAAGCCTTACAGCTGGCTTGTGGTAGGTCAGTGGTTCTACCCGGGTACCTCTGTGTACTCGGGGTCTTCCTCCACCTGTAATTAGCTGGACGTCGTTTTATGATTGAAATACTATCGCAGCGACGGTAAACCCCAATACAACTACAACAACATTCTTACAACTTGCCCTAATTCCTTCCAGCGATCCCTGGAGTGGACCAGTACTTTAAATGTTGGAAGATTATGAAAGATTTTTGTGCCCTATAGGATTCCAACCCACCACCATTTGATGTTCAGTCACGTTCACATGCTCTGGACTACAACGGCCTGAAACATTGAACCTCAAATCTGATTTATGATTAATTAAGTTGATTTGATGAGCATATTCACTGATTTAAAATGCATTTAGACTTGGAACCATAGTAAACTGTTATGATCGAGTGCATTTATATTTTGTGGTCTAGCTACAGAGGAATTCTTATGATCGGAGTCTTTTTATAAAGCTTGCTTATAATGTTACAGATTTCGGAAATGGATCTTGAGACCTTTTTGCCTAGTTCTTTTTCCTAAGTTTTCTTTGTTAAGTTTTTGTTTGATTTTATTGTGCACATTGAAATCTTAAAAATAAGTATTGAAATGTCATGTGTATATAATTATGAAAATATTGGGTTACAATTTGTTTTCCAGTTAGTGAATAAGTATGACCTCAGGATTTTGTTATGTGTAAAATTTGTACCATCGTGGAATAGCATAAATAAAGTTGATGATACTGTTTATTGAATAACGAATTGATAAAATAAGATGTATGAGGCAAATGCAGTGTAAATGCATATATCAAGTCATAAATTAACTTTAACTGCTCAAACCCACATGACGAACATGCAATAATTCACACACCAGTGACACTTAATTTGAATTAATATCATGATGCTCCTTGAACATCAGAGTGAATCTTTTTTTTATTAAGGCAAAAAAAAGTGATTTATAAGATAAAATATTTCTTTATTTTTGGTTATGTTTTTGGTTTTAAAGTTTTGCACTGATAAATGAAATATTTTTTACAATTCTCTTTAAGATAATGATATTTGTAAGGGATGAATTCTAATTTGCTTTCATTTAATTAATTTGGGTATTCAGAAAACTTTATTGTTTCTGCATTTAATAAAGATTCTTTAGAGCAAGAAAGATTATCTATACAATTTGCAAGAGGCCTTCCCTTCATTAAACATTGTTAAATAGCTCAAAAGAAACCTAACTTTCACATTATTTTGTTGTCAGATTGGCCCAATTGATGAAGAATGCTATATTTATTCCTAGTTTAATTACAGCTTTTCTGATAGCTTCCATTTGCTCTCGGATGATTAACAGTTCCTTGATAAAGATTTCACTCTCATTAGAATGCATAATGCAAAATAGCTGTATCAGGAAGGTTTGGAGATTTAAATCATAAATCTCAACTGAATTCCAGATGTCCATTAATCAAACAGAATTCGCTGATTGTAAAATGCTTGCAGAATTTCATTTTTTACCAGCTGTAAACTTCTAAGCCTCAGCAAAAACCATAAAGATTCCAACAGACACAAGTTGCGAGATTGTTGAAATGCAGGAGGATATCTCTAGAGTGTCAAAAGAGGTTTGTAAAAATGTATGTCAGTCTATTTTCTGTAAATTTTGATACCAGTTACTGTTTGTGCTGAATTTGAGAAAGCACCAATTGTCTTATCATTCTGAAAGCAATCTTACTGGTTCTACTGACATCAAGCTGAAGGAAGTATGGTAAATTCAAAATTGCAAGAAGTTGTTTTTGAAATCAGAACCATATTTTCCATACGGTTTTCACTTAATGAATTGGTGTCAACATTCAGAACACATTGGAGGAAAACAGATCTCACGTTAAAATTTGGTGAGATGATCTTGAGGCATACTAAGGCTGTTTCTGGGGTTCTCTTCAGTAATGGAGTTTAGTTTAAATCACAGCCATGGGTTTGATTGATAATATTTCATGATAGTGTGGACAACTTGTCAGTTTTGTTAATTTAGCCATTAGGGATAGATATGGGTATGAGGCAGCTTCAGATTTGTTCTGTGATTTGAGAGCCAGATATTTAAGGGGGTGTTTGAAGTATCGAGGGATGGTGTCGGTGATTTGTGAGTACCATCTAATGGAGCCTCACTCTGGGTGCTGTTGTAAAACTCCCAGTTATTACTCTCCATGTTTATACTGTGCAAATTCTTTTAAAAGCAGTAATATTTATTATAACAATATTAAAACTGAATAGTGTAAACCGATTATAATGTGTTATTGAAGTTGTCACCTTTATTGCCATCTCCTGCACACTGACTGACTGATGCTGAAGATATGTAGATTTAAGTCAACTTTCAGATTTCATTTTAAATGATTCCCATTAGAACATTATTTCAAGCAAAAGGCTGTTGTCAAAAAAAGATTATTTTCAGGTTTTACTTTAAAACACTCCCTTTGTATCAACTGGGAAGACAAGTTGTATTATCATTTACTAAGTCCTCTCTTCAGTTCAAGGGTTGGACTAGTACTTTGTGTCAGATATTTAAAAATTCTTGCTTCCCATTGGGGATCAAACCACTACCATTAGATTCATAGTGAATGCAATTATTGCAGTATTTTGGGCTTTATGTTTTGGGTTTTATGATTGTGATGCATTACCAAATTCTGATTGATGGAGATTTTTTTTTTTTTTTTCTATTATAAAAAACATCAATGACTTTTATATGAACAGATAATAGGATACAAGCAGTTTTTGTCAAATTTGATGCAATCAGACAAAATAATGTCATAAAATCTGATTTTTTCAAGTTCTAATCAGATATGATTGACCCAGATTCCTACAAAAATTGACAGTTTCTGTTTTTTATTCAAATAATTTTGAGCCATCATATCTAGGGGCGTACACATCAATGAGTTGGTGCCCCAATTTGTCTTTTATTTTCTGTTTAGAACAAATTTTCAGAATTTCTACTCTTCACCCTTTTTGAGTTTTTTATAAAAACCAAGTCTGCACTTCATGCAGTATTAAAAAAAAAAAAAGACTTTTTTTTTTTTTTTTTTTTTTTTTAAACTAGAATTGTTTTAAGGTAACTTGTTACAGTTTAGACATCTTTAAGAAGCTAATAACAATATTGGAGGAAAGCCTTCCAGTGATGGGTTGTGTTAGGTTGGTGGGTTTAATTTTGTAAGCCTTGAAGAACAACAGTTTATTTTTGTCTCAGCCCATGAGATTAGTAATGTCTTATTAAAACAATAAGCTGTCTGGTGACCAGGAAGCCTGGCATTTCTCGTCTGCAGTAATGGCTCTTGGTCCGCAGTAACAGCTCTCTGGCGAGTATAGCCGGCAAACGCTGCAAAAACTTCTCTGTCATATGATGTCCAGGGGTGTGAATAATAAAGACATTTTCAGCCACTGTTGTTCAATCATACATGTTTCATGGCTTCACATAAGTATCTGGAGAAATATACGGATGATTAGATAGGCCTTGATGGCCCGTTCTCTCCCAATGTATTGCCCCAGATGTGTAATATTGCTCACATATCTTCTGCCTCTTTCATGTGGCTACCATGGATTGATGGGTCTACCATTACTGGTATATGCTTTGTTTCACAGAATAAATGGTATTGACATTCATATATCTTTTGTGGATATTGATGTAAAATTAAACAATCTGATATCGGTATCTATCTGATGCTGACTGTTCATGTTTGCAATCATATAGCATTGCTCATATTTTGCACTATTATTTCAGTAAAATATTTAACCATAGAGAATGGACTTTTGAAATAGCATAATCTTTTTCATTAATAACAGTATACTTTTTGGATCCCTTACAATGTGCTCTATTTGAACACAAAAGCCAAACTGTAATACAGTTAGGATTGGAACTCCAAATCCTCATTTTATTATTACCTTAACACAGTCCAAAGAAAATCAGTATCTAGGCTTTGACCCAAATATAGCTTTACAATGGAGCAGCACTGTACATAAATGTTTGTAAGAGTTTATCCTGTAATCTAAAACACACAATAATGATCTGTAACAGATCAAGATATAAATCAAAAGTTGTCATGATCAGTCAGAACCATTTATTTTATAATTAATAATCTGGAGAAGTTATAAAAAGCTCTAAAACATGGAAATACCAGTTTTTCTGTCCCCCTTTTTTCCCCAGGAGTATAATATTTTGAAAATGAGGGGAGAGGATAGAAACACAATAGAGAAATTTATGAATCAAATTCACATGAAATAATTCCTGCAGACCCCAGACTGTTTGTTTTATTTGAATCACTGGCGACTGTGTGATATTCAATGGAGATCAAGAACGGCACATTATCTCAACTTGCAAATGGTCCATGAAATTCAGACATCCCACCATACACCACTTTTTTTCCCCACAACAGGAAAGAGCTGCTTTCGAGGACATTAACTGTTTATCCACAGTGAGATTTCGCTACTATTAACAATATTGGAATCCATTTTAATCATGTTGGGAATGCAGAGGAGAACAAATTGGACTTGACAGCTTATGGCAAAATGATATATCCCCAGCAAGCAATGGCTGTAAAATAGCAAGGTTTCCATTAGAAAGGTTTTCATCTTCATGGTTACCCATGTCCAGGGTTGGTGGTCACCTTAGTAATCCAAGGACCTGTCAAAACTTGACAGGCCGATATTTGGTAGTTAATTTTGTTTACAGCCCTAACTAGTACGATCATAATAAAATGAATAAACTTCAGTAGTCATTATGGCAATGTGTATATTGGAAGCAGTTGAAGCAATTTAGATGTCAATTAAAGCATTTATTGATGTTGACTTCAGGCCTCTTATTTTATTGCTACAAGATGTATTTAAACACGGATTGTAGAGAGGGTGTGAAACTGGACATTTCGGTAATTTGAGCCCAGGGATTGGACTGGACATTGAAAAGCTCAGTAGCAGAAAAAACGAAAACGGGTAGTTTAAGTAGTTGCAGATACATCAGTTTTGAATTAAGCTACAGAGAAAATAATTTTTACTTTAATTTGAACCAGTGGTTTTTTATTCCTTAAAATTATTTTAATTGGAAGCCTGTGGTTAGAATGTCAGCCAGAAATTGAATTGTACAGGTTTATGACTGTGTGTTTTATAGAGTTGTTAAAGTCGCATGTTTTTAACAATAAATGTGGGGATCAGATACTGTTCCAGGATCGTTTCTCATTAAAATACTGATATTGATACCAGTTAGTTCAATAAGTGAATCATCTAGCAAAAATATGAAGTTAATACCCGAGTGTGTGAATATGTTTGTTCAACTTAATATGATCTTATCCAGATGTTTCTATTATCTGCTGGCTCTTTTTTCTCTTTTTCTTTTTGGTTGAAATTTCTTGTTTTTCTGTAAATATTCCCAAAGATAATGGTCCAGGTGAGTGTTTCCAGTGTATATAGCTAACGATGAAACAAATTATTGTGTATAGTCAGAATTTAACGATTCAGTAATAACTATTAGTTTTTCTTCAGAAATATTCTATCTGTATGGCTGTTTTCTCATTTTGTTAAAACCTTTAGCCCATTTCTGAGCAAACAATGACATTTCAGGTGAATTAATGGTCAGTTATCTGTAACATATCATATCAGATCAGTCGCCGATTTATCATATTAATTTCCATTATGTTGCTTAAATGTGTTGTAATGGATCTCATCTGCATATTGTACATGTTATTAAAGTGTGTTGTAATGGATCTTGTCTGTGTATTTCATATATTGCTAAAGCGCATTGTAATGGATATTGTCTTTGTATTGTATATATTGCTAAAATGTGGTGTAATGGATCTCATCTGCATATTGTACGTGTTGCTAATTTGTGTTGTAACGGATCTCGTCTGCGTATTGTACATGTTATTAAAGTGTGTTGAAATGGATCTTGTCTGTGTATTGTGTATATTTCTTAAGCACATTTTAATGGATATTGTCTGTGTATTGTATATATTGGATATTGTCTGTGTATTGTATATATTGGATATTGTCTGTGTATTGTATATATTGGATATTGTCTGTGTATTGTATATATTGGATATTGTCTGTGTATTGTATATATTGCTAAAGCGCATTATAATGGATCTTGACTGTATATTGTACATGTTGCTATAGCATGTTGTAATAGATCTCGTCCGTTTATTGTACATGTTGCTTAACCATACACAGACTAAGCAGCTGGTATGCAATTTGACATTAATAGTCTTTAAACCACAGCAGATGATAGTGTGCAGAACCAGCCTCTGACTAAAATGGCATATTAACATGTTACTGCACGGAATCCTCGTGCATTTGGCCTGTTTAAAACTCAAGGTTACACAGAAAAACCTAAATTTTAAAGCTTTCTTTAAGGTTTGGTAACATTAAAACACTATGTACGTTATTAATACAAGGCATCTGTTTTTCACACTGCTTTGAAATAAGATATTTTGTGGCATTGCCTGGATATCCTCTTGATGCTATTTGATCTTTTATATTGAATCAAAATATTGCTACAGAAAATATTGAAATATTCAAATTATTTGAATTAAAAAAAAAAGAAAGAAAATGATATACTGTGCAGACTTGCAGCATATTTGCTTTAGTTTTATTTATTTCTTTTTATGTTTAGTGGGAAACAAGTTAACTGATCTGGTTTTAAGCTGTTCGCATAGGTCTTTTCATGGTGTCCTCTATGAGGGAAAGGGTTAATTGATACAATTAAACTACTCCTTGACAGTTCATGGGTTGGATCAGTAATATGTATCATGCCAGATTCTTGCCTTGATCACTGACCTTCGGATCTGACCACTTGACCATGGCAATTTCTTGATTTGACTTATAATTTTTAAAATATCCATTCTTTAGGATTATGATAGAGACGGATTTGTTACATACTGATAAATATCGTATGTAGTCCTCAGCTCCATGATGTTAGTAGGGCATCAAACAAGTGAACAGGTAAGCTTATTATGGATGCATGTCTCCTGTTGGTGCCTGATCAGATGAATGGGCTGAGACTGAGGCTTGGTTGTGAATTAAGTTAATTTTATGGAAGTTAAAAAGAGTTTTCATGTTTTCCTTTTCCTTGACTGTGAAGCTGCTGTTAAGGTAAACAGATATGCCTTTGATTGTGAAAATTGGATATTAGTTGGGGACAGTTGTGAATGACTATAGCCTGTTTCATGTCTGCCATAACGACATTTTAACGATGTCTATGACCTATCTGAGCGATATTTTCCATCAGTCAAATATGTGATCTGACCATCACCCCCCTCAGTGCTTAAGGTACCCCCATTGCATCGGATAGCTTTGTGAAGTTTGCTGCTGCTGATTGCAAGCTCTCCAGTTAGCTGGGCTGCAGTAGTCTGGTGTTGAAAGGTACATTCTTTTCATGAAGAGCTTTTTTGATGTCATCCATCATTGGTGATCTTATTTTGATCACCTGCTACTATTTATGTGCTTTATCAAACGGCCAACTGACAGGGGTCATGCTCCCAAGGACTCTAGGGGTCCGTGCACGTTTGATTTATATCAGTAGGAGTCATTATGGTGTGAACTTTGGGTTGAAACAATTGGTGCACATTTCAGGCAGGGACACTAAGGGGTCCAATTAGGAGCAGATAGTGAGCAAAGATTTGAAACTTTTAATTAAGTTCACAAGGGCTTTAATCATTGAGCCTATTTATAACTCTGATATGGAAAATCGAACAGTGGGTTACAGTAGGATCAGGTATCTTGGTTCCCTGCAGAAGATCATTGACGAAAATGCAGTTATCATACAGTGTAGGAAGATAAGGTGTAGCTAGTCGGTATTTATCACTTTGTCCTAATGAAGGACGGCAGTAATTGGTAATGACAACCTGTATCACTGCAGATTGATGGTGCTTTTCTGGATTATGAGTTAATATTCACTACCTTCAGGAAACTTCACATTTTTTGTAGATGATTTTTTTTTCTTTTTCATTTGATTGCTTTTAATTAAATTTCTTTATCAATTATATTAGTAGTCTCAGTGGAAGACGATTTATTTTTCTTTTGATAATTAACACGGTTCCTGACAGGTGTTTAAAAAGTCAGGGTGTATCTGTATCACAAATCATGTATTTTAGGCATTTTTGTGTCTTTTTTTTTTATTCATTTTAACTGATTTTTATCACTTTAGTGGAGGATTTATCACTCCTTGAGAATTTTCAATGGAGAATCAGAAAAATCCTGTGGTGATGTTCTGCCAAAGTGCACAGGATCTTGAAATATGTTACGAATTTAACATCAGCTGCCCTCGCAAACATGTTTTCCAAAACCATATGTTACAGATTTCCCCTAAAAACTGAAAGGCTGATATTACTGGGCATGTCAACAGGGTAATTAGATCACTTGTGACCTAAAAAGAAAACAGATTCCGTTTCTCTTTGGAGAAGTATTCAAGATGTGACTGACATACTAGGAGAAAATTGTTGTATGTAATGAGGCAGGTAGACAGACATACAAATGTTGGCCATTAATGGGGTGTCAAGGTTCTTGCTGCTTTGTCTATTTTGATACTTCCTTGGCTAAAGTGTGCCAAATCATTTTCATTAATATAATGAAGTGTAGGTCGGAGTCCATTACTTGTCCAGGAAGCCAGCATGGGTGTATGTTGGTTCTGTTATCTGGGAAACATGGGGTTCTGGAGAGGATCACAGCCCTAGCACTGCCCCCACACAAACCTAGAGTCATTCAACACCTGGGCCCTGGTTAGTCTCAGGTGTGGGGATACGGTCCTTCTGTTTCCAGGCTGAGGTAACAGCTTGATTGTGTGGCACTGCTGGAAGGTTTACAATGTCTTTCTGAAAAGCCTGCATTAGCTTTCTCCTTTACTATAAAGCAGCTTTTGATTGCTTTAAGCTGAACCACTAAGCAACCAAATTTGTGATTGCTTAAGACTGCACTAAGCGGCCAACTGCTGCTTTTTACTGCACTAAGCAGCTATCTTGTGATTGCTTTTTACAGCACTAAGCAGCCAATTTTCGATTGCTTTTTACTGCATTAAGACTTGTTTTCTGATACCAGCTATGATCCATTGGTGTCCCTGTATAATGTGAAATTGTGTGATTGTGGGACTGTCAGTATTCCCTGATAGGACTCATTTGAGCTACATTATCTGCTAGGGTCAGGTTTGACTGTTGGTTGTGGTTGACACACTGAGCTGTATTTGATGTGTCAGAGTATAAGTTTTGTATGTCAATCAATTCGAGGAGTCATAATTGATATCTCTGCATGGGCCTAATATTGATGTCTGCATGTGTTGGTTGTTGGTATAACATATAGGCACTAGTGGTGAAAATAGACTTACAAATGCCTGTCTTAATTGCCCTAGTCTTTATGGTAAAATAATTGTTTATAGAATCAGTTACTGCTAGTAGATCCCAATCATGCATGGTTTAAATGGAATAGCATCATTGTCTCCCATTCTTCTAGCGGTTGGCAGATTACAATACATTGCAAGCTTATGAAACAATTATACAAGGGCTGATAAAGAATGGTTGTCACATTTCTGGCTAGGTTAGCATGCTTGTTTAAGAGACAGTAATTATCTGCCAGGAGAAGACCTCGAATCCGAGTCTCCGGCTGCTGCTCTTGTTTTGTCTCTCCCTCATGTCTGTAGGACATTTTCTGACATTGCCACCATGGTCTTGTTGCTAATGTTACTGACACAGGGATTGGCTGTAACAGTAAGGGGGATGCAGTTGAGTTTTTCATCTGCAGTCATTACGAGTACTGCGATGTCAGACCAGCTTCAGATCTCAATATGATCTGCCACATGCAGGACTTGAAATGCAAACCATGGATTGAATTGGTACTCCATATGAATGCTTATTTTTCGTCCGCTTTTTTTTTTTAATCAAAAGGCAGCATAACAGGGATCCTTAAGTTTGCATAATCTGGCTTTACAATTTTGTATGATAAATAATGACATTCAGGTATATGTCTTTATTCCCAGTTAAATGAATTTGCAGGCTTTTCTTAAGCTTGAAACAGCAAAAATAAATGACCTACCAGTATACATACAGTATTTCAGAAGGTTTTGCCCTGTCTATTTTTTAAAACATATTGAATGAATAATATTTAAATTTGAAATATGCTTTACATTACATGTTAATTGCCCCCCAAAAATGTTGGAAGTATATTAATGAAATAAAATAAAATGAAATCTAATCAAGATATGTGTATAGTGACCAACAAAGTCATTAGGAAATATGTGGGCTATTATCCAATTCAATGCAATCTGGTTTTCATGTAGGAATATTTACAGTGTCAAATTTGTCTTGTCACGGATGGTCAGTATTCCCAGATACCATGCTTGTTTACAGTGATGAATGGTGTGTTTATTCAGTGGACTGATTCTCTCTAGATAATTCTGGGTATATATTAGCCCCTACCCTTGTTAATCACATGATATATATACACACTGTGATTGGATGGACATAACAGCTCTGGGTCTATCTTGTTTTCCTGTGATGAATGGAGGAAAGTGAGAAAAGGGCAGTGGAAAAGCTCAGATATATATCACCCTGCTATTGTTCGCTTGGAGATCCATATCGGTTCAAGTAACAGGAAATGTTCTCCGAGAGTCGCTGGGCCATATGTCAGTTTAAGTAGCCTTTATAATGTCCATCTTCAATTCAGATCTATGAAATTAGAAATCACCTGCCATATTGATACAGAAATGACAAGGTCACAAGTTTCTCTATTGTCCAGACAAAATTTATGATCGGCAATAAGATTAAAATTACTGATGACAATCAGTTTGGGAGTCGCAGTTTGACAAAAAAAAATTAATCACTGCAGGTTTCTCATTTACATACCATGCTAACAGGCGTAGAGGAGCAGGATCGCGAATTCTTGGGGTGTCCCAGGTTTGTTACTTCTATAGGTGACTCAGCGCTATAGGCTTGGGAATTGTACACTGGACTGACATGATGTAATGGATGACATCAGATCCCCCGTGGACCTAGAATACAATGGATATATCAAATCCTTCCCAGCATCCCATTCCATCTTTTTTTCATCGTCTTAGTTCAGTATCGTATGTCAGTCTTATTGTATTATGTACCTCTCTTGCAATATTGTACTTATCTGCTAAAGACAAGAAACAGTTTATGGTCATGATCATGTCAAATATGAAAAAAAGGGAAGAAATATGTTCACCAGCTCATACCTATCTGGGTGCCCAGTTTAAAATCTTGATAAAACGCAGACTTTAGTCCTGAGTACATGGCATAGTCATAGATATTTCAAAATTATATCTATAGATACCATTAAATCTTAGCCATGTCTACATTAAAATCATAGCCATGGCTACATTAAAATCATAGCCATGTCTACATTGAAATCATAGCCATGTCTACATTAAATCATAGCCATGTCTTCATTAAATCGTAGCCATGATTACATTAAGATCATAGCCATGTCTACATTAAAATCATAGCCATGTCTACATTAAATCATAGTCATGCCTACATTAAAATCATAGCCATATCTACATTAAATCATAGCCATGTTTACATTAAAATCATAGCCATGTCTACATAAAATCATGACCATATCTACATTGAAATCATAGCCATGCCTATATTATAATCATAGCCATGTAGTGCGTAGATATAATGTAATTATTAGTCTCCAAATAACTGAAATACAGTTGGTGGGCAGTTAAACCCAGCAAACAACATAATTATATTGAGCTATGTTTTTAGCATTCACTTTTTTTCAATTTTGAAATGTTTATGTATGCCATTCAGATAAAACCCATGGTTCTGCATGAAATGCTTGTGGTCACAAGTTGTTAATGAGAATAAATTTATGATGTAAAATATTATCATCCTGCAAAACCTTTATTTTCTTAAATTTCTTGGTAATACTATGCAAAGTTATTCTCCTATAGTGCTCTCAAAGTGGGTGGGGTAGGCCTGTGTGATGCCTGGTTTTTGATAAGCCATGTATTTTAAAGTGGCAAAAAATATCACAAAGAGTGTTGATGGGCCATAAAAATCACTCAAAGCAGCGCAGCTTTGAGTTCCAGTGAGCAATGTTTTAGCACTATTGTGTAAGCTGAACCTGGAGGCATTGACTCATTTATATTTCCCCTTATCAGCACATATTCCTTACTTTTCCGACTGCCCTGTTATATCTCTGCGCCGATTGATAAAGTTCATTATAAAAAGTCATAAATGTCTGAAAAGAAACAGTTTAATGATATTAATGATTTTAGTATCTTATTAGTTGATCTACAGGTTCTTGTAGTTGCCAAGATGGAGAATGTTTGTTTTTATTTACTTTCCTTTCTTTCTTTGAGATCTTCATATCAGCCTTTTTGGTACATCAGCTACTTCATTTGATAAGCTTTATACTCATACACAAGAATTTGTCAATTCCAATTTATTTCAGACAGATAGGCGGGATTCTCATTTTGTAAGAGTTTGCTCATCTTGAAAAGGAGAAGTCAATTACGGAAATAACTTGGATATTAGCAGCATAACACTTCCATTTATCATTGGCTTCCTGTTTGTTTGCTCAGCGTGATTGTCCATTACTGTGTACACTTTCACATTCTGGGACATTCCAACCCACTGGGCTTCCAGCTATCACCACGGTAACCATTTAACCAAGGATGGACACACCTCCATGCTCATCACAAGGAATTTGAACTGTTTTATTTACTTTGTTTAAAAAGATTCAGGGACTTTAAGTAGGGCTTGATTTGGTCTTAATATCACGGTTGATGTCTGCCGGGCCAATCTATCTCTTGACTACTTCTCTAATACCATGGAGTCACTGCTGTTGCTAACCTCCCGGGTATTTGGTCAGCATGGTAAGTGGCACAATAAGGACCATGGGGGGTAATCTAGGCCCGAACAGGGCTGATAAGGCAGGGAGGTTGGTATGAGAGCCTCCACATGAACCTCACATGCCCACATTTGTTATTGTCATGGCCCTACTTCCTACCAAAAAATCTCGACCAGGTGGCATGTTAAAAGATATGTTAGATTCTGCTCCAGATTAGCCATCCTGCTGTGGCAAGTTTTTCCCTTCCAATATCCTTCCCAGCAAGAATGAATTTTAAAAAAATGTTGAGCATAAAAATTTGCCAATTGGAAATTATTAAAATTTTGTGTAAACATTTCAATTAAATAGGTAAAAATAAACGATATTTTATGGATACAAACATCTAGTTATCATGTTGGCACTGGTAGACTGCCGAAACCACGCCTTGGTAAAAATTGCATTGTGGTTCTGTGGGACAGATGTTGTTGCCGTGGCAATGATTTCCCAAGTTTGTTCCTGTATCAGGAATCTGGCTCATGTAACCAGTATGAATCTAAATCAGCCTGCTAGTAATGCTGGTCATGTTTTAAGTTGTTCACTGCTCATCATTTACTTGAGATGATGAGATCATTCTCTCAAACCTGTCCAGATTAATTGCTTTCACTCTGATCAAACTTTTCGATGGTTTAACTTGGTGAATATTAGTGTAGTCAGGATGATGAATGGCAGATCTCATTCTTCCGGGCTGCTGTGTTCCTGATCCTTAAATATCCTCCATATATAGTAATTCATTAGCGTAATTAGTTGCTAATGAAAGCGCATGTTTATTGATATAACAAGTAAAATATTTAAAAGGATAATCTATGAATCAACCATGTCAAGCAAACTTTTCAAGTGGTTAGTCATGTTGAATGGTTCTACCCAAATGTCCTTGTGTATGTGCGGTCTTCCCTTACTTAAGACTGGCTGGGGTTGTGTTATGATTGAACTATTGTTGGGGTGAGGGTACAAAACAACACAACTCAACAGTTGCCATGTGGGTGTATATCTGTTGTTTGTTTAGTATGATTATTTACAGGCCCCTTGTTCTCAAGAATAAAAAATGGTACTCAAACTTGAGTATGATACTCAAATTTGAGCCTGAAATCGTTCTTTAATATTTTCAAGAACATGGAACAGGTCTGGTGTAATATGAAGAAGATTACTACAGAAATGGGGTGAGTCTGTCTGTTCGTGCCATGAGTCAGGAGTCAGCAGGGTCTGCAGCTGATAATGATGTCAGGAGTTGTTTTTGGTCAAATAGGGCCGCTTTTGTTTGTAATGGTGAGAAAGAAAGTGAAATATCAAAGGTTGCTGAGTAACTATCAGGTTGCTTTAGCATGAAAGGGATCAAAGGGAGGCTTAATTTTCTTAATTGGACAAATTTCTGTTACTTTATTTCAAATTTGCTCCAAAGATGGCGAGGAATATTCATGGTCTATAACACTAAATTTGGATTATCACATATAACTGTCGGCAAGGTAGCAGCTAATTACAGCCATAAATGATTCATCATGTCCGTGCTGATGAATGTCATTTAAACTGACCAGTGTCCATTTTCAGTGACCCGAGGTCAGGCATCAGTTTGGCCCCTGAAACTGACCACTGTGTCAGTCCAGCCTTTGTTCTATATAATCAGTTTGGATCACATTCGATCAATCTTGACCACTGGTCAAATGTCCAGTGGGCTGGCAGTTTGGTCCTCTCTAATAATTTGTTTTCTTGTCATTTTGTATCAAAGTCGTCACTGTGACGGTCACTGTGGAACATTGTCCGAAGGAGCCAGGGGGAGGTCATTATTTTTCTTGCCGCTAATTCATACGGGTAACATTATTATTCATTACAGAAATATAATACTTCCCATGATGCTTGGGCGAATCTTATTAAAAAAATTACCACTCCGGACAAAAGCTGCTTGATTTTGTCCTAAAGCACATGGAGAATTTTCCTAAATTTTGTACTGGTCAAGATTTCTATAAAGTACCTACTGGGCAAGGCTTTATGTGCTTTAAAGCATTTAGTGACCATGATTAGGGTTAATGAGCTCTTCAGAAGAATGTTTTTGGCATGAATAATTCAGTATCAAATTCAGGTGTCATTTATGTACTTAAAATTAACTTGTCTGCCTCTTAAAATTTCTCAGCCTTTTAATTTGAGAGCAATAAGAAAAAAGGTTCTGTTCTCTTGTCCAATTTTTTTTTTTTTTTTTTTTTTTTTCAAAAGGTGAAATACATGTAGTTGTAGAAACATGAAAATGAAATTTAATTATTTTAATGTTATGGAATAAAAGGAAGAGGCAAAAATATATGGGTCGGTTTGAAAACCAGAAACATAACATTTTTTGAGGGTGGTGGGACTAAGATGTTTTTTTTTTTTTGTTACATGATTACTGAAATAAAGGCAGAATTATTTTGTGAACGGAAAAACTTTTCGTGTTTCATACTGCCAGTTATGATTATTTCTCAGATAATACTTAAAGGCTCTCAGATAATTTTCCTGTGTTTAATTTTATACTTATTTGATTGGAAAATTTGTTATGAATTACACATCCCTATTTCCAAGACTTGCCCAAAAATAATCACACAATTATTCAGGATGTTTATTTATGAGAAAAGTAATTGGATAATAAAAAAAATGGGCAATAAATAACCTGATACCTTAGAAACTTTAACTATGAATTCCAGTTTAAAAAAACAACTTTCTCATGAATTCAGTGCATTATAATTCAAGTGTTTTGTATTAACGTGTTTCAGAATAGTTTTCCATTTATTGGAATAAGGGGTTTTTTGGGGTGAGAGAGGGGGAGATAGATACAAATTTTTAATATAATAGCGTAAATGAAAACCATAAAACAAGTATACTTATATCAGCCTATACTATAACCAGACTTTAGGTTGTGTGGCAGCTAACTTTTTTTACTAAAATGCTGTCACAGTGATTTTTAAATTCCAAAAGAAAAACAAAAACAACACATTTAGGAGTCTTGGATTGGACCAGTACAGAAGTACCAAGGATTGTTATAACACTCATGTTCCTGTGGGTTTTTAGCTCAAAACTTTCAGAATATTGGAATCCATATACATTGCCACTCGACCACGGAAGTTAGAAATACAGGTGCATACTTCAACAAAGAGAGGTGAATATTTACTGTTATACCATGGTTGCCTATGGTATATGTCACACCTGCCAATATTTGGAATTCAATTCTGTTCAGTTTCATTCCATAGGGATGCATGACACTTTCTATGAGGAATCATATTCATTTCTGTTCAGATTCTATAGAGATTATTTGAAATGATGAGAATGTGCCAGCTAAAACAGAAAAAAAATCTGTCAATGGAATTTTTGATATTTTCATGATGGTCACAAGACATGTGACAAACCATTGAATACCACTAGTCAGGGTATTGGAGGAAGTATGGACGGTTAAAATTAGATTTATGAGCCATGAGGACCCCGTGGTGACAGTGTGTTTGTAGACAATGATTGTTTATGTGCCCCTATATTGTAGAAGTGTCAAGGTTATCTGGGGTCAACTAAGGTACCTTTTTAAAGTTTTAGTAATTTGATATAAAGACTGCTAAATTTAAATGGTAGGTTTTAAAAGGGAGTATTTTTTAAGAAATTTATTCAATACAGGTACTATATGGTAACACTGACTCGTAATTGGGAAATGGAAGATTTAAGTGAAGGATGTTTAATGGCTTAATCAGGAAATGCTAATAGAGAGATGAAGCATGGGAAAAATTCATGGTTAATATTTTATAAGATAACTCAGAAAATTTAATTACCGGTAAACGCTTTTATTTTCTCTGGAGATAAGTAGGTTAGGTTAAATGTAGCTACATTTGAAAGCTCTACCCTATATATTGATCACATGGTTTGATAATATTTAAATATTTTGTTTTAATACTGTCAAATGAAAATATTTATGAAAAAAAGGTGATTTTTTGTGTCACCTACTGTAAGCAGAGGTGACACATATGGATCACTTTTCCGTCATCTGTCTGTCCATCCGTCTGTCACACTTTTTCTGTTATGCTTCACCAGGTGACATGCCCATTCTAAAGAACACTTTTGTTTTTCAAGTAGCATTCATCAAACAGATATCTTGTTATTAGAAATAACTTTTAAGATGAGCAATGAATGATAATTGCTACATATCTGAATGAAATGAATTTTACTGATTTCACAATTAAAGAAAAGATGTAAGGTTACAGAAAACAGTTTAAGGAGTGATTCATAGAAACATCAAGGGAGACATGGTTAGCCTGCATCTAGCAAATAAAATGATCAAAGGAAGCTGTTTGGCCTGTAGGAAAATGGCGTTTCCCATGTAAATAATATGACGTGTAAGTGTCATCCGCTGGCAAAGCCAGGCGCCAGTACTTAGCGAAATTGCAGCCATGTTAACTGAATGTCCAGAATAAAATGGTGATCAACCAGCTCTTGGGAAGTGGTTGCAGAAAACAACAAAGGTTTTTCTGATGTTAGCAGAGAGACTCTGGATGATGCTCGGGATTCGGTCGGCAGTTTTACACTTAGGTTCCTGGACTTGGGTCATAAACACCAGGTGCAATGTATTATGGGACATATTTTCCTGTTAGGGGTTGTGGTAGGTCTCGCAATGGGCACCAAGTTTTAAGACCTTTTGATGTCAATACGATCACAGACATGATGTTTATGTCATGTTACGCTCTTGCATGCGTAAATCCTTGTGGTTTATGTGCATGCTTTCCTCTCTGGGAGACATTGTATGGAAGTGTGGCACATTTTTGCTCATCTGCTTTGTTAGGCATGTTTCACAATTATAACGAGTGATTTATGAGTTGCCCTGTGTTATGATGTAGATCCATGTCATTAATTGAGGTTTTGATTAGCTGTTTAACATTCTCGTACATTGATTGTTTTTTCACCTACTCTTCATAATTTATGGATTTTAGATTCTCTTAATTCTTTCTGTCATTAATGGAGAATACTTAAGAACATGAAAAGGAATAAGATGAAAGAAACATGGTAATATATTGGAGGCCTTATTTAGTACCAACATGGTTTATCAAAGATTCCATGATTTTATAAAGATTTAAAGTTTTGATCAAGATCATTTTCTTTTCCATGATCAAAGATAATGATTGTGAATTTGTAATAAATAAAGAACAAAAAGTAAATGTAATTTTTTCTACAATTTTTTTTTGATATTGTATTGATGAAATATTGACATTGACTGTGGTGTGTCTCAGGCACTGTGCCATGTTTGAAATCAAAATTATCAAGAACAGTCATGATACCTGTAGTTTAAATTTAATTTTTATTGCAAAGATATGTGAATTGAACATTATGAAAAATTCAGACAGCCATGTACTTTTTATATATTGAGGTGTGAAATTACTGCACTCGTTAATAAAATGGCATAAAAATCTGTTAATGAAAAGACAATCTCTGTGGCTCAAGTTTGAGCTGGATCTAATGAACATTATTTCATGCCTTTCTGCATCAAAGAGCTGTGAATGGAGATTATTATTGAATGGAATCAAATAGCATAATGGTTAAACCAAGTCTGGGGAGTGATAAATTCTCCAGAGGTGGCCTCTCATTAACTAGGTGATTGACAGGTTGTGAGGGGGGGGGGGGGGGTCCCAGGGTGGTCATGGCTTCACTGGTGTCAGGCTCATTGACTGGTTATAATCTGCTTGCTGTCTCTGGAATTAACAATTTCATGTCTTTCTCTCACCATGTGCTGCTGTTAAAAATTAAACTTCTTAAAAATTTTTTATTGTCCATGAATTAGACTTTTTAGATAGTGTAATTTTCAAAGGATAAGATAAAACTGCGTGGATATTGATCTGTGATAAATGACCAAGAATGTTGGGGAAAAAAAAATCATATTCATCTAAATTTTTATCAGCTTGAACAATTTAATAAATTAAAAATAAACAACAGCATAAAAAGGTGTTAATCCATTATAAGCAGATGTCATCATTTTCTTTTCCTTTTCAATACCAGAATAAATTACTTTTTGAAGCATGAAGCTTCATCTTAGTTTGGTTATTTCTTTCTTAAAGGCTCAATATAGATTGGATTTAGGTAAATCTAGGTCCTGCTTAATTGGGCGGACTGACCTAGGGGAATTTTTACATTTTTGAATTCTAAATCCCCACCCAAAGGCAATAGCAATTTGTCAAAATCCCCACATTATCTTTTCCCAGGACCTGTTATCATTCTGTCTGTCAAAATCCAGCCTGTAGGGAACGGTCTCGGTCCAAAGCCTTGTGTATGCCCAGATCAGTGTTTAAAAGTTCTAGCATCAGTGTCAGTTAAGATTCCTCACATTGAAGCTACAGTGTTCCAAGGATTTGACTTTCACTTGTCCAGGGGGCAAATTACTTTGAACATCTACTAGCCCCAATTGAAAACAGGTTGCTCAATCTTGAAGTTAGTTGGTGTTTGTTAATGTTTAAAACTGAATATGTGTAATATTAAGGTGGATTTTAGTTAATATGTATCAAACACAATTTGCAAGCATTTCACCCCTGATATACTGTAGAAAATAAAAAAAAAAAGACCAAAAGATTTCACTTACATAAATAAACTTGCCCACCGGACTATCCTCTTTGAAAAATCACTTGCCCACAGTGATTTTAACCCGGCGTGGGCAAGTGGGCATCCACTTAAGAAAACCCCTGGTTCCATGTGGCCCTTATCATGGCCCCTCCAGCTTTGGAGATATACAGAGTTAGAATTAATGATGTCATTGTTTAGGGCATTCGGTCCCCTTTACAGATATTTGAAGTATAACTGCAGTGGCAGAGAGGAAGACTAGTGAACCAAAATGGCCACGAAACATGTAATTAGCATGCAATATACAGGTGTAAAACATACTGAGGCAGATCTAAACAGTTGTATGTCTTGATATTGTTTTAGTGTGAGTTACATCCATTCTGCCATGTGCTTGTGGAGAAGCCAGGAGCCCAGTGTGTGGTGACATTCCACCCGGGTGGCCTCATAACAGATTTCACAAAAGAGAGAAAGTCTGGTTAAAATCACAAGCTGAATTCTTTTTTGTTTGTCATAAGTCCCTCCTTACAGATGATTGTATTCTAAATGAAGCCCCTGTCAGAGGGTATGTTGTACAGCATTGTCAGAGAGATAATCTTGATCTCATCTGATTTATGAGGCTGTTATTAACTTGATACTGTTACTTTGACTTCAAGTTTTTTCACCATCTTTTTTTGCCCTGTGTATGTGAATGTTGTAGAACTATTTTTTTTTTTTTTTCTTGAACAGGTGTTACTATGTAATTGGGCTGTGAATGGAGGCATTCGTGAATACCAGAATGTCTGTTGATTAGCAAGGCTGGTGCTCTGATGATCTTAATACTACTACCGTTCATCTTCCAGATTGATTTTTTTGTGTGTGAATGTCAAGGTCATTCTGATGATGAAACTTTCACTCAGCAAGATCAGTCTGTGACTCAGAAAGAACCCCCCCCACACCCCCACAAGAAAAAAGTCTGCTGCTCAGATTAGAGTAGTTAAGAATCAGGTTTAAATCACATAACCTGAGGAATATAATGTTTTGGTTTTTATGCTATCATTTAGGCTGTATTTTAGATAAAAGACATTTTAAGTATCAGAATTAGAAAGAAGTGTTTATATGGTGCTCTATACTGACAGTTCAGTAGCAAACAAAATTGTGCTTCTATGGAAGGACCTATCAAGTGGCCAAGGACAAGAAACAAGATAACTGGATAACATACTTGTGTCAAAGGATTTCATTATTTCCATTTTTCTCTCCCCCACCTCTTCATGTTATCAGATTTAATTTTTACCTGTGTTTTTGTAAAAGTCTGACCCCAAGGGACCATTTAGTGGATAATTTACTGGTGGCAGAAGTCATCAGTAAGATAATCTCTGATTAGCAGTGAACCTTGGATTATGACCGGTTGACATATCAATTAGGCCATTGTGGACCGCTGGAACTGCAGGACAAAGCCACGAGTGGAATTTGACACTCGTTAGGCACTGTTGATGGGCATGAGTAAACACCTCCTACCAGATAGTCACTCAGGCTGGCTGCCGTCTGCTTTCTTGTATGTAGGCTGTTTTCATGTGTATCACTCACCGTCCACTATGGTTAATGAAAGTTTTGTTCTCTATTGTACTATGGCCCCAAAATGATGGACAGTTTAAAAGGGTGAGTTTCTTATCTACACACGCAGAATGAAGCCTACGACAGGTCTATTTGTATTGCTTGATTATTT
The DNA here is from genome assembly GCA_021229015.1 of Solen grandis. Classification (NCBI taxonomy): domain Eukaryota; kingdom Metazoa; phylum Mollusca; class Bivalvia; order Adapedonta; family Solenidae; genus Solen; species Solen grandis. Next base: position 47,930,366 of record CM037784.1, on the reverse strand, counting down.
TTTCTTGACCTGTGTCTAAAAAGCCAGGCTTGGGTCGTCAGATTTAGTGAAATATGAACTGAGGGGTGGTCAGTGAATCCGGAAACTAGTGTTGGTTTTAACCAGTACAAATTATATCTGCAAGAAAAAAACAACAAGTTGTCACAGAAACAGACAGTCTTCCATCTGGCATTCAGACAAAACAGTGGAAATTACAGCAGCATTAAGAATTTGCACTATAGTGCAGATGTTGAGTTTATATTTCACTGCTCTATAGAGATAATGTGGTGTGCAGCGTTAAACAATTTGACAAGTTTATTTGCATGTTAACACTTTGTCTGACATATACGGATTAATTTTTTAAAGGGTGGGCCACAGTGTCTCAGCTGCAAGTAAATAACAACTAAAGGTGGTTAGACTGATAAGTGTCAGGATTTTCTCTTTTTTTTTTTGTCAAGAAAGGCAGTTTTGTTAATCAGTAAGATTTTGAAAATCAATGCAAAAAGAGTTGTTCAAAATCCATCCTAGCGAAGAAATGTGTGGTATGATAATTGGACTTGCACAGATTAATTAATGGTCTGCATCCCAAAATGACATCCTATTAGCTTAAACCTTTACACCATGTTGTACAAATTTATGACTTAACTGGAATTAGACTCAATGGATGTTTCTGACTGTTGAATTGTGTGAGCAATTGATCAGGCAGCCCCTGGAAGGACCCGTTTGCTCTGGGTCTGCTCTGTTTGCCAGTGTGTTAAAACAAGCTAAGTTATGAAAACAAGCTAAGTTATGATCATGGAATTAAAGCCATTTTTTTCAAGATAATAACTTCACATTTCAAAAAAAAAAAGAAAGAATAACATACCTACCTTTAAAGGTAATAGCTTAGCATAAATGTTTTTGATCTAGCTATTTCAACTAAGATTCCATTTGTAAGATGACGTATTACACACATGTTAAGGTATCAATTATGATGCAATTAAGCTAGCACTATCAACCTTTGACAGAAGACTTATTATCACTAATGTTATATGCATTAAAGCATTAAATTTGTCACCCAGCAATTTATTATTGCATATCATTTTAACTATTTATCTTTATGTACCGGTAGTTGCTTCTGTGGTAAGTTTTTCTGTTAATTTTCGAAGTTCATCAGTGAAGTTGGAAAAGCGAATGACAGATAAGTTTAAATGATTACAGACTGCACTTATCTAATGGAGGGGTATGCTAATCAAGGTTAACTGAGGGATGTTCTAGCTGGTGTTTGATGTGACACTAAGTGTTTTCAGACAAGATATTAATGATTCTTATATCAGATGAGGAATTGGAATCTTATGTGGCTTAAAAGCTTTTTTTTTTTTTTTGGGGGGGGGGGGGGGGTTAGGATTTTTAAAAATTTACTTTAAGCTTTTCACATTATCTCTTTTAAATCTTCTATTTATCTTTTAGATCCATTGACAGGCCATAAGTAGCACATATTAATACTTAATTAGCCTCTAAATCAGTGAATATCCCTGCTCTGCTCTTTTCACCCATCTTAATTGAAAGGTTAATTCAAGGAATATTTATATAAATTATATGTAACATAAGGCAGAAATTTCATTTCTTATAATTTCATAATTTTCTGCTGCAAAAATCAAAATGTATGTACCATTAAAAAGGTCTTGAAATTCATATTTTTAGGATGAAATATTTCTAATTTATATTATACACAAAAACACACACACCCACACACAGTAAGGAAAAAAAGTATGGGTTCATCCTTAAACAAAATAAACAGTGTAACTTTTTGGTTATAAGGTTTTTACCTTTAAATTTATCAAAATATTATTTTCATATTTAAAATGAATAACTAAAACTTTTCAATTTGACATAATTTTCAGTAAAATAGATTGAAAAGTAAAAGTACAGTAGTGATTTTAAAACAGCAAGTATTCTGAACTTTTGGCCTGCATTAACTTAAACTTCTTAAGATGGCTGCCAAAAAGTGTCTTACAAGTACCTATGACATCACATGGGAACTATATCTTAAAATAGTTTTACAAACATATATGATTGATTACATATATATACATTAATGTTCACATATCCCTCTATATATACATTCATTTAATTGTTCACCACATATGAATGTACACTTATTAACTCAGTGTACATATTTGTACATATAATTGTTCACATAAGTACACATTCCAGGAACATACATATATACATATAATTAAATAAAAAAATACTTTTTACTCATACATATACATATAATTATATTTTCAAAGTTTTTATGCAGAAATGAAACATTTTTAGTTTGTCTGTTTCGAAGAAAAAGTCGAGCTATTGTGATCTCTGTGTCGTCGTTGGCAGCGACGTCATGCAAATTTTTTAATTTAGCCCATTACTCAAACACTTTTAAAGGTATCAACACCATACTTGGGATGCTTTATAATCATGATAAGGTGCAGTTGTAAGACAAGGGGCATTATTCTGAAATCTATATTTTTGGAGTTATGCCCCTTCTTAACTTAATTTTTTTGTTAAAATTGCTTATTATGTAGAATGATTTGGAAACTATGTAAGGTATCGACACAAAGCTTGGAATACTTGATAATCATGACAAGGCGTAGTTGTAAGACAAGGAGCATCATTCTGAAAGCAATGTTATGCCCCTTTTTAACTTAGATTTTTTTTTAATTGTTTTTTATTCAAAGCAATTACATTTTTTCTACACAATGTAACATATTGTTTTTCTTTTTCATACTTAACAGTTACTCTTTATACCTTACAGTGTTCAGTTTTTAAATCTCAAATATGGCACCCAGTTGTTGACATGTAAAACACACAAACGTTGGCACCACTCTGCAGCACTCTAATTTAAAACATAAAACCTGCAATATTCACTTATATTTGAATATTTTCAGCAGTCCAAAACATAAACTTTGCATTTGCTCACAAAATCAGCACTTTATTTAGCCAAATTAATACTAGATTTGACATTCTATAGCCAGTTTTTATCATATACTTTAATTCTTTGTATTTTGATTTTGATTTATGATTGATTATATCAAAACTTTCTGCATGTTTCCTCTATTTTCCCTTGCATAAAACTGCCCATTAAGGTAAAATATCCTTTAGGCCTGAATAAAAACGTCTTTTTCCCCTTTTAAGTTTATTTTTCCTTCTTATTGGAAGGTAAGGTGTGCTTACAGAGCCCTGTATATACTTAATGGGTCATAAAGGCACTATATGAATCAATAGAGCATTTGATTCCGCATGGCACTGGGTTCACAATTATTTTTTCCTACAATGCTTACCTATAAAACACCTGGTTTAGACAAATATTTACATGGTATGCCTGAATTCAAATTGTAATTAAAATGCATATTTAGTGTGACACCTTTGTTAAACGCTGGTAGAGCACTTATTGACTGCAGAGAGGAGGGACCCTCAGAAATTGCAGAATATTGTATGGTGTATGGTGTCAATCAATCAAATGAAAATTAATGATGTATTAGAATGCCTTCTTGGGCCACGCAAGAGGAAGTGCTTGGTTTCTTGTCATTGAAATATGTTTTGTTTACTGTGACTTTAATATATTACCATGCAGAGCGTGTGTATATTTTGATATTCATATAGAACTTAATGTGAATTTAGTGTCCTTAAATAGGTTGATATATATATAGGAGTAATATGCAGTAGAACCTCGTTAAAACCAAAGTCCTTGGGACCAACTGAAAACTTCGAAATAATGATTATTCGGATTAAAAATCCGATAGAAATTATAGGTTTTGTGCGTGCATGATCTGTGTTTTCATTATTGGTGCAGAGCGTGGAAATTGTTCTGCCGTGAAAACAACCTTTTACGTATATAGATCTAAATACTATTTGCATGTTATGAAAAGTAATAACAATATTTCATTATCTACTGTGGTGTTTCTGATTAACATACTCATTCAAACATGTCAACATAGTGATATATATTTTTACCGTCCATCTGCTGCTTCAGCTAGCGTTGCATGCCAGTGACGGACGCGATGATATGGAATATATTCAAGACCTGACACCTGGGTTTATCTCCTGGCACGTGCATATTATGTAACCTATCAGACATTGATTAGCATTAATCAATATTTCCAGTCAGATACACATTGCCCAATCCAATCTCAAAAAGAAGTGTGAAAAACTTGTCTGGGCCATTACTCCAGGTTCAGCCGCCAAAAAAATAAACTAGGTTAATGATGAGAAGGACAATAATTGGTTCATGAAAATTGACTTCGAAATAAAAATTAAAAAATATAGTATATTTTCATGTATTGCATGAACATTGGAACCAGGATTTTACTTCGAAATTGCTAAAAAATCAAAATAGCGAAATTCGGATTAAACATTTTCTTTTTAGTTAAAATAAGTTGGGAAGAAATCCGGACCGAAAATAAACTTTGAAATGGAGAGGAATTCGGTTTAATGATGTTCGGTTTGGGGAGGTTCTACTGTAATGCATTTTGTCATTCAATTGTCATCATTCTTTTTTATTGCATTGCAGAATTTCCCATGATGCACAAGATTGTCCATTTTGACCCTCAAAAGTTTAATAATTTGGGCAATAAAAAGATATTATTTCTTATGATGTCTTAATAGAGCAATATGAGATTACTGATATATCATGAAACACCCTGTTATTTCTTGAACTTTTGAATTTCTTTCAATTTGAACATGATATGTTGAAAACAGTGATACTTGTCACCTTTGTAGAGTTGTTTTTGTTCACTTTGACACAAAATACAGTAATTCTTCTATCATAACACCATTAAAGAAGTCTATATGGAGTATCCATGTGACCAGGTGTTGAGATATGGCAGGTATTGTTGAATTGGATGTGGCAGTAGGTAGAACACCTGGGTCCAGGTGGGTGTGAGACATGCAGCGACTAAGTTCATCTCAGATTGCTTCTCGGTCATCCCCTTTTTTTCTATAGATAATTTGTAGTTCATAGTAAAGCAGTTTGACAGAATGATACTAGATATGACATAATTACCTACACAATTAGCAGGTTGCAACATTCACCTGTACTGTAATTGGAGTGTTTTTTTTTAGTAATGTGTCTACTAGTGACAGACACTTGCTGGTTCTGACTAGATGTGTGTGTGTTTGTAAGTGGGCCAGGGGTTCTTTTTTGTGTGTCCAGTGTGTGCTTGTAGGGTTAGGTCCTGTCCCTACCAAAGTACTAAGAGTGGAGAGACTGGGAACTGTTGTGGAGGAATGATTAATTAGCATC
>CM037784.1:47875021-47925021 GCA_021229015.1 Solen grandis | reverse complement strand
CTTCCCATTATAACATGTTCCATTATGACATATTCTGTCATTACATATTCCATTATAACATATTCCATTATAATATATTCCATTATAACATGCTCCATTATAACATATTCCATTATAACATATTCCATCATAACATATTCCATTATAACATATTCTGTCATAACATATTCCATTATAACATATTCTGTCATAACATATTCCATTATAAAATATTCCATTATAACATATTCTGTCATAATATATTACATTATAACATATTCCATTATAACATATTCTGTCATAATATATTCCATTATAACATATTCCATTATAACATATTCTGTCATAATATATTCCATTATAACATATTCTGTCATGTTCCATTTATAATTACATATTCCGTCCTAACATATTCCACCATAACATATTCCATAATAACATATTCCATAATAACATGTTCTATTATAACATATTCTGTCATAACATATTCCACCATAACATATTCCATTATAACATGCTACATTATAACATCTTCTGTCATAACATATTCCATTATTACATGCTCCATTAAAAAGCAGGTACCATATAAAACAGTCCAACATTGGACTCCTGATCTGCTGAATTAGTTTGGTTTTCATGGTTTTAATGAATTCCAGTATAATGCAGAACCTAAACTTGAACCTCAATTATAGCATTGTAATGGAGCTGCATTGTACCACTGTGTGTCCCTTTCACTCTTCATTCTGGTTGTTAGAAGGAAGGCTGACAAGGAGGAGTCTTGCTGACACTGTCAGTGTGACCTGAAGATCTCTGGCTCAAAACCTTCCACTATTTTCAAAAAAGATTTACCTCTTATAATTTAGAAAGATCTTAAAGTTCCTCAAAAATGCGGCACTTAAATCCCTAGTGAATCATATAAAGGGGTAGTGACATCAGCATTACCACTAACTCTTTTGTTTGTATTTTTTTACCACATACTCTTGGTTGTTTTTTTCTTACCACTTACTCTTTTGTTTGTATTTTTTTTACTGCTTACTCTTTTGTTTGTATTTCTCTTAACATTTACTCTTTTGTTTGTGTATTTTTACCCCTTACTCTGTTATTTATATTTTTTACCCCCGAAATTGAGGGTATCTCTTAAATTAAAATGTACTCATAATTTTAAAACTCAGTGCGAACCCTGGATACTTAGCTTGAAAATATACTGTGAAATATTTTGTGTTGAGAATAGGATAGCTTGCCTTGCCCCTCACATCTGTGGAGAGATGGCACATTAGTGTTAACTTTTTGATATTGTCGATCCCATCTCTCTACCTAGGTATCAAGTTGGATCATAAACCTCCTGTTTCTCTGTTTGATGACTTTAATGCATTTAAATCATGCACAGTGATGTGATGTTATGTTTATGTCCCAAAAACATGAAGCTGAAAGGGTTTTTACTCTTAGCATTGTATATTGGAAATCTCTAAGCATTATAATATATCTGTTTTTGCCAATAAACGCAGCAGTTTTATGAGTGGTACAGTACCCCAGGCCGCTCATTCTGCTAGGCTTACATCATGGAGGTGTTTGAGTTTGCATGCTTACAGTTTCATAGAATTTTGCATTTTGAAAATGAGGAAGGAAATTGGTAAGAGTAGACTTTGAGAAGACTATACAATTATTTTAGATCTCATCCCGTTGTTATATGTACCTCTTTTTTGTGGGTCTCCTGTGCCTGTAAAAGCTTCACGATATTAAATGTTCATAATTTGCATAGCACTTCTTCATCATAAAATGAGAAGAGGAGGAATTATTCTTTACAGTGCTTCACTAGTGCATAATTACTGAAATATTTGTAAAACCAACATGTGTTAAGTGTATTTGTTTTAGGCCTTCACAGATGTTTTCATGAAAAAAAAAGTTTGATTGATTTATAATGGTTAAAAGTTAATTGAGGAAGAGATAACTTCTCTCTTTTTTCCCAAACTTTCTAGTTTTTGTGGCAACACAATTCAGGCAAAAATCCTCTGATTGTATATTGGAAAGGTGTCCCTGATAATACACATGCACAGTCTGAGTCCAAGCATTAATTGTGCCTAATTAATTCAAATTAAAATTTAAGTGCCAGTGTGTAGAAATAGACAGCAGCAAGGGGAAAATATTTGTGTTTGTTTTTTAAGCCTTGTGATTATGTATCTGAGCATTTAATTTTCCTCAATCAATTCTCAATAATCTATTTTTGCTGTATATTATACATATGATACATATGATGTTACAATCTGTACCAGTGACAAAGGTTTTCATGAACAAGTTTCCCTTCGGTCTAATTATTAAAAAATAAGATATAATTTTGTGCATAAAGATGCATTCTGTTCTTTTATGATTGTCTTTCTTGGCATATTTTTAACTTATGTCTTTTATGTTTTTGCTTTGAAAACAAACTTTTATAACAAATCCTTTCAAAAGTTCCTGTACTTTGTATTGAAGAAGTTCATGAAGATTGTAATATTGAAGTTTTCCCCTGTCCCAGATAGTAAACTTTTGTTCATCATGCTTGTATTTATTGGCATCTCATTGGAGATAATAAGGACAGAGACCTTGCTTCTTATATTCAGATAGTTTACAGATTTTTGATGCATGCGTTGTATGTACTAAAAGATGACATTTGCCATGGAGATATATTTAAAGTCATCTAAGACAATCAACAGAGCATCAACACATATTTACAAAAAGTGACAGTAGATTCCAGTGACTGTGTTTTTTGTTCTGTCTATGGAAAGAAGAAAGGGACTCCATGCCACATAAATCAAAAGGAAGACGGTCATGATGTGTTTCATAGCATGTGCATGTTTGTTCAGTATTGGTTGAATCCAATGAGTTGACTATGATGTGTAGACATCATTTACATCAGTTGCCAGACAGGGAAATAAATCGCTTGTTCATTGCCTGAAAATGTCTTTTACGTGTGCAATGTAAACATGCTGCTTGAAGTTTGGAAGATGACAAATGGGCTATCTGTATGGTTGCAAGTACCCAAACTGTGATGTAACATGATTCTGTAGCTTGAACAATTAGCGGGGATGTAACACAACAAGTATGGTGAGGGGGATGTTACCATGTGATGTGTCATCTTGTCAAGAGTGGACAGATACCACTGGTTACCAGAGGTAAAAGTAAAAGTAAATGCATTTTACAGTCTAAGTTTCATGCCTTGGGCACGTTCACCGACTTTACAGCTTTTACCCCTGGTCATCGGGCTACTTGTATCTATCTATCGATCTCCCTGGGAGTCTTTCACTCCGCTTATGGCAGCCCACACCATGGCGCCACGGAATTATACCGCCCTCTCAGGTACCCATTTACACCTGGGTGAAGTGAAACAATGCGGGATAAATTTCTTGTTCAAGGAAATTGGCAGTGTCCTTGGCAGGACTCGAACCCGGGACCCCTCGATCCCGAAGCGCGTGTCCTACCACTGGACCACTGCTCCCCAGTCAGTGTGGGTTAAAACCACTGGTCCCTTAAGGTCAATATGGGCTGATACCACTGATTCCCAGAGGTCAATGTGGACTGATAATACTGATTCCCAGAGGTCAATATGGGCTGATACCACTGATTCCCAGAGGTCAATATGGACTGATACCACTGATTTCCAGAGGTCAATGTGGATTGGTACCACTGGTCCCAAGAGGTCATTGTGGACTGATACCACTGGTTACCAGAAGTCATTGTGGACTGATACCACTAGTTACCAGAGGTCAGTGTGAGCTGATATTACTGGTAGCTAGAGGTTAATGTGGCTGATACCATTGTCACTAGAGGTCGATGTTGGCTGATACCACTGGTCATGAGAGGTCAATGTTGGCTGATACCACTAGAGGTCATGTGTGGACCAATACTACTAGGGTCACGTGAGGTAATGTGTGGACTGATACCACTGTCATATTTAGACTAACATCACTGATTGATTGACATCATGCTGACTTGATTTCGTTTTCTGAATATCACTGATAGGATTTTGATTTCTCCACAGTTGAGCGGCCTTTAAATGCAGCAGTCACATTTTTCTTGCATGCATAAAAACTCCTAAATCCCATGCAGTAACTCATACTGCCATTGCTCTTTCTGTAAAACCAGTGGGGGACAATACACTGCCTGCATTACTTCACATCTTGTTCCTTAATATATTACTTCATATATATTTTTGTCAGATGAAATGGAGCCATTTTTTGTTCCAACTTGTGTCTGGGAAGTATTAGCCTAGCTTCTCACAGCCAGAATGAATAATGACAGTCCAGATCTTGATAATATGTAATATTTTATTCAACAACTCATGCCTTACTCATGCATTATCTCCCCTTGTCAGGCTCTCTGCAGGTGAGATAAGAATTGTAGCCAGAGACTTAAAAAAGGAGAGCGCCAGAATCCTGTATTCATTTATGTAAATAAACGAAAAACGGTTAAAATGTTTACAGATAATTACAAAAATAATTTTGCAAGGAGGAAAATAAATATCTAGGGTTTGCAAAATGCACTGAATGATAGATTGTATCAATCTACCTTGTTGTAACACCAGTCTCGAGAACTAAAATGTGTTTCATTCAGAGGCTGAAGTCAAAGTTGAGTCGTATGGCATTCTTAAGGTTGAGTGTTTATCTGATGGCATGAAATAGATCATGTTAATTCTAGAGAAGCAGAAATGTCATGATGATATGGAATATCACGCCGTAGGCTCACAATAGACCCACATAATGCCTCCCAATCACCACTATACAGTCATAACATGTTATATAACCCGGGACTCTTTGCCCAGTTTCATTCTTTTTGTGACTAAGTTTTTAATTTGTCAATCATTGTATTAAATACTAATGAATGAATAGTAAATGTTTTAAGAAAAAAAAAGTGAATTCTTAAGATTTAGGTCTTGAGAATTAGTTATAATGACACAAAAGGATTTGATATAAAATGTAGAACAATATTATAAAAGTTTCTAAAACGGAAAATTAGATAAGGCTATTCCTATGGTTTGATAGCACAATGGAATGTGATACTACTGTATGGTACCATCAAAATATGAGATGATACCACAGAAAGTGAACGCCACATGTGGTATAATACCATGTGATTGCGGGTGTGGTATTACTTGGAATGATACCATTGGCTGGTAATGATACCTTGTGTAAATGGTTTACCATTGTGTAGGTGTGATACCACTGATAGTTTGTGTAGATATGTAACATTAGCTGATTGTCAAATGTCTGGGCAGGAAAGCCATGTTGTGATTTTCTAATTGGTGTGAGGGAAAAAAAGCCTCACTTGTTAAGGGATATTTCAGATAGTACTTATTATCATGTGACATTTTGCTCAAACAATTGTTTCCGGTTTCGTATAACCATCATATATTTTCTTATATTTAACATATTACATATAACTTTTAAGCGAATTACATCACTCACTTACTTGTATTCTATATATACACATAGTGTGTTGAACTTGAACAGCTGGATTAAATGTGCTTGATGCAACTAACTTTGAACAAAAAGATGCATTATTCGATGTTGTTAATGTATTAGAAATAAACATGTTAAATTGTTATTTTCAATTATTATTTAAAACTATCTTCTTTGTGTTAGATTGCAAAAAGTAATTTGTTCATAGTCCGTTTTTTCATGTTTTTGTTTGTTTGTTGTTATAATCGCGATTTTCTGTGAGTATAGGTCATATGATAAAAAGAATCTGGCATTGAATTGCCAGAGGCTCCCTTAATAACATTTTCATGAACTTGTTTAGTAAAAATTGATATTAAATAGCAATTCATTTCAGATCATATATATATATATATATATATATGACATTATTTTCCAACTTCCCCTCACTTGCCTGTCAGACACAAGTCCACAAAGCATTTATCTTTGCTGTATTAGAAACATGAAATTTGAAGTAGGTTTATTTCCTTTTCTATATATTTTGTTTCTATGACAATTGCAAAACATCCAGTTAATGTTAAAATAATGAAAACCATTTGTTAAAAAGGTAAGCTTCTGTTACATTTATCATGGAAAACATTTTTCATTTGGCAGTGATGGAGGTTTTCAATTGTTAAATACATGTGTTTTTTGTTTGTTTTGTTTTTCTGTGTGTGTGGCTATTACTAAACTGATATTGAGATAAAATGCCTTGATTCATTTGATGCTGGCTGATGGTGGTTTGATTTATTTCAGTGTTGTTTTAGAAAGAATTAACAAGGTTACAGATGTCAGGGAATATTTCATGAAATAAACCATAAGTTACGCAGAAAATTTGCTGGTCTGTCGCTAGTTTTATTATTACATAATCAGATTGTCATGAGAGAGGACATGTTGTTATATTGTCACAGATGTTCAGCGTGGGAAATATTGCTGTTTAAAAGAGGTACCAGTCTGCTATCCCTGGTTCCTGGTCTGCCACTGAATCGACCCAGCATCAGACAGATACAAGCACATCAGAATACCAATATTTCTCACGGTGCCATTGTATGTTTCAAGTTTCAAGACACTTTTCCTCTATGATAAATATTTTTTCTCCATGTTTAATAGGCCAACCACTGGCAACAAGAGAGATCATCCTCAGCCTGAACAGGTGTTACAGGTTTGCTTCTAAGAAGCTTAGTGGGATAGTTTAAAACCTGACAAACCCACAATACTAGTCTGGTTTTATACCTCACAATGGTCATGTTTAATGATAATATGATAATGGTTTATTTCTTGAAGATGGTCTCAGTTATTTCATTTTGGATCATTTGTATCTTTTCAGGGATTGATCCAGAGGCAAAGGTTGAACTGAGAAGGCTTAAGGAAGAGGATGTTGTGCTGGGAACCGACATCCAGCTCAAGTGTCAGATCACAGGCAACCCGGAACCAAACTTCTACTGGTTTCAAAATCAGTTCAGGTAAAAGCAGTTAGTGTTAATCGGACCTTCCAATAATTTACAATTTTAGTCAAATTAGATAATCAGATTATCCAATAGCTACTCTTGGATGTCATGTGATTAGTGACAGATTATACTAAAGAACACAGTCCTTGGTATGTGATACTATATGCAAGCAGTTGAACTAGTCATGAATGGCAGATAATCCCTTAAAAATAGTAATGGAAGTGCCTTTTTTATACCCCCGAAACGAAGTTTGGGGGAGTATATAGGAGTCACCCGGTGGTCTGTCTGTCGGTCGGTCGGTCCAGCGGTCCGTTGCATTATTGGAATTCAATACAACTTCATGCAATGATCAAGCACATGGAGAGGAAGTGCAGTGCACAAGAACCATAACTCCATCTTGACTTATTACAGAGTTATTGCCCTTTGTTACATTTCCTTGTCCGGAGCATAACTTGAAAAGTACAAGTTGGATTTCAAAACAATTTCAACAATGGTAAAGTGCACAAGAACCAAACTCTATCTAGAGTAATTACAGAGTTATTGCCCTTTGTATTTTTTCCTTGTCCAGAGTATAACTTGTAACCTTGTCCGGAGTATAAGTTGTAAAGTACTGATTGGATTTCAAAACAATTTCATACAATGGTCAAGCACAATGAGAGGAAGTGCAGTGCACAAGAACCATAACTCTATCTATAGGAATTAAAGAGTTATTGCCCTTTGTTACTTTTCCTTGTCCAGAGTATAACTTTTAAACTACTGGTTGGATTTCAAAACAATTTCATACAATGGTCAACCACAATATGAGGAAGTGCAGTGCACAAGAACCATAACTATATTTATAGGAATTACAGAGTTATTGCCCTTAGTTACTTTTCCTTGTCCAGAGTATAACTTGTAAACTACTGGTTGGATTTCAAAACAATTTCATACAATGGTCAACCACAATATGAGGAAGTGCAGTGCACAAGAACCATAACTCTATCTAGAGTAATTACAGAGTTATTTCCCTTTGTTACTTTTCCTTGTCCATAGCATAACTTGAAAAGAACTGGTTGGAATTCAAAACAATTTCATACAATTGTCAACCACAATAAGAGGAAGTGCAGTTCACAAGAACCATAACTCTATCTATTGTAATTACAGAGTTATTGCCCTTTGTTACTTTTCCATGTCCGGAGCTTAACTTTAAAACTACTGGTTGGAATTCAAAACAATTTCATACAATGGTCAAGCACAACCTGTGTAACCCGGCCAAAAATCTGGAAAAAAAACTAATGTAAAAATGTCTTTTTCATACTCTTCTTCTTAATCCTAATAACTTCATCATTTCTAAAGCAGTATTGCTGGGGTATTAATCACATTTAGTGATAGTTCTAGTTTTAAAAAAAAAAAAAAGAAACTAAAGAGGAGGGTAACATTTTCATTATGCTGTTCTTTAAATGAAGTTCACAGCATTGGGTGTAAGGATACTTGTATAATTTGATGGCACTGCAACTGTCTCATATAGATAGAGTCCCCAAATTAAGATAGATATGTACAGCTTTCATTTATTTATCATTGCTGCATATTAAACAACAATTTAATAAGATATAATCTCTGGTACTTGCCTTTGTTTTACAAGTAATGGGAGGGGTGCCTTGTACATTTGTACAAAAAAGTTAGGGGGTGGGGGGAACTTTGGGGTGGGAGAGGCCAGGGTTGGATGAAAATCTAAGGGAAAAAAGAATTAAGAGGAAATCATGAATTTAAGAAATTTCAGAGGGGAAGTGTCGGTGAATGGCCCTTGGGGTGTCCTGTTGTCAAGCATGGTTATGTGTTTCTTTAGGGAATGTCATACCATGTGCGAGTCAGTGTACATCCATCAAACACAAAAGCTGATTCAAATTGCTATCTGAAGTTGGCCCTAAAATTTTAACTAGGTTTTCAACGAAAATCCTGGTTATAAGAATGGGGTAGATCATTGGGAAGGCAGGTAGGTGTGTGTCAAACATTTCAGTTTGGTTGAATATCTCGTTAGAATAAAGATAGTTTTCATACTCAGTAAGTAAATACCTTATTGGAAGAGGAAGACAGGGATTGATTTTCAGGTCAGCAGGGTCAAGGTCACTGTTGCTAAGAAATTGTTTTGCTTGCCTAGGGCAACACTTGAAAACCTGGCGTGCGTTCAGTATGACAAACCATATGCAACCGGTCACTTACATTCAGCTATGGAGTTGTCTTAGGACCATAAAGCATTCTGTTCACGTGCTCCTTATGCTGTTCATGGGTTTTTGTCAACATTCTGGTTTATGACACTGAGATAGTTTCATAGCTGATTGTAAGCGTACGGTTGCATACGTATTGTCATACTGAACGCACGCCAGGTTTCGCGTCATATGACATGTTTTAATGACATTAGTCTACTTTAGATGCATTTTTATTACATGGTTATTATGTGGTTCAGTAAATTGCAGTGTCTAGAATTTGACCCCAAATAAAGCATTAAAGTGGAACTGTACTGTTGTATAATTAGACCTTATTCTGAAGTTTTCTAACAATTACCAGCAATCATACCATTCCCCTCACTGAAGATTGCCTTGGCTGATGCAGGGATATATAAAGTTTATAAACTGATTCTACCAATGAATATCACGGAGTTTGCAGATAATGAAGAACAGAAGAAATCCTTTTAAGCCCATCATTTTTATGCTATTATAATTGTAAATTGATGAAGCATTTAAACTCCATGCCTTTCATGACACAGACACAGGCAGTAAATACCAACTTACCTACACTGCAGCAATAAACATTAGTGTTAATTGCCCTGATAGAGCCCTGCTTGTGGTTAATAGGGCTACATCCAAATTGTTATGTAATTGAGCAGCTGTATCAAATAGTGAGAAAACTCTCACATCTTAACTTTATAATCTGCAACATCAAAGGAGATACAAGCCTGGAGGGTGAATGATCAACATGCACATCACTGCAGTAAAACGTTTCAGTGCTGACATGGATGACATGGAGGAAAGTTTCTTGTAGCACATCTTATTCATCCTTGTTTTAAAACTGAGTAACTAAATTTTAATTAATTTTTTATCAGGTGGAAATTAAGGAACCAGCCTTGATATGCAATGCAAATTAAAGGAGATGAAAAGAGACAAAGATCTTAAATGCATTTTAATTATCAAAGGGGATTTTTGTTGATTTCATGGTTATTTTTTTTTGATATAAAAGGTTCAATATTTGACTGATTAGTTATCCATTTCCAAACTTTGAGTGATCATTAAAGGGCTGTGTTCATGTGCTTTAACATACCAGACTGCAGATCCAAAGGTTGTAGGTTCATACCCAGTTGGAGGAAAGGATTTTTCATGACCTTCTCGAACACAAAGTACTGGTCCAGTCAATGATTTTTTGACAGGGATTAGCATAAGTTGTAAGGGATTAGCATAAGTTGGAAGAACCTGTTTCCCAATCAATGAAAAATAAATGTAGTGATGTATGAAACAAAGATTTAGAATCACGAATGCCTTTCCTTGACATAAGATTCTTAGTACAGTGCAGATCCATTTTAACACACTCCATTATAACACACTCCTTTATAACACACTCCTTTATAACACCCCTATATAACACACTCCTTTATAACACCCCTTATAACACACTCCATTATAACACACTCCTTTATAACACACTCCTTTATAACACCCCTATATAACACACTCCATCATACCATAAAAAGCCACCATATAATGCAGCCCAGCTTTGGATTCCAAATCTTTATTTTGTAACTTGTTTAAGTTAAATCAAGATGTATTTTCATGTAGTGCAATAAAATGTGATCCCAGAAGACATCATACTGTATGTGTTTCAACAAACTACACTGTACCTTGATCATGTCAGAACACCTAACACAAACAGGTTACCCAGTCATGGTGCCATTCCAGACAAGTTACTGATGGAGTTCTGGATCACAGGAAGTACAATTTTAAGGGTACTTGACCTTAAATCAGTGTCTACGTTAAGCTGGAAGGAGCCTCCAAAGGAGCCATTAGCAATGATTAACACAAGTCATTAGATTATCTGTCAAATCCTGTTGTAAAGAAAGAAAGATGAATTAGTCCAGAGAACTGTAATAGACCCTGAATATAACATTTCCTCTCAGTGAATACTCAGAGTGGTAAAGTGAAGGACATTCACATTTCCATGTTCTTTTAACTCATCATACGTGTCTGTGGTGTCGATTGTTTGATCTCTTATCAATGCATGTGCAGCAAGTCTGCTGTCACCACGTTTGTTGAATTCTTTGGTTTCGTCTGCCATTAGTAATGCAAGGAGAGGTAGAAAATAATCATAATGTAATCATGTGTTTTGCATGTACAGTGCAGATTTTGAAAGCAAGCAAGACAAATGACTTTAGCAACAATTGAAGTCGGATTACTTTGTCTGTTGTAGCCTTCATTACCTATCATATGTCATACAATTAGTGTTTTTGCAATAGATGTAAAGATAAAAGTAACAGTTAAATGCAGGAATCAGTGCATTGTGTATATCTGATATGTAAATTGACTGTAGATTATTGCAGTGTAGCATGCAACCTGTCAATGAGTGGAAACCACGAGTGCTTTCTCTCCCAATGTGATTGCAGACCTTCAAGATCAGTTTGATGTTGGGTAGAAAATACATGGAGTTGCGCTAGAACATTAGCTTAACTTAAAAAAGCTTCAGAGTTTTAATTTTTATTTCAGTTACACATCTGGTAAAAATGGTTGCCTCCGTGGCAGAGAGGGTAAAATTGCTGACTTTAAAACTCACTCAGCCCCTCACCACTTTGGTTCGAAACCCAGCAGGGTAATTCAGATTTTCATGTGAGGAAGCCTTCCAGCTGGCTTGTGGTAGGTTGTTGGTTCTACCCGGATGCCTCCGTGCATTCGGGGTCTTCCTTCACCTGTAAATAGCTGGACGTCGCTGTATGACTGAAATACTGTCGAAGCGACGGTAAACTCAAATAATCAAGTCAGGCATCTATTAAAAATTGTGGTAAGGATATCTATGTCTATTAGTTTTCCCCACTACATTTAAATTAATGTGTGTAAAATAATGCGAGATGTTGATTAGCACATACATTATTCTTAGTTTAAAGAGCTTTGATTTTACTGTTGCTTTCTTTCTTAGATTCATGCCGCTCAGTAAAACATTTAAACATTTGACATGCAGATACATTAGGTTATCTGCTGATGGATGGTTTTGCAGTATGTCAAAAAATGCATACATAATAAACAAAAAACAACAACAACAAACTAACAAGTTTATACATACATTAAAAAAGTGTATTTTTTTCATTACTAATTAGCCCTCTCATGTCATCCTCAGAGGCTAGTGGCCATTAATTGAAATTTGTCCCTTAATTAATATGCAGCAGACATGTCTGATAAACAAGAAGCATAGGAACAAAAAATTTACATTTTGTTGATGAATGTGAGACTCCTAGTTTGCAGGAGATTTCTATAAACCAGAACTTTTAACATTAGCATTGTTGTCTTATGGCCAACTAATGATTGAAGTTATTAAAACCTCACTAGATACCCTCACAAGCCGGCATGTTCGTCAACACCTTTATCTGGTCTCTCATTCAGCGTGTGACAGGATAGATTTATGGACGTCATTACAGGAACTGCCCTGAATGTGCTCCATGATTTACACCCCATCAATGTTGCCACTTTTATTCCATGATGAAAAGAACTTTTTCAATAAACTTTTTTATCTACAGAATAATAATTGTCAGCTTGAAAGATTTCAAAGGTGGCCCTTAGTCCTGGCAGGTATTTTTGTAATTTATCACCAGACAGTGGATTATTTAGAGTTATGTTCAAGGTATTACTGAATTCATGGGTATGCTAAATATATCCTATCATTCTAATAGATTTAAAGACAGTAAGTTGCCTGAACTAAGGATATTAGGTGTAATTAGATCTTGCATGGTTTTGTTCAGAAACCCATTATAGTAGATACCCATCTTTTTAAACATTTAAAGACCCCTTGTCAACTGAAACTCAAGGAGCTTTGAAGTCCTTTTACTCGGTAAACAAAAACAGAATTTTAGTGGCAGTTGTTAAATCCCTAAAACAAGTGCAATTTCATCACTTGTTTGGTGCGTCAGTTTCAGGTTACCAACATTTTGTGCTGATGAGTTTCTGTCATCCCCTGGAGAGACTAATGACATGCACAATGGCTTCTCCCATTTTATAGGTTGCAATACCTTGAATTCTTCATGTAATATCGAGGAAATCAGTGTCTTATTCTTTCACAAGTAAAGTTCTTGCAACCTCGCTAGCTCACTCTCTGCATACACACATTCTGTACATGTCAATATCCAGTCATACTGTTCATGGAAAACATGTTGAAATACAAATCAAGTTTCATCATTTTAGTACAAACTAGTCATAAACAAGCATTTTTATGACAATAATCACATAATGTAGACTTCAGGAATAGCAGTATCCACTAGGCAGCGATATTTGTCTAATTTTCTGTAGCTGCACTTGACTATTGAATTACACGAGGCCAATCTGGCAGGGAGAATTTCTGGAGCCCAGTTCAGCTACAGATGTACATTGTATCCCTGCCTTCCCCTAACAGGAATTCACTAAGAAAATAAGCTATTTAAAAAAAAAACTTGAAAGAGTGAAAAAGGTTTATTTTTTATATGAATGCAATTTTCTGTTTATGACAATCAATTTGAAACTTCCTTTACTCCATGGAATTAGCTATTTTATTCTTTTGAAACCCTCTTCAAAGTTAAAAAAAGAATGGGAGAGAAACAGAAAAAGAAGGTTAAAAAGTAACATGGAATAAATCCATGATTGAACATATTTGTGTTCTCAAGAACAGCTGTACCACACAAAGTCTTTCAAAATTGAATTTCAGAACGTAACTGCCTTTGATTCATCGAAGACAGGAGTCATATATTCAAATGAATGGCCTGTAGGTATTTAACGGAAACTTATGTTAACAAAACTAATTACTGAAACTGGGGCTCACACACAGCTCAGGTGGAGAGC
The DNA here is from genome assembly GCA_021229015.1 of Solen grandis. Taxonomy (NCBI): domain Eukaryota; kingdom Metazoa; phylum Mollusca; class Bivalvia; order Adapedonta; family Solenidae; genus Solen; species Solen grandis. Next base: position 47,911,107 of record CM037784.1, on the reverse strand, counting down.
AGTTCCAGTCCTAAATAAACTTCTTGTATCAAAGACAAATTCTTTTAATCTTGTTTACTGAGCCAAAGAAATGGTCCTTGATAGCTGAGTTTGGAAGGCTGTATCGAAAGCGTCTGGTTTTCAGATCAAAATCACAGTTTAACAGCTTGTTGATAATTGGGGCACATGCAGGCATGTGTTGGTCTAACATCCACAGTAGTTAAGTCATTTTATAGTAGGATTACACATGATAATCATTTTCCTGATTGTAATAAAGATGCTGGATTATACAATAAGTCAGTGATACAGTGCAGATATAGTAATCTAGCCATACACTGGGTGCAGATATTTAAGCATGTAATCTTGTCATACACTGGGTGCAGATATTTAAGCATGTAATCTTGTCATACACTGGGTGCAAGATATTTAAGCAGGTAATCTTGCCATACACTGGGTGCAGATATTGGGGCAGGTAATCTAGCCATAACTTGGGTGCAGATATTTAAGCAGGTAATCTAGCCATACACTGGGTGCAGATATATAAGCAGGTAACCTTGCCATACACTGGGTGCAGATATTTAAGCAGGTAATCTTGCCATACACTGGGTGCAAGATATTTAAGCAGGTAATCTTGCCATACACTGGGTGCAGATATTGGGGCAGGTAATCTAGCCATACCCTGGGTGCAGATATTAAAGCAGGTAATCTAGCCATACACTGGGTGCAGATATTTAAGCAGGTAATCTAGCCATACACTGGGTGCAGATATTTAAGCAGGTAATCTAGCCTTACACTGGTTGCAGATATTTAAGCAGGTAATCTTGCAATACACTGGGTGCAGATATTGGGGCAGGTAATCTAGCCTTACACTGGTTGCAGATATTTAAGCAGGTAATCTAGCCATACACTGGGTGCAGATATTTAAGCAGGTAATCTAGCCATACACTGGGTGCAGATATTGGGGCAGGTAATCTAGCCTTACACTGGTTGCAGATATTTAATCAGGTAATCTAGCCATACACTGGGTGCAGATATTTAAGCAGGTAATCTAGCCTTACACTGGTTGCAGATATTTAAGCAGGTAATATAGCCATACACTGGGTGCAGATATTTAAGCAGGTAATCTAGCCATTCACTGGATGCAGATATTTTTGGAGGATGTGTAGCCATACACTAGGTGTAGATTTTTAGGGCAGAATATATACATATATATAATACTAAGGCTAGAAAAGTAGGCAGATATAAAAAATACCATACATTAATTAGAGCAGGATGTGTAGCCATACATATTGTGTGCATATATTAGAGCAAATAAGTAGCCATACTATTAATTAGAGCAGGATGTGTAGCAATACACTATGTGCAGATATTAGAGCAGATGTGTAGCCATACTATTAATTAGAGCAGGATGTGTAGCCATACATATGGTGTGCATATATTAAAGCAAAATGTTTAGCCATATGCCCTAGGTATTGATATGTTGGAGCAGGATCTGTAGCAACACACTGGTTGTCCAGGCTAATTTATTAGGAAAAGTAATTTTTTTTTGTTGTTCTTTTTTATGCCCCCCTAGGTCTATGATGGGGGGCATATTGTTTTTGCCCTGTCTGTTGGTTTGTCAGTAACTTTAACATTGGCCATTACTTGAAAACTATACAAGGTAATGACTTGAAACTTCACATATGAATAGAATGTGGCTAGGAGAAGTGCATTGACTAAGACCCACAACTCTATCTGTTTCAATTCCAATTTGGAATTATTTTCCTTTTTATTTATTTTTTCAAATTTTTGACGGGAGCATAATTTGTAAACTATACAAGGTATTGACTTGAAACTTAAAATATAAATAGATGGTGAGATTGGGAAGTGTAGTAACCAAGAACCATTACTCTACCTGGACCAAATTTTGAATTATACCCCATTATTTTAATTTTACTATGAATTTCTGTCCAGAGAATAATTTACAATATACTTGAAAGCTTGTATATAAGTACTGACCATCAACTCCATATATAAGTAGATTGCAGCTAGGTATGAAACTTCATATATAAGTATAAAAGAATAGTGCAGCGACCGAGAACTGTAACTCTACCATGTCTGTTTTTTATTATCTCCCTTTATTTTCTTTTTTTTCAATATTTCTTTGGGAGCAAAACCCATAAAGAAAAGAAGGAAAGGACTTGAAACATAATATGATAACAAGGAGGAACAGTGCAGTAATTAAGAACCATAGCTCTGCCTTGTTTGATTTTCTGATTATCTCCCTTTATTTTATATCAATTTTTGTCAAGAACATAACTCCTGATCTATTCAAAGTATTGATTTGAAACTTAAAATAATCATGAATAGATAGTGAGTAACAGAAGTGTAATGATTACGAACAGAATGCTGTCAGGTTCTTTTTTTTAATTGTCTCCCTTTATTTTTAGCTCACCTGAGCACAATGTGAGCTTTTGTGAACCTTGGTCTGAATGTTTGTTTTCATGAAATCTTGGACAAGTTCGAATTTGGGTCATGTGGGGTCAAAAAGTAGGTTATGAGGTCAAATCTTAGAAAAACCCTCATAAAAAACCAGAGGCCACATTTTTGGCCAAATCTTCATGAAACTTGGTTGGATTGTCTGTTTCCATAAAATCTTGGACAAGTTTGAATTTGGGTCATGTGGGGTCAAAAAGTAGGTCAGTATGAAAAATGCAACTTACGTTGCTCATTTATAATCAGGTGAGCCAATCAGGGTCATCATGGCCCTCTTGTTTAATGATTTTTTTGTCTTAAGCATCACTTTATTACTATATATAGTCTATATATTTGACTTACTTACTCACTCATGAATGGCTTTCAATTGACATCAATTATTTGACATCTGACCTGCTCAGACAGTGTTTTTTGAACCAATCTGTTTTTTTTTTCTGTAAATGTTTTTGTTTGGTGAATGCAGCATTAGCATTGTCACACTGAATGCTTAAAATGGCTTTTCCTAAGGAAAAAGAAAATTGTCAAAACTCTCCTGGGTTTGCGGTCTGCGCAAGGAATTGCAGGGATATTTGAGAAGATTTAGGACCCATAGTGGGTTTTGTCTGATTGCCACAACTGAGAGAAAGAAACTTTCTCTAACAAATTGCCTTGCATTTCTCTTGAATACAAAAAAAAGCTAAATCATTTGACTTGAAATAAGAAAAAGGTACATGTAGGAATCATTTAAAATCTGAAATTCACGTCTTGTGTTGTATAGATCAACTAAGTGTTGTAGATCTGAAACAATTATTTTAATGGGGTAATTAAAATGACAGACATATGATTATGGATTTAAAGGGAAACAAAATCTGTGTGGAAAAGTTAGGCCATTTAATTTGGACACAAATGGATTGAAATCAGACAAACCTATTTAACCCTCACAATGCTGAGGGCGCTTGTGACTGCCTTTTCAACCAGTGTAGACCATGATCAGCCAGCACATTATGCAGTCTGATCATTGTCTCCACTGCTTACCATTCAGTCAATAAATTTTCAGCAAGCACCCCCATAAAACAACTATTGGTACTGTCCAAAATGGAAAGAGGACAAGTCCAATTAAGACATTTAGCATGTTAAAGGTTAATAAAGAAAAAAAGTTCAGTAGGTGTTTTTAGTATTCTCTTGTTAATGAAGTTTTTTTTTTTCTTTTTTTTTCAGATATGAAAATTATGACTGATTCTGTCTGACTACCTTTTAATGTTGCATTTAGTTTTTACAAATGGGAAATACTATTATGTTGTATTCAATTTGTGTTATAGTCAAGAATAAACATTATTTTCTCAGCATAAACAAATTGATACTGCACAAGTTAATTTCCCTGGATTTTGTATTCTGTGAAAAGTTGTCCTCTTTGCTGGAGGAATTGTGGTGCTGGATCCACCCTTGGGTCAGGTTACTTGTAATGAATGGACAGTCAGATAGGTTTGAGATATCCCATGTTGCACTGTGCATTGAGAGTCTGCAGGTAACGGTCCCTGGCTGGCAGCAGGTATCCCAGGGTCCACTTCCTGTCTACCTGTGATGCATTTGATTGGCTGGTCTGGGAGCATGTATCCCAGGGCCCACTTCCTATCTACCTGTGATGCATTTGATTGGCTGGTCTGATAGGTGAGACAGCCTGCTGAAATCATTATTCACTAGTGCTAATGTAATAAAGATCATTGAATGTGATAACCAAATGAAAATGAATCAAACTTCACTGGTCATTATAAAGTCATTAAACACTCTAGACTGTACCTTCAGACTAGTTTCAAAGATATTATACAACATTAATGAGTATTGTTGTCGCTGTTACAATACCAGTCTAGTATCTAACAATACATCTAAGAGTGATAATATTGGAAAATCAGATTTCATATTGTCGCCATGAGGGACTGTCCCATGTACTGAGACCATTTAATTCAGCATGATTTATTTATGTTTGATGTAAATGGTGCCTGCCAGTTATCGTTACCTGCAAATAAAGTCATTACCAGCTTTGTACTGTAATTGCATTTTACACTAATATGTGGAATGGAATTTTTCTTTGTTAAATTGCTTGTGAGGACAATTCAAATTAAAATATTGTTGTCGCATTTATAAGCTGAGTATTTCATTATTATCAAGTAGGTGAAAGGAAACCTGATTCAGGTGTATGTAAATATTAGATATACAGGATAACCATGAGGCTGTGCAGTGGGTTCAGGTTAATGTTTGTGTGGTCTTGCTAAGTTGGAGATGATTTTCAGGTCTTGCTTAGTAAGAAAGAAATAAAGACTTACTGTACTTTCATACCTACTTTTTTACATACTAGATAATTTTAGGCTTACTAAGTAAAAAAGATGTAAACCAAATAATAAGAGGTATTCTTATTTCCAGAAAAAAAAAATTCTCTGTAGATCTGATACGTTTTTAACAGTTAATCATTACAAGAATTGGTAGTTTATATATTTTTAGATTTTGAAAGGCTTTGAAATACTTTTCACTACATTTGATATGTAGCATAGTGAAAGGCATTGTAGGTGGGGAGGGGCAGATGTTTCAATAGCATTAGACACATTTAAACAGTCTGTGATCATGTTGGGATGATCATTGTCTGTGAATAAAGAGCAGTAGTTGTGTGAAGTACAAAAATACGTTTACAAAAATAATTCAAAGATATCCCAGTGTCACACAATAATTGGTAAATTACTGACCGTTTTCAACTCTAGATGCACTCATCAACTCATCAAAGCTTGTAATTGCAGTATTAGTGCACTACAAATGGCATGTTTTCATGTTTGTTTGTTTTTCGTAGTTGACATGCAGATAAATATTTACATAACCGAAAAACAATTAGTCTTATATCATAACGATAAAAAGCAATTTTTCAATTAGTGAATTTCTAAAAAGTGTGTATTTCACCTTCAGTATGTGGCTTTTATTCTGTTTACTTTGTATTTTACAGAATATTTAATAAGGACAATGTGAAAATTGTTGACAAAGGAAGCCGGCTGAAAATCAACGGAATCACCGCCAGTGACAATGGGGTGTATTCGTGTCGTGCAGAAAACGTTGCGGGAGTCATTGATAGTCGGAGTAACTATTTACTTAATGTTGAAGGTAAGCATGCCACCAGTTCTATACTAATTAAACTTTTTGATTTTACCTGCAATTTTAATTGATTTAAATGAAGTTAATACATGAGTCATCATCAGCTTTCTTTTGTTGCAATATAAAACAGAAATACAAAGGTGGAGTTATATTACAAAATGTGAGGAAAATTGTTGAATTGATTGCAATCCAATTCAATTATGACAGATTCAGTATCAAATTGTTTATGCATACATTTGATTATAAACTTTGTTGTAAAGAAGTAATTCTACGAATGTGGAACCGCTATTTACCCAAAGACGTGTCTGTATCATGAGACCTGCTTTATATGATATTTATCATGTAATGTCATGTGATATTTGTCCTATGATTGTCATCATGTAACCTTCATCATGTTATTAACCCTTTCCCTCATATAGACTCATTTTGACGCCCTCAATAGGTACCACATAAAGCCTGATCTGCAGAAAGCCAAACTCAAACCTTACCAACTTTAATTGTAAAATCCTCATTACCAGACCACTGAGGAGCAGCGAACAGCATAAAACCTGATCAGCCTGCGAGTTACTCGCAGGCTGATCTGGTTTTATGCTGTTCGCATAGGTCTTTTCATGGTGTCCTCTATGAGGGAAAGGGTTAATCATGTGGCTTGCATATTTTGATAATGGCATATGAGGCTTCCTATTTGAGAAGAAATGAGTACTTAAAAAGTCCAGGACCAGATTGTATAGAAGGCTTGGCCAGGGCTGCAGACCCCTACTGTATAAATGTTTATGTTGGACCAAATAAACACTGATTGAGTTAATTTTGTGTCTGAAACATTGGCACTGTCTCTGATGTCTATCTCGGTGAGATAAGTTTATATAAGTTTGACTCTTCTTTTTTCCCCTACTTCAACAATCTAATCAATAAGGATATGAAAGAATGAGGTGGAAAGGGTTTGTTTAACTGTGATCTGGCATTTCTAAACTAAACTGTTATGTGGATGTCTTCAGCATGTAATTCTTTTCATCAGAATACTTTAAAGTATCTGGAAATATTTCATGTACAAAAAAAAAAAAAAAAAATGCGGCTGAGGATATAATTATTTGAAGACTTATAGAAATTAAACATATTGACATGTTACTAATAAATATTGCAATTCATCCAAGTGTTTTACTTTAATTAAAGCTGTGCAGAATTTATAGACAGTATAAAACTTAAAGTGCAAGGGATATACAGCATTGTAAGCAGTAAAGTCCATAACGCGTCCGTAATGTGTCCATACCATGTTCATAATGTGTCCATACTACATCCCTAACATGTCCATACCACATCCAATGCATCCTAATCATGTCCATAATGTGTCCTTAACACGTCCTTAATATGTCCATTATGCATCTATAATATGGTGGTAATTAGTGGTAATCTTTTTCTTGATGAGTGTTAGATTACCAGTGCTGAAACTGACATACATCTCTGCGGTAATTAATTGACTCAGCTAATAAACCTCCCCCCACCTTGTGTATTGGATAAAACCTCCACACTTGTTTTTTGCTTTTCATGTCAGAGTCATATTTCCATTATTTTGTCTATTAAAACAGATTTTTTTTGTGTCATTAATGCTGTCAGTGAATGTGTGTTTAGGGACCACACGCAGTACATTACAGGTCAGCCGTGTGTAAATTTGAATAAATGACGCCAATTAAGCATAGTAAAAGGGAACATCACCACATTCCCAGTAGTGAGGCTGCCATGTTTCAGCCAGGAACCAATATTTTAAGTAACTAATTAGGCACTGGTTCCAGGGAAATATATCAACACGTATGGGATATAAGCAAACTTCCTTTCATCGCTATTCTCAAGCAGCAGAGAGAGTGAGAAAGTCAAGACTATTTGGTTTTCATTTCTCTTACTGTCCATAGCTATGTACTCAGTTGAATAATATAAAAACATGTATTTATGGGTCTTTTGTCATCTGCCAAGTGGCCACTATTTAACCCTTTCCCTCATATAGACTCATTTTGACGCACTCAATAGGTACCACATAAAGCCTGATCTGCAGAAAACCACAGTTAAACCTTACCAAATTTAATTACAAAATCCTCATTTCCAGACCACTGAGGAGCAGCGAACAGCATAAAACCTGATCAGCCTGCGAGTTACTCGCAGGCTGATCTGGTTTTATGTTGTTCGCATAGGTCTTTTCATGGTTTCCTCTATGAGGGAAAGGGTTAATTATATACTACAAAATTAGTGACGTCACACATGCACATCAACATCATAAGGGCACCATTGTCCTATTGTAGAGTTAATATTTTTTGTGTTTTGGGACAGTATACTTTCCCCAGGTGCGTGTTCAACCCAGTTCATTCCAGAGAAACTCTTCCTGATATCTTACAGTTTGTACCTTCAGTTTTAGGTATACTAGATAAGAATGAAGCCAAGAAAAATCCTGTTCTAGGTAGATCACGTGCAATGACATCATAACTTCCTGAACCAATCAAAGAGATTCATGATAAATCACTTTGCTACACTAGGGAAATAGTTATAAGTATTCACTCAATTTAATGATTGTGTTTTGAAAAAATATTGATTTAAACATTAAAATAATTTAAGATCTGAAAGAAGAAAATATCAATCAATAAACACATTTGCAATATGGAAAAACACACCTGTATCTCTGGCACTAGTTAATAGATGGGAACTTGTGATAGAAATGTAACATTTCTCTGATGAATGAGCTAGACTGTGTCTTCATTGATGAAACATCAATTGCAAATGTTTTCTCCTGATTTCAGCACCAAACACACCTCACCTGATTGAAGAGCAGTTTACTCCATTCAAGCTAGTGGTGAAGAATGATGAGGCAAGACTTGACTGTCCATTTGTGAATGCCACAAAAATTGAATGGTTTGCAGATTATGAAAAACTAAAGAATAACAGTAGGTAAGTAGCCACTGACCTCAGTCTTCCATTTAACCCTTTCCCTCATATATACTCCTTTTGACGCCCTCTATAGGTATCACATAAAGCCTGATCTGCAGAAAACCACAGTTAAACCTTACCAAATTTAATTACAAAATCCTCATTTCCAGACCACTGAGGAGCAGCGAACAGCATAAAACCTGATCAGCCTGCGAGTTACTCGCAGGCTGATCTGGTTTTATGCTGTTCGCATATGTCTTTTCATGGTGTCCTCTATGAGGGAAAGGGTTAAACAATTGAATATTGAATACACCATGTTTTGGGTGAAAAGACTGAGACATGAATGATAATCTTATCTTTCACTGTAGAAGATAAGATGTGATCATTTTCACTGCGACAATTTTTCTTGCATTCCTATTTTAAAATATCTTTGGGTTGACTGAGACAGTTTTAAAAATATTAATAAATTACATCAAATTGATAAAATTATTGAGGCTCTTTATGTGAATTTCAAAGGCATGAGAGAAAGTTAAAAAAAATTGAAAAATTCATAAGAACAGCATTAGATAAATAGAATAATTTTTAAGTTTATTGTAAGATTGAATTTTCTTTTACATGGTATAAAAGATATATACTTTAGTTACATATTACGTATTTTCACTTGTGGTTCTGCCACTTTTATTTTCATTTTACTTGCTGCATGTATTAGAAATACGTACACTATTAATGTCTCTGCCACTTAGGAAATATTATTGTCTGTGAGCAGGCATGAAGGAAATCATGATCATACAATATACATGTATACTGTTGTCCTCTATTATATCAACTAATATTTGCCATGAATTATGTGAGAACAATAAGTTTTAGGGCTCTATAGCTCAGTGATACATACATGGCTGCGTGTCACTAGGGGCCCGTTTCACTAAACTTTGTATGAAAAAAAAAATTCGTAAGTGTAAATTCAAAGAAGTAAACTAGTATTTTTCCTTAGATTTTTTTCTTTTTGTGTTTGCATAATGCAATGAAATGGGTCAACTTTCTTCATGCTTTATTCTGAAAATAAGATATTGTTAGACACTATGTAGAACAACATAGTTACAACTAAGATCAAATTTGTTCGTACAAAGTGTAGTGAAACGGACCCTTGGATTATAAGTTGGATTCCAGTTTGGAGCGAAAATCTTACGAACATCCTGGGTTCTAAATACTTGTCCAATCCAGGAGCAGAAAGCGTAACCCTATATCTCATTTAGACTCATTTTGATGCATTGGCAAACACAAGACAAAGATCAGACATTTCCTTCCAGGAGCTGTCAGGGTCTCCTCTGTTTGCTCATACAACATTGTAGCTTAGATTCTGCACAATCTGCACAGCAAAGAACAATCAATTACATACCATTTAAAGTTCCAGTCATGTCATAAATTTGTATCTGAATATTCATGAGGTAAAGGGTTAATAAAAAAATATGTTATTTCCCAATGTTGTAAGAAAAAAAAATCATAAGAAATGATCTTAAACATAAACAGTATGTGCAATCTAAACAGTCCAGTATACTTAAAGCATGTTAGGTGCTATTCTCAACCCAAAACATTGTTAGTGCAGACTTCAGAATAAGATTGAAAGTTTCTATCACATAAAATCTGAAGCCGAGTAAAATGCATTTAAAGATTTCTCCTGAATTCAAATGAATATGTAATTTAATTTGTGTTGCTGCAAGCCATGCAAGATTCTCACTGCATGCAATATCTTTTGGGAAAACCGAAGCTGTCTCTAATTGTCAGTGTTGCATTGTTTTGCCATTTGTTATTGATCAGCAATACATCATCACGTAATTAAGTCATAATATTCCACAGTTGAGGCTTTCTTGATATCCATTACTGAAACACAAAACACTTGAAATGGATTATATACCCCAGGCAGATGTAATCATGGAAATATAGAGGTGTATTGAAAGACAGTGAGAAAGTGATTAATTACATGTATTTCTCATCTAAACAATCCTTTTGAAGTGTATAAGAAAATAAACAATTCCCAAACAGATACTTGGTAATGGAACTATCCAATGTTTACAGATATATGCAAATTAAATCATCAGACTATCCAATAGCTACACTATGATATCATGTGACCTCTCCATTTGCAGAAAAGGCAAATGCCTGAGGGGCAGACCTAGTCTGCATGAATACGCATGTTCTGTTGTTGCATGCCTATATTTTTCTTGATAATTAAAAGAGGAACCTTTTCCTATACCATGCACCTTTTCTCTGTTACAGACATACCATATTCAGCAATGGATCGCTGTATTTCCCCAAGGTTCGGAAAGCAGAGGAGGCATGGTATCGCTGTGAGGGGCTATCCAGCCAAGCAGACATTGCAGCTCAAACCTTTACATCCAAGTTGGCTATTGCATGTAAGTACAGTCAAAACCTGACTTGGGAATAGACAGTCAAGAAATTAAGAGTATGTGATGGCTCAGCCCAGATGACTGCCATGTTGGGGTTAAGTGTTTGATGATATTATCATATTAGGAAGCTTGGAGTTGGCTGCTTAAACAGGTCTGCTGCTGTGTGCTGGTAGTCACTAATTAAGGTTTTAATGTTGACTAGTCTGGTCATCAGCAGCGGAGTTCAAATACATGACCGTGACACATTGGCACTTGCATCTCTCCAATTGGAACCATTACTGGAGTCAGATGAATACAATACTTTTAATGACTGTACTTTTAAAAGGTTGATGTGCGACATGTTTTAATGTATTTCTCTAATACTTGTGTTTGTTCAAGGTAGTTTCATATTTCACATAATTTCTCAACTAGAGATTCCTCAGTTGTTTTTTTAAACATTCCAGAATTGTAGTATGAATAAAGAGACTGATATTTTAAGAAAAAAAATCTTGTATCAGACCTTGATTTGATAAGAAACAATAATCTATAGAAAAGGTTTAATATTTATATCAAGATCTCCATACATTATTTTACCCTTTTTATTAAGATACAAAAAAGATTTCACTTGATAAATCTAAAACCATACTTGAAATAGATAAAGAATAACATACAAACCAGATCTGCAAGATTGTCTGTCAGTTTCCCTCCTCTACACCACAAAGAAGGCAGTAATTTCAAGTTTTTGCTTTTGTCTTGAAGATTATTTACCTATCCACTATATCTATTCATAGCTCCCTATTTCAAGTTAACTTTCTTTTGAGTGACTGATACATTATTTCTTTGACAACTCCGGAAAGAAAAAAAAAAGGAAAGAAAAATCAACAAGTGCGAAGTATGCTCCAGACTGAGAGATGGCTGTGTTTTGGATGAGATAAATATTGTATGAAAAGAAGTAAGAATTTCAAAGCTTAGGGTCTGTTTTGTGTATGTTTGTACATGTACAGACAAAAATTTAAATGCATTACTGCTCAGTTTGCTGGGATACTTACAGGTTTTCTCCCTTGGGGATACTCTTCATTTAGCAAAAAATAAGTTTAGTTCTCCTTAGACTAAGGCCATGAAATAATGCTCTTGGTGTCAATTACTCATGTTCTGTAGCTTTATAAGTGTCTAAGTGGATAGAAAATTATGATTAATGTTAAGAGTCTTCTTGGTGCATGAAAAAATAGTAAGTCTAGCTTTGCAGCTTGGTTGCTTGAATATGTTTATATCAGCTGATAAATGCTCACAGTAAGTGAGACACTGTGAGAAGGACAGTAGTGTTGGTTGTGCAAGAAATGCTGACGTAGAAAATATCCAAGATGAGGAAATGCAGTTATTGGGACAGCAGTATTGAAGACAGTGGAATTGAATAACATCCATTACTGAAGACAGAATTATAATGGTTTCAATACTTTCTTTTATTGTTTTTTTTTTTATTAAATCCCATCTTGAGGATATTCCAAAGTTCAGATATTTGGATTATTATATTTGTATTCAATCAGTGTCTCACGGCAATTTCTTGAAACTTATTTTGCCTTGACGCGTCTCTTTCTTATCTGATGCCTTAATCCCGTTTGGAAAACATTTCAGGAGAAATTACAAATCTACATTCTGCAGGTACTGTGAAGACAGGCATGCCGAACATGTTGTATTTAATTAGTCCCCACATTTCTATTGAATTTAACCAGAAAGTCGTTTACTTGTGTTTACTTCTGGTTAAAATGCTAAAGTTCACAACCCGGCTGCCAGTGGAGCTTTCTCATCTCCATAATGAAGAGTCTCGGTGGTAATCGTTGTGATGGTTACAAACAACTACCATGTAATTACTACGGGATTGAAGTCCCACTGTGATCTCTCACACAGACTATGGCAGTCATTTTGCTTCAAACACACTCTGCAATAAAAATATGTATAACAATATTTCAGAATACCATGCAATAGTTTTCATTAATGAAGCTGTGTGCCCTGCCATAAAAGTTCTTTAAGGGAGAAGTCTGCACGATGCCTCTATAATTTCAGCTTACCTAGGGGATAAAGTGCAACAGATTTCGGCAACTGGGGAGTGAGCTGTTTATTTTGGCAATATGGGGGTTGATCCAGGAGTTAGTGCTGTATTTAACAGGATTTTATTTCATCATGATTTCCATCTGACAGACAGAGACACAGTTGTATTCTATTGCAAAGTGGGTACAGCATGCAATCCTCACATCAGCAAGTCTTGTGTCAGTTCAGATTGGTGCATTTACCAGTGTAGTAGTTTCTCACCATACTGCATTTCATGTAATTAGATGGTTTAACAGTTAATTGGTAGAATTTTTAACATTGAATGCCTCAGATATTGTAGATATTCTCTGCCATGGATTGGGTTAAGATTATCCAAGGAGCAGATTTGTGCACATTTTAGGTCGGTGATTCATGGTACTACCCTCTGCTGTGAGACCCCTCCCAACACTGGTTCCCATAATGGTGCTGATCCCTGGTCTCAGATTCAGCATCCTATATGGAATATTGCGCGTCATGGGATTCATTGTTGCAAAAAACCAATATCTGTTTCACATGAAGGAGGGTGTAGGGTTGGTTTTGAAGATGAATGTAAGGCTACAGAATGACTCTTTCTCATCTAAACCTGCAGTGTAACACAGACATCAACAGCAACAACATAAATGGCCACACTATTTTATACCCCCAAAACGAAGTGGTCGGTCGGTTGGTCGGTCGGTCGGTCCAGCAGTCCGTTGCGTTATTGGAATTCAATACAACTTCATGCAATGATCAAGCACATGGAGAGGAAGTGCAGTACACAAGAACCATAACTCCATCTTGACTTATTACAGAGTTATTGCCCTTTGTTACTTTTCCTTGTCCGGAGCATAACTTGAAAAGTACAAGTTGGATTTCAAAACAATTTCATACAATGGTCAACCACAAAGTGCAGTGCACAAGAACCATAACTCTATTTAGAGTAATTACAGAGTTATTGCCCTTCGTATTTTTTTTTCCTTGTCCGGAGTATAACTTGTAACCTTGTCCGGAGTATAAGTTGTAAAGTACTGATTGGATTTCAAAACAATTTCATACAATGGTCAAGCACAATGAGAGGAAGTGCAGTGCCAAGAACCATAACTCTAACTATAGGAATTACAGAGTTATTGCCCTTTGTTACTTTTCCTTGTCCAGAGTATAACTTTTAAACTACTGGTTGGATTTCAAAACAATTTCATACAATGGTCAACCACAATATGAGGAAGTGCAGTGCACAAGAACCATAACTCTATCTATAGGAATTACAGAGTTATTGCCCTTTGTTACTTTTCCTTGTCCGGAGCTTAACTTTAAAAGTACTGGTTGGAATTCAAAACAATTTCATACAATGGTCAAGCACAACCTGTGTAACCCGGCCAAAAATCTGGAAAAAAAACTAATGTAAAAATGTCTTTTTCATACTCTTCTTCTTAATCCTAATAACTTCATCATTTCTAAAGCAGTATTGCAGGGGTATTAATCACATTTAGTGATAGTTCTAGTTACCTTTTAAATCAAGTTTCTCATCCAAAAATTGCTTCAAGCTATGTAATACTGAAGGAGCACTTTGATGTTGCCACTTTAAACCATGTTGGATGGTCAGAGAGGTAGCCCAGAGCATGTCAGGTTTGTATCAAAGAAAGTCTTCAAATTTATTTTAGTTTTATTCTTTTCTAATTGTTTTTAAGTTCAGTCTTTTCACTTTGAAGTTTAGATTAAACTAACAGGATGAGTGGAAGTCTACTTAACCTGTTCTGTGTGAGTGAGTTAGATTTGTGAGGAAGATGGTGTCAAACCACTCTTGTGGCTGGATTCAAGTGTGTTTTTGTTTGATCTACTGGATGCAGGCAAGATTTTTATGACCTGTATGTATAATCTATGTTTTGATTCAGCATGATTTCCCTTGTTTGTGTATCTATTTTGGAGGACATCTGATGTAATTTCTTCTTTTGGTAACTACATTTCTGTCATATGAGCTGTAAATTGAAACTGAAAAGCTAGGATTATGATATAATTATAATGACATCCTTTTGTAGATATGTAGAAATGAAGTTAAAAAGATATCATCATTTAATTACATTCTTCACATTTCTCAAATCTGAGTGCCGTTCACTTAAGATTATGGTTAATCTTGAAGTATATGATTTGTTTTGAGGCATATTTTTGTCCTTGGATAACATATAAATAATCTGTTATGGCCAACTCCTGCTCTCAAAGCAACATCAAATGGGGATCTAATGTTCATCATACTTGTTACCATATGTCATTAATGTTTACTTGTAAGCCTTCTTAGGCTAGGTCAGTCATCTAGTGGGTATCCACCATAGTGAAGGTGCCTGGGCTACTGGACTCACCCTAGCCAGCAGTATAGGGATGATCTTGGTGAGGGCATGAAAGCTGTATCCTGTGGCTGGTACTCAGTCTCTGGCTTGTTGGCACCCAGTCTTGCACTTAACTGTTTAGTGCCAAATCTTTGCTACATAGTTTGTTGGCATATTTTTTCATACAGCTTTTATTTAGCTAGTTTGGTACCTGGCTTTCACAGTATGCATAGAATAGACAAGTCATATTGTATATTAAATGAAAATATTTATATAAAAACATATATATATATTTCCAATTTGACTGGGTGTGGTATCATACCACATGTCTACGGCGTGATACTGCAGTGTGGCAGCAGAATATCTGTCTCAAGTAGTCTCCAAATGACTGAAATATGAAATACTTTCAGTAGGAGATTGGACACAATAAACAAACAAAAATACTTTTTTCATTTAATATAATTAATTAGCTTATGATGCTTCTTCCTATTTATATATCTAATATGTAAGAAAAAGTGAAAATAAAGCAAACTGCTGTTATTGTTCATCAATTTTATATTGAGACTAATTCACTTTTTTCGACCAATGCTGTTCATTTGTTCTTGAAAATGTTTGGCTTTATGCATACTGGTGGGAAATATGCAGAGAGAAAATAAAAAAATAACACACAGGTAGGTAAATCAGTTAAAAGATAAGTATGGAACTTAATTTCTTCATTATATCAATATAGATATAGTTCGAGAAAAAATGAAAGAAAGATTCCCCAGGTTTATTGCTAATTTCATGTGCCTTGATTTAAATTTGATAACTTTTCCGGCATGAAATGCCTCTCTTGTGTGAATTTAGTAGTTATTTATCATGGGGAAATAAAAAGGATATAAAATTAGCAAATTGTGGGATATCATTCACAGATTAGAATTTGTATCTTACAAAAATAATTTAATTTTGATTATCATTTAACAGAACAATGTTTCTCAGATGAGAAGTTTTGAGCATGAATGCTAAATGTTTTGTTTCTATGCCAACATTCCAGGTTGATTTTTAAATTTGATTTTTCTTCCCTGCAATTTTCCTCTAATTTCATATACATCATCAAGTAGTTTGGAATGAATTAAATTGTTTTGAACAGAAGCTATTTTCGAATTTCCATTTGAGATCTGGAGTACAGGGAATCTGCTCCAAGGCACATCATTCTTCAATGTGTGCTTGGTTTATGTTGATGACTTTCAGATACGCTCATGCCCAACAGCCTCCTCCTTCATAGCAATCTCAGTGAAATTTCAATCTTTGCTATAGGCTACTTTCTGTGGCAGGGTATGAGAGAGGCAGTTATCTTGTATAATTGTGGGTTCCTTGAATAAGGGATCACATCGGAAACATGTTACTGGAATAAGAGATTCATGTATCATTAAGTCACTTGGTCTGAATCAACTGTCAAGGAATAATATCCAGTCACTTGGTCTGAATCAACTGTCAAGGAATAAAATCCAGTCACTTGGTCTGAATCAACTGTCAAGGATTAATATCCAGTCATTTAGTCTGAATCAATCTGAAGGCCAGGTATATCAAGTCTCTTAGTCTCAATCTGAGGGTCAGGTATATCAAGTCTCTTAGTCTCAATCTGAGGGTCAGGTATATCAAGTCTCTTATTCTCAATCTGAAGGTCAGGTATATCAAGTCTCTTAGTCTCAATCTGAAGGTCAGGTATATCAAGTCTCTTATTCTCAATCTGAGGGTCAGGTATATCAAGTCTCTTAGTCTCAATCTGAGGGTCAGGTATAACAAGTCTCTTAGTCTCAATCTGAAGGTCAGGTATATCAAGTCTCTTATTCTCAATCTGAGGGTCAGGTATATCAAGTCTCTTAGTCTCAATCTGAAGGTCAGGTATATCAAGTCTCTTAGTCTCAATCTGAGGGTCAGGTATATCAAGTCTCTTAGTCTCAATCTGAGGGCCAGGTATATCAAGTCTTTTAGTCTCAATCTGAAGGCCAGGTATATCAAGTCTCTTAGTCTCAATCTGAAGGCCAGGTATATCAAGTCTCTTAGTCTCAATCTGAGGGTCAGGTATATCAAGTCTCTTAGTCTCAATCTGAGGGTCAGGTATATCAAGTCTCTTAGTCTCAATCTGAGGGTCAGGTATATCAAGTCTCTTAGTCTCAATCTGAAGGCCAGTATATCAAGTCTCTTAGTCTCTATCTGAGGGTCAGGTATATATGTCAGTTGGTCTTCATTGCAGGGCCAGATATATTATTTAGTCACATAATCTAAACCGCATGGTGAGGATTTGATTTTCATATGGCATAATTTATTTAACACATATATTTCCAAATCATATTTTCATTTTGCATATAGTGTATGTATTTACTCAGTCCATGGTAGGTATAAGCCAGAAAGCTTCAATGTTTTGAAACACTAATTGAATGCAAGTTAAAATGAGTTGAAAAGGAACATTTTCAATGTAATGTATTTGCTGTTAGTCCTATAAAAGACATGCCGGTAACTATGTAGTTTTTGTTCCACTTTTTCAAATTTTCCAGGCATTTTTTGTTATCATGGTGATAAGTTGAGGGTAAAATTAAGATACCTTTTGGCCTTAGGAACTTTGTTTTATGATTGTAAGCCTAGGTGCATTGTAACTTCAACATGCAAGCTTGTGATTATGTAAAAACAAGTTTTTTCACTCTATCCACAGTTAATGTCCAGACTACTTTGATAACATGTTGAACTTAGTATATCTGTTGGCATGGTAACATTTAAGCATTTTGTCTACTTTTGATTAGATATATTTCTTATCACTTTAAACGTAAAACAGATCTGATGCATCACATATGATAGTGTCCATCAAAAAGATATTCTGGACCTGTCCTAACACAACATGTGAATCACTCAGGTGTTTGTTCTACAGGTATAGTTACACAGGTGCTTGCTCTGCAGGTATAGTCAGTCAGGTGCTTGCTCTGCAGGTATGGTCACTCATGTGCTTGCTCTGCGGGTAAAGTCACTTAATTGCTGCTCTGCAGATATAGACACTCATGTCTGCTCTGCAGGTATAGTTAGTTACTCAATTGCTTGTTCTGGTATAGTCATGTGCTTGCTATACAGGTATAGACACTCAGGTGCTTTTTCTGCTTATCACCATGGTTGCTCGCATAAGGCAGGTATAGTCACCATGTGCTTGCTTTGCAGGTATAGTCACTTAGGTGCATGCTGTGCAGGTAAAGTTTGATCCTCAACAGCAAATCTTGATAGATAAATTAATGATATTAGAGGAGAATTTTTTCTATCTTTTTAAGGTATAAAATCACAATTCCCTTACAATTAGCAGAAAATGCAAAGTCAAATTCATAAAGTTAATTTTATTTATGGATGTGAAATATGTGGATTGCTTTGTAAGCTCTGTTGTAACACAGGACTACAGAATAGAAGATGAAACAATGTTTTCCTATGTATTTACCTGTGAAATTCACACCTTTAATATTCAGTATATTTTATTTCTTGTAATTTTTACATTTGGCATATATAGCAATTATGGTGAACCACTTTAAAACACATAAAATAGG
Organism: Solen grandis; assembly: GCA_021229015.1. NCBI lineage: Eukaryota > Metazoa > Mollusca > Bivalvia > Adapedonta > Solenidae > Solen > Solen grandis. Next base: position 47,892,306 of record CM037784.1, on the reverse strand, counting down.
GATAATTCTGAAACGGTCTTCATCATTTCTTTAGCATGATTGTTTAATAGTGATTTTATAGCATAGAATTATGTTTATATAAAAATATCCATAACATCTTTAAAATAATCTAGAGGTTTATCAACAAGGTCAATGTGGAAAAGGAAATTCAGACAGGAAGTAAAGAATGTTGCCATAGCGATACTGCAGCATTGATGTATGGGATGCACTTAGTCTTGATAGTGCAGAGGTTATCCTGGAAACTTAGATATATTGTTGATGTTTATCATCATTAAACACGGTGGCAGATACCGGGGATTGGCAATCAAGATGGGAAAGAGTGGATTAAAGATCAGTTCTGGAAGATCAGGGCTTTACAACATTGCATGACAGTTACCATTAATTTTGTTTACGTTTTCCGCTGATACCAGTTTTTCTGTTACAACCTGTTGTTGTTGTTGTTATTATGTAGGTCACTTTTACAGATGTACTTCATGACAGGTGCAGCCTGTGTAGTTTTTATTTTTTCAATTGCTTTGTTTATCTTTATTTTAAACAGCAGTCATTTTATGATAACTGAGTAAAACTTAAAAGGACTTTCTAGCAAACTGAGCTTTTAGCTTATCTGACATAATGGCTGGTCCTTTCTATGTAGGAAATGTTTCATATTCAAGGTGACGTAGTGGAGGTATTAATCACCCTCAGTGATAGCTCTTGTTTTTGTTAGATTTAAGTGAATTCTGTTCTTTTTATCTTCTGACACACTGTGTCTGTGGTGAAGCAATGCAAACTTAACACTACCATACTAAATTTCTTAATTAGTTTTTTCATTTTACTGTGTCATTTAGTTGTTTATGGGGGGGGGATGCTTGCTGAAAAAATATTGAATGAATAGCAAACAGTGCAGACAAAGATCCGACTGCATGGATTTGCAGGCTGATCTTAGTTTGCACTGCATGGTTGCAAAGGCAAGCACAAGTTCCCACAGCCTTGTAAGAGTTAAAGATTGTTGCAGTTGGTTGTGGGTAAAAACGCCCCCTACATGGTATTGAAACATCACACATGGTTGCTCTTCTGGGTGAATTGAATGACTACTTGAATCACTTAGCACTGGATGACATGGTAGCTGTTGATAAGGCACTGAATGGACTACTCTTGCTGATGGGGCTTATAAGCTGGACTAGTAAATTCAGAAAAAGATTTTGCTGGACTTATCTTAGAAATGTATATTGTATTAATGTATTATTAATTTAATTCAGATGATATTAGTTACACACTTTGGATATACATGTACACTGTAAATGTAAACTTTTTTACTAGAAACTGCTATAAATAAGAAATAATGGGTGTATTGGGGGAGTTTAGTCTAAGATCAGAATTATTGTTGAATTTAATTATAGTCCATATATGAAATTTGATAAAATAGGCCTGGGTAGCTGGGTGGTTAGAGTATCCACCAAATTATAAATGCCAGACAAACTAGTCCTTGAACTAGCCCTTTATGTATGCTGTGCCCCAAGCTGGGTAATATACCAGTTCTATTTGATATGACACAGCCAACCTCCCAGTTCATGTGCAGATGCCTCTCTTCCTTCATGGACCAGTTAACCCTTTCCCTCATATAGACTCATTTTGACGCACTCATAGGTACCACATAAAGCCTGATCTGCAGAAAACCACAGTTAAACCTTACCAAATTTAATTACAAAATCCTTATTTCCAGACCACTGAGGAGCAGCGAACAGCATAAAACCTGATCAGCCTACGAGTTACTCGCAGGCTGATCTGGTTTTATGCTGTTCGCATAGTCTTTTCATGGTATCCTCTATGAGGGAAAGGGTTAATGTAATCAACCTCCATTTGTTTGAATTTTCACTTTATTCAACTCTTTTTGGAAAAAAGAAGGAAATTATGGATGAGAAAATTAAAGGCCCAGATGCTATCTGTGGGTATAGGATTGAATGTATTTTGATACAATACATGATATACTAAATTTAAAAGTTTTACTCGTTTTTTTTTAAATTTTTTTTTTTCATACTGATCAAAATGTGCTTTGGGAAATTTAATTTACAAAAAAGGCATTTGTTCTGGTAAGCTCAAATAAATTGGGGAGACAATCTTCTCTAAATCTTTATTGTTGTAATTTTTCAATGGAATTAACAGATATTTATGTGTTATGTTAAATTATTCATTTTAATCACAGAATAAAAAAGATTGTGTTTTAAAAATGGCAGACTTCTTGTCTATGCTTTTAGCTATTTATTGTGTAATGGCAGGATTAGAAATCATCTCCTTCGTATGGTTTCAAGATGGTCGCTACTTTAACGTAATTACAGAAGGTAATCTAGACCCATCTGAATCATGGGATTGTTTCTCAGTATCGGCAGTTTTATGATATTATGGATACTTCTTAAATTTGTACCATGTTTTGGTGGCCAATTTAAGGATCAGTTTCAGATTCTCATTTGTAGTTTTAACAGGTTTGAAATATTTGGTCATTTTTCTGCCGTCATGGTTCTTCGGGATTATAAGCAGGGGAACTTTGTTGTGTAATAGTTGTTCAAATTGGAAAAGAAAAATACAATTGCATCTTTTCAGGAATCACTGTGGTCTACATAAGATTGGGGTTGGCTTACTTGGGTTTAACATCCCACCAACATTTTTTTTAATCATTTAGGGACTTTGTCTACATGTGACAGCTGTAGTGCTGTAACACTGTGATATCATGCTGTAGAAAAGTGGTAGATGCCACTACCATAATCAGTGCTGGTCACATTATACTGAAACCAAGCCAGTCAGTCTCAGAACTACTCTTATATGCTAAGGAGAAAATCAGTTGGTTATGTTACACCTACAACCTGCAGTTGTGAGGGGAATGCTTTAATCTCTTGGTCACAAAATCCTATGCAAAATTTATCAATCTTCTCAGTTTATTAAGCTTGCGGTAGGTCGGTGGTTCTACCCGGATGCCTCCGTGCATTCGGGGTCTTCCTCCACCTGTAATTAGCTGGACGTCGCTATATGACTGAAATACTGTCAAAGGGACGGTAAACTCAAATAGTCAAGTCATATTATTAAGAAGTTCATATTTTATAACCAAGGTTTTGATGCTGCTGTACAGACATGGTGTTGATTTCATGTCACCACAGTTTTTACACATATGAATTTGACATGATTGATTGTTTGACTCATAATATTAAAATAAACTGTGAATCATATAAAAAATGTACCATGAGCATTGCTGTGTCTCCATTTGGAACAGCATGTAGTTTATTGTGCTCTTGATGGAATCCATTCCATTAAAATTGCAGTTTTCAGTAGATATCCCCACAGATAAAGGATAATTCAGCCAGCATGAAATTTTCTCAACTGCATGAAGCAGTCTCGTATGATAATATTTCATTTTGACACTGTATTTGACAGCATACAATTTGGCATCAGAGTATAATGCAATGGCCGAATGGACACAGACATGTAACAATCAACTAAGAAATTAATATGCATTGAGAGAATCTCTATCAGTTTACATTAAATCTTATTAAAGTACATCACAGCTGTGATTCCTGTAAAAGTACAAAACATTTGGATTATATGAAATGAATGTCATCCACATGCAAGCAATAAAGATAGGAACAATTTTACAAGGATTTTTATCTATTTTATGCATTAACACCTTCAGTCTATATGCAAATTAAGTGTTATTTCCCTGATAGTTCTACATGAAAATGACATTCATTCTTTTAATAAATAAAATGCAAAAAAATAAATGAGCATCTCGGAAAACTGCCCAGGCTGTAACTGCCAGATTGTGATATTTAAGTAACACAGCCTGTTTCTCTTCTTTTCCCCAGTGTGATTGATACCTTCAGAGTCAATTTGTCCTGCAGCAGACACTATTTTACAGAACCAGTCTAATGTTGCCGTGGTGATCTTTTGCTGCAAAATAGATAAGCAACAAGCTGTAGAAATTTGCATTGTACTCCTATCTTCAGAATGTGAAAAGCCTGTGATTATGAAAACAAGTTGCAAATCCAGACTTTTTTCTCAGGGTGGGTGGGGGAACTTAGTAAAATAATTGTTTTGACTAATGTTATTACATGTATTCAGAATAATGCAGGGTTAGAAATATTTATGTAAAATGCCCATGTGCGGGATTGTTTTTGTTTTGAAATATGAGCTGTAGAATTCATATTGTGTGGAAAAAAATGTGGAACTTGCCTCATTATGTACTCATTCATTTTCTGCATCAAAACTTGATTGCTCAAATTTCTGATGTTTTGAAATGTGATCATAATATGTTAATGTTGACTACTAGCATTTTCATGTAGCAGTTTAGCTTCAAATAATATTGTTGCAAAAATAAAAAAAGAGAAAAAAAAAAATGAAAAAGAAAGAAATATTATCTGTGAGACACATGAGGGTACCAGCACATGGACATCTCATAAACCCCAGCTGATGACGACCAGTCTAGCAGCACCCCTAGCTGAGCTGGCAGAATTATGGGTAAAAATGAGGGTGTCAGTCTGTCATATTTTGCAGTGATGAAAAAAAAATCTGATGCTTCCCACAAATAAATTGCAAACAAAGATCAAAATCTTAGCTTATGATGAAAATATTGAGGTTTGGACAAGATTTGATCTGATACTATAAGTAATGCATATTTTTGTTGAGATAAAAAACTTCGATAATATAGAGAAAGCCAGAACATGAAAAATATAGAGCTTAGAAATAGGAGTTTTGACAGTCTCAGTTATATTTTTAGAAAACCAGCGGATGGAATCTGCTCATTGATAACTTTTAGGAGAGAGAAGTTGTGTAATTTTAAAAAAGAGAGGGGAAGGGGACAGTATTGTTCAAACAATTGCTTTTAATCATGAAAATGATGATTTTTTGCATTGATTTTGAAAGAGATTTATACACATACTAAACTACTTACAATAATTTTAATATGATAAATCATCAGAGAACAATTGGTTAGGTAAGGCAGACACTGTCTAATTAAGTGGTACATGGTCAGTAAAACCATTTCCAAAATTTTGTGAAACAATATTTGAATTTCCAGGTATTCAGTTTAACAAAATACTTGTACAAAGCACACATAAGGGCTGAGGTACAAGCTTTTAAAGCTTTTTCAAAGCTGCTCCTAATGATATATTAGTGAGCTTCTCATGGTAATATAATTATACAAATAATAAACTTTTTAATCTTTACAAATATCAGTTTAACAAAAATTAAGTACTTTTGTGAACCCAAATTTGTGGTCATTTTTAAAATTCTTTGTCTAATAAGTCTACATCCAGTACTAAACCTCAGATTGTATCATATTACTGTGACAGAAGTCATATTTAAACCCTCCCATTCCCCATCCAAAACAAAACAAAAAAAAACAAAAAAAAAAACAAGAAAGATGGAAAAAGATTAAAGAAGTAGTGCTAAGAAGATTATACTTTTAGTTTCTTAGAATTATTTGAAAGAAAGTTGATTATCTAGCCAATACAGGGCTGATTCATAAATTCATATATCTCACTAGAAATGAAGGGACATGTAATGGCAGTCAAGGAACAAAAACAAACTTCCTTCGTTATTTGAAGTGTTTATTTAAATGAATGGTAGTGTTCCACTTACACAAGATTAACATTGGTGGATCTGAGGCGCATCAAACTCAAGTGCCGGTATAAACAATAGCCGGATACTCATATCATGTAATCAGGGGGGACCCATGTGGCAGTCCCATCCGTCTTCCCCTCAAGATGGGAAGGGGGTCCCAGGTTAATTTTGCAGACCCAGAATCCCATGAGATACAGAGTTAACAAACTATGCGTGTATCAAGGGGCACCATGGCCCAGTGGTGGCATACATGACTGTGGATCAAAAGGTTGTGGGTTCAAACCCTGATAGATGCAATAATCTTTCCAGACCATTTCAGGCACAAATTATTGGTCCTTTCTAGGAAATGTCGAGAAGGATATAAGTTGTAGGAACTGGTTTCTTCAGTTGTTAAAGAAGAAATATATAAAGAAGTTGAAAAAATCAGCATATTCTGCTCTCATGGGCTCATATTCCATTTAGAGTGAAAAGCTTTTTGTAGGCAACAGACATTCAAGAGTGCAGTAACTGATTTTCCAGTTGAATCATCAATCTAAAGGCGTATATTTCTGAGTGCTTAACTAACTCTGCAAATAAGAAAAATTGATGAAAAAAATAAATTGGGAAAATTGGTGAGTTCAGTTCCTACTTTCCTCAAAAAGACTTGAATAAAGTTAGAAGTGTGAAAGAGAATGAGAGAGATGGAGAAATTTGTAGCCTACAAAAGTCAAGTAGAAGGATACACCTATTACGCCTATCTTTTTTGACAACACCGAAGTTGACACTGTACGTGACAAAAATGTCACAACATATATTTCAGGTGCGTGTCTGTACTTGAGCTGTCAGATGTAGGTGTACGCAGTGCAACTGAAAGGATTCCTCACTGCGACTTATAAACGAGAATATTTTTTTCCCTTCTTTTGAAGAATCGTCTGTTTATTCCAGTTTGTTTATTATGTCAGGATGCACGGAGCTGGTTTGAAGTTTTGAATTCATTTCAGTTGGCATTTCTCATTACAGTTGCATCCTGGGAAGGATGATGTGACTGGTTTCCAGACTCGTGGACACCAGCATCTGTCTGGGAACCGGCCATCCATAATGGTCACGAACGTGGTAGCGTAAATCAAAATGACGTCTGCCTCTTGCAACATCCAGAAATATTTTTTATTGTTGCCTCTGGCTCATGTTTCTGCATGCCAGAAAATCGGAATGATAATAGGGTGACCAGGTTTTAAGGGAAATAATGGCAGAGACAAAATAATTCATCCAAAGTGTAAGATATGTTTCAGTTGAACTTTTCTCTTCAGCAGCAGTGGATGTCAAGTAACTTTCAGAAATCTGAATACTCTAAATATATCTTCCATTGTTTAATTTAGTTATTGCTGCAGAATTTGCATGTAGATAATTTTGTTTGTGTGTTTGGTAATGTTAAAGTATAATTGGTTTTGTAATTAGAAACCTTGCTCATCTACAGACATGTAGGGGAAGGGATTTAGAGTCATGAGCGTATGTGATGTTGTGTTTACAGTTAAAAGCAAAATGTATTAGTAAAAATGATTTATTCTGTAGAGAGATTGAATGTGATGGTATTATTGCTGTATAATTAGTAACGACCATGGAAGAAATTAAAATTATGTTCATTACATTGAGACATTTGCAGGGGAAACTGTAACAGCTGCCCAGGAATAGAGATTGATCTATTTGGATGGCTAGATTGGTCTGTAGATCCTTTGTATAGAAGATATTTATAAATTTATGATGTAAGATGGAATTTTATTTCATGGAGGGCCAGATCATGGAATACATAATGATGAAATATTAATTTATCAATATCAATTTTCAAATATTAATTTATCAATATTAATTTTCTAATACCACAAGTGAAACAAAATAACATGATATTAATAAACAAGATTCTTCCCTTTGTTTTCGTGCTGTTAAATTGCTTTCCTTAATATTTTTTATGTTCTTTTTCTCTCGGTTGAGTCAGAGATATTCCATCATTTATGTCTTAATTGGGACTCCAAATTATTCAGCTTGACTTCAAAAACACCGAGTCCCACAGACTCCTTTTATAGAGAAGCTGATTCACAACACCTCAGTGGCTGACTAGGACGGAGATAAACTTGCAGTCTTAAGACACCATGGACCAGAAAGAACAGAGACCACAGCAGGGCATGAGCAGTTTGTACAACACAAGTTAGATTTATGTCTTTTGATGGGTGACAGTCCCATTAAACAATACTCAATGTTGGTTTTCATCTCAATAAAGAACTGACAAAAGGTCAACTGTATAGTATTAAAATGTGTTTTGTGAGGCAAAGGTCATATTTTATTAGACCTTTGAACAACAGATATCTCCAGATCGTAAAACTGTTTTCTGAGAAGCTTGTGAAGCCTAAGGAAGTCAGATGACTGCTAGATAAAAATGTTTATGATGATTTTTATATGATTGACGTTGGTACTGCCTCATTCTAAAGAAATGCCCAGTCAGATCCACACGGGCGGATTCCATTTGGAATATGATTGTTCTTCGATAAAAGTCTGTCATGGCTTTTCTGTCAACTCAAGTGATAGGGAAGTACAAGATTTTCACACGGTCTGTTATTGTGAGGCTGTCTTGTTGTGATATGGTACACAAGCGTGTCATTAAACTGGAAGGGTCAACTCTAATTGGCCCTTGGTCTTATCTTGATAATTTTCTGTTAAACATTGAATAAACAGTAATTATGTAATTTTTTTTATCTTATTGTAAAGATAAACATCATATTATTTTTTAATTATTAATGCCTAAATGTTCATTTTTTTGCATATATTTAACTGATTGAATTTTACTTATCACTAACATTGAAATTTCATGCCATTGCTATGAGTTATAATCAAAGATTTTTTTGAGGAATATTTAGAGATCATTAAAATCATGTGATCAAATAGATACATATACCTGTACCAGTCTGTTCTACAGCTCTGATTGGAGCAAGTATCGGTACATTTCCACCCTATTCCATGGCATTTTGCTTCTGTGCTTTAAAACTCTTCACAAATCTGTTCAAGAAGTTCTATACACATTTCCTGCCTCATTTACGAAACATCAATTACATATGTCATTTATTGGGAAACAAATGTGTTAAACTGAAGACTTACAAACATTAAATAACTTGAAAAGAAAAGATGAACTTCCCACTGCTGACTTACATGCCATGAAAATAGAGGATAACTGATTGGACTTCCTTTCCTGCATTGTAAACATGAAAATAGGTTTCTTTTGCTTCTGTAAGTATAAATGTATTGTTTAGATGAATAACACATGAACATACTTAATTTATCATCATCTTTATTGTCAAATTGCTCTTCTTCCTCCTCCTCCTCCTCCTCATCATCATCATCATCATCATCCTTGTCAAGAGAGACTGCTTCTGCTGTGGATGTCCTCCCCATATGGGTTGTATCTGGCGGTCTCCTGCTTGTCATGTCTGGTTGGATTGTGACTGAATTGTGTAGGAATGAAGTCATGATATATCCACCGATAAACCATATTACATTTCAACCACTGTCTGCTGGTTTCAGGCTCAACTTGATTTGATTTATTCTGAAACCTTGTTTATTGCTGTTTTCAATAATATGTTCTTATCATGTTGCCATATTCATGTTCTATCTTCTCATGTTGTGGATGTATTGATAAACAGAGGTGTGAATGTTTATATGTTTTATTGTTGGCTGGCCTTCTAATGTATAGATACGCTTTATTCTTGCCATATCTTAAAACATTAACACCTTGAGTGTATAGTGATATATAAACATGGTGTGTTCAATGACCGCAGGGTAGGATGTTAACTGTTAAATGCTCAATGGTCACTACAGGGTAGATACTAAACTGTTAGCCACACCTTACAATTGCATAAATGTCTAATAAGTTCACACTGTTAAAGTCTTGTGACAAGGTAGAACCTGCCTGCCTTTGCCTTTGGTTTTTGCACCCCCCCCCCCACACACACACAAAGAAAGAAAGAAAAATTAACCCACTGCCTTTCTTTTCCTAACAATTAAGTGAAATAATTTTGCAAGTAAGAATTAAATTGAAGGGCCCAATTGTCGAATTCTTGCATACATAACTGCAGATCTGATGGTAGTGGGTTTAGAGTTTCGCTTCATAGACACAAGCACTGGTCCAATCCTGGGATCAATGAAAATGATTAGATATAAGTTGTAAGAACCTGTTTCCAAATTAATGCAAAAAGAAACAACTTTAACTAAATATAAAAGGTTTAAGATTTCACCTATCTGTCTCATCAAAAAAGAAATATGTCTTTTTCTGTAGCAGTCATATCAGTAGTCAAGTCATTCTTTGGGCAATATTTTACGCAGTTGGAACTCTCATAATGAATGTGATAGTTTAACAAGATTAAGTCCTTCCTTATCAGCCCATCCAGCTCCAGTGTCAGACTTTGTTCATTTTGAATCAATTCTAATAAACCATGCCTGGAATTATGTGGATATTCACTCCAGTCATGAAATACACCATACATTACCAGGATGACCCTAGTTTGATACCATAAGAATTTGATTTGGTTACGTTTGGCACCCAACATAATGATCTTCAGTTGCAGAGGCACCACAGGCATTGATATATACTAACGAAATCTGAGGACAGATTCTAGACAGACGGGTGTATGTAGTAAAGGTTTAAAATGACGCTTGAACTTTCTTGCCATAAACAGATTTTTGTGGTGATATGAGGAAGTGTAAAATTGAATAGTGAAGGACAGCATGATTGTATGTGATTAAAACATGACAGGATAGTGATAAAGAGTTTGTTAGATACTTGTCAGCTATGTTCATTACATTATGTTAAAGAAGGTATAATGATATCACTATTTCTTTTATTTCATTGCACTATGTACCTGATATCAAATTTCATTTCATTAAGTAAGCATATCATAACTGAATGTTATGGAGCAATTAAGCGTGATTAATTTCTCATCTTTGTATCAGATATGTAGAATAAGAGTCTGCTTTGTACCAAAAGTCTGAGTGATTATGCTCACAAGATAAAAACGCAATAAAAATGGCAAAGAAAGAGGATCCGTTCCAAAATTGTTTTATCTCTGAATGCTTGCATTTTTCTGCATCATAAATGATATAGTATCTAAGTATTATAACGCCAGGGGAACTATTTGTTCTGTCAGACAAAATGTTGCATTGATAATGAATGGGCACTCATTTTCTTTCATCTAGTTGCATCATGTTAAATGTACCATGAATTTAATACATAGATATGCACCGCCTGTAAGGGAAATGGAAACTATATGCCAAATTGTCTGTTTTTTTCCACCATTGAAGCTCATGTTTTATCTTGTCTATTTTCAGATTTGGAAGATGTTGCATTCTACTCGTTTGAACCGCGCCTGATCCCCAACTTTCCCATGGTCATCCCAGTCCATAACGAGTATACGGTGAAGGTGTTCCCACCAGAGGGCAGGCCTCATCCACACTTCAGGTGACACAGAATCAAATTTTGTTTTTTGAACATAACAATTATCCCTTTGCCACTTAGTGTGTACCATAAAAAAGCCAAATCAGATCGAAAGCAGACTCATACTATAAAGGTGTTACCAAAATACCTGCCTCAGGGTTGATTATGGTATTTCAAACATTAGACATGGCCTGCCTGCGTTTCAGGAAAAAAATTGATTCTAAATTCTAACTCTAAATTTTATTGACCTAGAAAAGAAATAACAATTTTTTAGGTCACCTGAGCAAAACATGCTCATGGTGAGCTATTAGGATCACCCTGTGTCCGTCGTTGTGCATTGTTAACAATTTGCTTTAAACGACATCTCCTCAGAAACTGCTAGACAGAATTTGATTAAACTTGGTAGGATGATCCTTGGGTGAACCTTCACAAAAGTTGTTAAAATAAACTTGATACATGCAGAACTGGTTGCCATGGCAATGGAAAGAAAAAAAATATGAAAATTTTAAAAATCATCTCCTTCAAAACTACTGACCAGATTTCAAAATGTTTTAGTACAGATGTAAATTTCTTTGGTAACCCTCTACAAAGATTGCTAAAATGATTCAGATCCGTAAAAAAACATGGCCACCAGTGGCGGGGCTAATTTGCATTATTTGTATATAGTGAAAACTTTAAACGACATCTCCTCTGAAATCGCAGGACAGAATTTGATTAAACTTGGCAGGGATGATCCTTGGGTGAACCTTCACAAAAGTTGCTACAATAAACTTAATCTATGTAGAACTCTGGTTGCCATGGAAATGGGGAAGAAATGAATTCAGAAAACTTTAAAAACCATCTCCTTTAAAACTATTGGAGAGATTTCAAAATGTTTTAGTACTGATGTTCCTTAGGTATCCCTATCCCTATGAGTGATCTACTCTCTTGTTATTTGTAAGTAGCATGTTCATGTATAAATATTTTATTTCTTCCAAAGTTTAAAATTTTATAAGACAAAATTTGAGTCGAGAAAACTCTCTATTTGAGATATTCCATGGAATGGGATTTGCAGCAAACATGGTTGGAAATCCATCATCAGCGAAGGAGGCATTAATTTATTATTTTATACAACAGCGAAAAATTAATTCCTCATCCAGCTTTTATGTCAGACACAAAGATTATTTTTGTTTCTTCATGTCTCATTTTTTTCACTCTGTTGGCTACATTATAAATTGTGTACTTAATCAAATACCACTTTCTCCTACCCGACCATCTGCTTCTCTGAGAAACTGATTATTTAAACAAATTGACTGCTTTTCATACTTACGCAACATAAACAATGATTGAAACTTTTTTGCAACATTTTGCCTGAGACCCATAAACTATTGTGACCTGTTCTTGTGTTTTGATAACCAGCACATTTTTCGTTTCTTGAAGTGCAGGTTTTGTGGTTTGTGAGTTTCGTTGTATCTTAGACTGGTTCTAATATGACAGACGATATTTTACCTTTAAAAAAATTGCAGCAGACGGTATCTCGGAAACCAGACTAGTTCAGTGACTGGAGTTTAGAAATAGATGATATTTATAGAAATGAAGGCCCTGTTTCCAGTAGCCTTGTGTTTTCATATATTTAATAAGAGAAATAGCATGTATATCAAGAAGCCATTGTAAACAACATTAATGTTTTTTTCACTCTCTCGTTTGGTCAGAGGGTTGACTTTAGTACTCATTTTCTGGATTTCACAAGCATCTAATTAGATTCAGCAGGAAGTGATTATCTGTGCTTGGGAATGGTTTTGGGCAACATTAATTTGAAGCGATTATGAAAAATAAGATTTTTTTCTTCTGATGGACTTGAAACGGATGATAAATAGCTTCTATAATGGATCTCCAGGCTGGTTCCCTAGAAGCACGGACTTGCGTGTCTGGTTCCAACATTCCTACATCATTCTCCAGGTACTGAGCAATACTGGGGGGATATTACCATGAAATTTATATGGAAGGAATCATTCCTGATGATTTTTTTAGTGGGTTAATTTTTTTTAAGCAAACACAAAAGTTTTTTTTATAATGTAAAAGAATGCTAATGCACTATGAGATAAATTTTAGTTGTGTGAAAGTAATTTGTTTTATTTATCATTTATTTAAATTTTTATCAAAATGATATTTATGAATAGTTTAGATCTTTCCTTGACAAGTTTTTGTCATTTTGAAGAATGTTGTCACCCTGTTTGCTGGCAGTGTTTTTATGTTTCTATTAACCCTTTCCCTCATAGAGGACACCATGAAAAGACCTATGCAAACAGCATAAAACCAGATCAGCCTGTGAGTAACTCGCAGGCTGATCAGGTTTTATGCTGTTCGCTGCTCCTCTGTGGTCTGGAAATGAGGATTTTGTAATTAAATTTGGTAAGGTTTAACTGTGGTTTTCTGCAGATCAGGCTTTATGTGGTACCTATTGAGTGCGTCAAAATGAGTCTATATGAGGGAAAGGGATAATCCCACAGTGATGCTCAGTTGAAAATAAGTAAAAAGTTTGACAGACCATCCTTTATTAAAAATAATTACAAAATTAGATATATTTGAAATAAGCATTGAAGATGTATAAGTAAACTCAAAATATTCTGAAGGTAGCCATTAAGTTAGGTTTTAAGATTTTAAAATCCCCTCTGCAATATTTCAAGTATTTCTATTTATTTCCTTCCAGCGTGCAGTAATTACACGGTTTCATGATTTCATCTTGTATCTCTCCCCATTAACATTATGGAAGGATTGATTCCAACACTAAGATTGAGAGATAATCTCAGTTATAGCTGTGAATGTTAGAGGACCCTAATATAATTCTCAGAAGTTGCTGACTGGTCCTGTTTTAGAACAAATTAATGAGTTCTGTTTCATTGTTTAAGGCCAGGCAGGATGTTTTATCAGGATTTCGTTAAGGATTAATTAATGTTTAATCACAGATTCAATTATAGTTAAAATTAAAGTTTGTTTTCAACATGTTTCATGTATCATCTCCCTGTAGGAGGAGAAATTTCCTGGTGGAAGTTTCTGTCTCAAGCTCCTGACATCTGCCAGGTGGGAAATTTTGTTATACAAGACTGGCCAAGGCAAGGATTATGATAAGCAAAGGAGAACTCTCTTATTCTTTAACCCTTTCCCTCATAGAGGACTCATTTTGACGCACTCAATAGGTACCACATAAAGCCTGATCTGCAGAAAGCCTAACTCAAACCTTACCAAATTTAATTGTAAAATCCTCATTACCAGACCACTGAGGAGCAGCGAACAGCATAAAACCTGATTAGCTTGCGAGTTACTCGCAGGCTGATCTGGTTTTATGCTGTTCGCATAGGTCTTTTCATGGTTTCCTCTATGAGGGAAAGGGTTAATAGACCTTATCCAGGATGAATTGAAGACTCATAACTTAAAACAACTCATTCACAGAATGATGGTCATTCAATTAAAATTATGTCTCACAAGTTTCACAAGCTTATTTGTCAGGAAATAAAGACTTCACGAACATTAACAGGGAGATTAGAGTTTTTTTTTATTTTCTACTGGTCATCTGTGAACAAGCTGCTTAAATACATTCAAATTGTTCAGCATGATGAGACAGTTTGCAGACTCAAGACCCAGGTCCCTAACTCTAAGGTCAAGTTCAAGCTCAGAGTTGCGCGCCAAAATTGGGTGCATTCCATATAGTATATCTGGCTCACACCTTGTGTGATTATATCAGATTTTCTTTGAGTTTCAATTAAGGTGAGTGGCAGTCTACAACTATTGTTCATCTGTGAACTTCATATTTCTTATTTCCTTTTATCATTTTGAAATTTTTTATTAAAATCAAATCAGTTGCTCATTATCACAAATAAGCAAGATGTCTAGCAGTAAACCCCTCCCAGTAACTGCGGAGGCAGGGTTCACGTTACTTGGGAGGGGGGATGTTAAGAAAAGCTTTTGTTTATATAAAGGTATTATCTTATCTTTTTATTTTTGCTATGATTTGCACAGAATGTATGGTTGTATGGAACATTGGTTCAGCTACAACATGATTTAGGGGATATCTCCTAACAAATTATGATACTGTGTGATAACCAGCCATTTTGTGTTCTTTTATTAGCTCAATAAAACAAGAATGAAATTCAATCCATACCAACTTGCTCCAGAATGCTTTAGTGCCTTGCACTCAAAGGATAAATGGGATTCCATGTCTGAGTTGTTTTTCTTCTCAAGGTTAACTGTAGAGGGAAATAATTGTTTACTTTGTAAGTCTATAATATCATGTATCATGACTGTAGAAAAATGTTTATTTAACAATAATGTGTTTGGCAGGTAACATTATGATATCGTTTTATGACTGAAAATCGCTGCTTGACACTTTAATGCATATTTGTTAAGCATGGCTTGAATTGGGATATAAAAATTAGCATGACAAATCACATCAATTTCTTTTGCATAATTTGGTTCTGAGGACCATGTCTATCTTTAATATATAAATATGAACTTCACTATTTTGTAATAAGTTATCAGATTACTTTAAAGACATGAAATGCGCAAATAAATTTGGTAGTGGGTACGTACACTGGGACTCAGTGTGTTGTCAGTTATTGAGAGCTAATCTGCAATTCCAGTTTGACTTTCACACTGCTAACATGTACATCAGTAAAGAAAGTTTTTTTCTTTCTTTTGTTTTGCAACAGTGGGATAGAAAGTGATCTTAATAAAGGCCTAAGGCTATAACTTTTTTTATGTTGATATTATGGTGTTATCCCGATTTTTATGCTATATATTCAGAAATAAATAAGAAACTGTGATTTAGGGTCATTGATACTTGATATGTATGGGAATGTGTCTATAAAGTTACTGTTGCAAAAGAAAATGCAGATGATTAGAGCATAATTGGAAACAAAACAGAGCTATAATGTTCTCATTGTTACATCATGTTGCTCAGGAGCCGTGAGCTTGTCTCAAATGTACCTGTGGATGGGCAGACAGGAGGTGACAAAGATTTTATCACTGTGTGAATTATTACGCCATTTTCTGCGGAATGCCCGTTTAGATCAAGAGGAAAGTGACAGGCAGGTCTCATGAGATTAACTTTATATGTCAGACAAGACGCCAATTGTTACGATTCTCATAAATCCTATCATTGTGCCAGCAAACCATGAATAACTATGCAAATATTGTTAAAAACGTGCAAAGTATGAAAAGGAAAAGGGATAAGTTATTAATTTTGAGTTCAGATTCATCCAATACTCTAATCCATAATTTATGCAGCAAATGTATCATATTAATTTCATAAATTATTTATTCACTAAACTTGACTTTATTTGACTGCTATTTTGAAGTCTTTATTACTTCTGATTGTAACAATAAAAAAATAATAATAATGAGGAATAACCTTTACTAAACAGTTTCTTCTACTTAGTTTTTGTGTCACCTGCTGTATAAAGTCGGGATCACTTTTCCGTCATTTGTCTGTCTGTCACACTTTTCCGTCGCGCTTCAGAAGGTGACACGTATGTTCCAAAGAACTCTCTTGTTATAGCATTGTAATAGGTTTAAGTAAGTGTTAACTCTCTCTTTTGACCTTGACCTAAGCTTGTTCTTTATAAAGTATGTTAGATGTATTGGGTTGTTGAAAGTCACAAGGTCATGTAGTCCAGATAATTTAGTGTGTCATTGTTTACTGACATCCTTCTGACTTGACTGGCTTTTTAACACCTTGTACGGTGGTTCACTCCTATAAATTTATGACACTGTTAAATTGAGTTGTTTTGCTAGGCACTAATTAGTGCTGAAAGGTGTCATGATATTAGAACTTTATGTTTTATAGCAATTATACTTTTTTTCTGTATGTATTGGGTGGGTGTCAGTCACATAAATGTCCAATGTCTATGATGATGGTGTCACTAGAATATGTGAATGTTGCTGATGACAATGATTTCAATACAAAACCAAATGCAACCAATTTTCTTCTTTTATCTGTTAAATCTCAAAACATTTGTCTATACCTGGTACACTTTCCTGTAATTATCATGTAGTTGATTTTTCCTGCAAATGGAAAAAATCTTAAACCATTTAAAAACTAGACAATACACTGGTGTTGCTTCAGCTGTCATTAATTCCTGTCCAAGGAGCTTTTAACATTTGAATGCTATTTGGTAGTAATTGTTTTGTAAATTATCTAAATAACAATTAGGAAAAAAAAGAAGATTTGAAGGATAAATGAAATCCACAGTGTATTCATGAAATATTTCCC
>CM037784.1:47824921-47874921 GCA_021229015.1 Solen grandis | reverse complement strand
CACATAATTTGAAATAGTTTTTTTCTCAGTTTAACAGAAAATAACGAAAATAAAATCTGTGTAACTCACTTTAAAAACTACCGCATTGCTATATTTATTGTCAAGAGATTTAGAACGCAGTTCGAGTACCGGTATGTATGAACCAATCCATTTCTGTTGCACGACCAGAAAGATAAATACTGGTATATAATGTCATAGTCCTTAACTTTGGATTCTTTTTACATGGTCGTAAGTCTGAGGTGCAGATATTACATAATTATATTTTACTTTTAGTGCATCCAAAACAGATCTAATTACATAACAGAAAATAGATGAGATATTGCAAATTTGAATGCGTTTCTCCGTTTTCTTTAGTTAAATTCAACAAACGCACAGAAACGATATATTTTTTAACCTTTGTTGTTTGTCGTAACTTATGTTGTTTTACGTAATCGTATGTTGTTTTACGTAATCGATGTTTTTTTTAGTAAACTATGTTTATGTAACTATGTTGTTTTACGTAATCGATTTGTTACGTAATCGATGTTGTTTTACTAAACTTGTTGTTTTATGTAAGCTATGTTGTTTTACGTAATCGATGTTGTTTTACGTAAACTATGTTGTTTTATGTAAACTATGTTGTTTTACGTAATCGATGTTGTTTTACGTAATCGATGTTGTTTAACGTAAACTATGTTGTTTTATGTAAGCTATGTTGTTTTAATCTTCAGCGTGATTCCTATGCCCGCTCTAGCAATATTTACAACTTACAATTATTCGTATAATGTTGTTTTACAACCTAATGAATAATTTATGACGATAAAGCTACAACTGTGGTTTCTTGTGTAATATTATTTATTTGAAAGGTGTATTTGGGATTAATCGTTTTACGCAGCTGGAATGCTAAATATAACCATGGTACATTTTTAAGCCGTCTTGTAATGAAATTATCTCAATGTTAGATTGTTTTCTGTACCTTTAATGTTGAGATGTAAATGTCAAAACGCCTGCTTGTTGACTTGTCTGCAGCACAAGTGTGGGACCATCAAATTATGAGAGCACTTCAGACACGCCCAAACTGACTATAACATTACCTATATAATGTTTTCATTCCTATCAGCCCTATGTTAAAGTTTAATTAGCAAAAAAGAAATATAGGGTAAACTTAGGTATCGGTTTGGAGGAATACATTAGACTGTATTTAAAATAATTTGATGTGGGTTTAAAACAAAAATAAACACAATAAATGCTTTAAGAATTATGCT
Source organism: Solen grandis (assembly GCA_021229015.1). Taxonomy (NCBI): domain Eukaryota; kingdom Metazoa; phylum Mollusca; class Bivalvia; order Adapedonta; family Solenidae; genus Solen; species Solen grandis. The sequence continues at coordinate 47,873,677 of CM037784.1, read as the reverse complement.
GCCTTTTAAAATGAATAGGACCGATTAAATGTGGTTAACAACAAAGCTAGATAATAAAATAATGAATCTGGTTATTAGGGCCTGTTACCCTGAGCTTCCTTTACCTCCAGTATGTACACTGGATTAAGGTAATCCATCCACCAATGAATCATGATCCTTCAACTGCTTAAAAAGACTCCAGCGCAGATGCAAGCATCTATTGACTTAGAGTAATATACTTTTTTGCTCTAAGTCTATAAAGGTTTGCATTTACTATAAAACAAATTCCATGATCACTTAATGGACTATGATAACAATTAATGATAGATGGATTTCCTTAATCATCGGCAAAAAAAAAAAGAGAGGGAAAAAAAACAACACACTCTTGACAGCTTAGAAGCTCTAGCCTATGAACGAAACTATTTGAGATACCATTTCAACATATTAAATATATATTGTCCATAAGTAGATAGAAAACTGTATGACATACAAAAAAGCAAATAGACTGATTTAATGTAATCACTCACTCTTGAATATTGATGTTGTCATGTCTCACTTCAGTCAAAACACTTTCATCTAAATCATTTAATTTGTTCTCATTTAATATTCTTATCACGGGTTTTAAAGTTATCTTAATGGATGTTTACGAACTTATCTTTCTCGTTCCGTAATGGACGCATAAAATGAGAATTCAACGATAAGCGACTGTAAATTCAAATCAACTTCGAATTTAAAAACAATTCTTTTCAGTTTATCTGTATAATTTGTCACAAGTTTATCCTGTGCTGCACATAGAATCACCTTATAGATTAAAGGCATGTCTGATATTAGATTTGTTTTCGGAGGAATTCTTTTGCAAGGTTCATGACCTCCACGTAATGTGTCAAGGTCAGAATGGTATCACTTTTTCACAGTTTAAGTCAAGAAAATATGAAGTAACAAAATCCCTGCAAATCAAGTTTAGTGGTGTCACCTTGTTCGTCTTTCTTGCATTACCGAACTGTGCTTTGTAGCCCTTTGATAATGGATTGCTAAACTGAAACTAAGCTAAGTATGTATTAGATTTGGTTTGGAAAACAAGCTGCAGTTTCTATATAACCAAGTACCAAATCTTACATAGCCTTAAATTCGGATTAACAGTTTACAGTAGAACGCAAAGAATGAACAATTAAAGCATTTGGACGGGTTGCCCCTGTGTCAAAAGAATTGACTGGATGACAAACAGTTCGATATTTGAGAGGAAGAACTCGTTACCCTAACCCTGTCTGATTGTAAAATGATTTTACCGAGAAAGAGTGGCCATCATATTTCTGCCATGTGGTGTTGACAGTGGATGTGCTGGGACAAACAAACCCCCGGGACCGCTCATATTGCCACGTAGCGTAGAGGCATCGGGGTTGATTTTCCTTGTATGACTGTCAATTCTTTCATATATTCAAAAGTGAATCATTATTAGTGACATTGATGTACATGTATCTGTATACATTATGATGTTCAGGTCATATGCAATGTATATGTAAATCAAAAGTGCTTGTTATAAAGAATATGTTCGCTATACAAACTTCGTATACAAGTACGGATATATGAAACTCCGGCTATCGTGATCCCGTCGAGTTTGATGTAAGTGGAGTTCAGAATTTGTGTCCCGATGATGACATCTAGGGCGGGGGGGTACAATGCTAACTAATAAATCTTGACAAAATCGCATCTTATAGGCGGAAATTCTTAGATTAACCAGTCATCGATCGTCCTGAAACAAAATATCAACATATAGTCTAATCGTAAACCATCAGTTTTACGACATACATGAATTTTTATTTTCGGTTAGTATGAGGCAATTTTAAAACAAGAATATTTGTGATTCTTCGTCGTTGTTGTTGTTATTGTATTGGGGTTTACCGTCGCTGCGATAGTATTTCAATCATAAAGCGACGTCCAGCTAATTACAGGTGGAGGAAGACCCCGAGTACACAGAGGTACCCGGGTAGAACCACCGACCTACCGCAAGCCAGATGGAAGGCTTCCACACATGAAAAATCCTAAGTCCCTACCGGGATTCGAACACACAGCGGTGAGGGGCTGAGAGATTTTTAGTCCACGACTGTAACCGCTCGGCCAGGCGGCCCCGTGATTCTTCGTATCACAGCGAGTTCATAACATAAGTGACATGAACGTATTTTGAATATAGAGCTCGAGTCTACTGGTGAACATGAAAACGACCAGTTCTTAATTTGTCTAATAAACGAATACTTTAGAAACACTTTTCCGGGATACGTCTGGAGCTTAAACTAGGTCAGTAATACTACAAAAGAGCGCTTATAAAGGAGTGCGAAATTTAGTTAGTTTATTTGTTTGTTTTCATTAATTTATCATTCAATAATGTGGTGCTTCGCAGTCACTAACGTTAATTCATACAAGACAGACTACCGCATAGTTGCGTTTATTTAAACCACACAGTAGTTACCTCCCCTTCATCTTCAAAATTGAAGTAGTGTTCGAATAAAATTTAAATACACGCATTTATGGTTACCTTTGCGGACGTTCACGGAACAATAGGAAGTCAGAAATTTTCATAGGGCGCAAAATACTAACCGCGCCCATTTTTCCGAGTCATATGTCTGATTTTTTTTTCATTTTAAACGCCATATTTTTTGCACTGACCCTATATGGATTACATAGAAATATAAGGGGCCATTACGTGTCTGTGATTCGACCAGTGAAAACATTAGGATCTTGTGGGAGGTGTACGGTAGCATAAAGGTAACATGGAAGATATTTTTTTATATTACGTGCACACGTAGTAGCTACAACGTACGCACGTAATAGTTATCACGTTCGCACGTGATAGTCAACCAAACAGAATAACAGGAATGGAAGCCATTTTTTCATGATGGAAATCGAAATAGAAGCTGTGAATTGTTTGATTAGTTTAAACCATCGTGTCATTGTATGTTGAGCCATGTTAACAAGAAATTAGAAATCAAAATGAAAGTATCTGACTGAATTGTTTTTTTTTTTTATTAAAAGGGATATATCAAACTGACCAACAGTTTTTTGTGTTGTTTTTTTTGTTGGGTTTAACGTTTCAGTCTTTTGGAAACTACATCTACATGAGACAGATATAGATATACAGATATATGGTGTTGTCACACTGCGGGATCTTTATGTAGACATGTGGTATGAAACACATCCAGTCACACCGGGCCAACCAGTCCAATAATTACCTTATTTGTATGTTTTAAGTACCAAGTACTGTGGTATATGTCAGTGGCAGATTCAATGGGTGTGCACCCGCGCGCGCGCCCTCTAAAATTCCCCGACCATATATAAATGTAGGCATACAACCCCTAAAAAATCACAAGAATGCACTATATTACAGTTTTAAATTTAAAAAAAAAATCGTACAGGAATTCCCCCAAGTTGCCTAGTCCAACCGAAACTACACCCTTATCACGGCCCTGGCAAAGCGGCAAGCATTGTTACTGCCTACATTTTTTAAAATATTGCGCCCCCTAACCCGAACTCCTGGATCCGGCTCTGTATGTCACTAGGGATGTTAAAGGTTGTAGGATTATTTAAAACAATACTAACATCTGATGATGTAAATACTAGTAAAATGAAATTTTTAATGAAATTTACAAAAGGATATGACTTGCATATTGTTGTAATCAGAAAAATAAAGTTATATGAGGATTTTAATACAACAGACATTACACAATGTTTACAGTCTCAGTTTGCGTGTTGATACATCTTCATATGCAATAAGCTGCATGAAAAACTATCCATCTATACTTGTTAAAGCACTTTTCGCCAATGTTCTAAGAAGAGAAATAGTAAAAAGAAGCTTTTGTAAACTAGATTTTACACAACATACAATCAACTTATAAAATGAAATGGGTGATTATACACTTTTATTAGCAAAAGTAAGTGTAACAAACACGGCCCGGCCCGGAATCGAACCCGGTCAGCCGGCGTGACAGCCCAAATGCTCTAACCACTGAGCCAAAGAGTCGACTCCCAGACGCAGTTGTCAGAGATTGAACTTATACCCGTGACGACGCACCGTCACATAAGTATATTATTGCGACTGGTGAAGTAGTAAAATGCTCCCTTTTCATTTTTTTTCCATATCATATATTTTCCTGGTATACCTTGCACCGTTAAAGTACTATAGAATAGTGGCATCAAGGAGACATGGAAGATCATTTTTATATCACGCCCCATGCAATAACCACTGTGTTCGCATGCAGTAGCCATCGTATGGTGGTGATTTTAACTGTGGAGACATTGATTGGGGAAACATGTTTGTATCACCAGGTGCCAATCAATGCAACACCCAAAAGCAACTTTTAGACATTGTGAAGGAGCACTGTCTCAACCAAGTTGTTGACATCCCGACTAGACAAGACAAATCTTTAGACCTCCTTCTGACAAACAACCCTGTTCCTGTTAACAGGGTTAAGTCACTACCTCCTATTGGTAAAGCGGACCACGACATTGTTTTAGTGGAGTACGACATTAAGTCAAAAAGAGTCAGACAGACCCCTAGGAAGATTTTTCTCTATAAAAGGGCAGACATGGACGGACTGAAGTCTCACCTGGGACAATACAGAGACAATATCCTAGCCCAGGATCTGGACAATATCTCACCAAATGACTTGTGGACTGACTTTAAGACAGAGATAGTTAAGGCGATGGATAAATTTGTTCCATCAAAAATGTCTAAGTCACGTGTTGGTCACCCTTGGATCAACACTGACATAAAGAGACTCCTGAAAAAAAGGGAAAAGCTTTTCAGGCGTTCTCGAAAGTCAAACTCCCCTAATGACATAGAAAAGTTTAAAGAATTCAGGTCTCATGTCCAAAAGAAAATAAGAGATGCCCACTGGAAATATGTGAATGATATTTTCACCCCGAATGAAGACGAAAACCCTAAGGCTACCCCTAAAAAATTTTGGTCATATATAAATAGCCTTAGGAATGGTCAAAACAACATTTCGTCATTAAGGGAAAACGGTGTCCTTAAGACTGATAGTAAGGACAAAGCTAATATACTGAACAATCAGTTTCATTCAGTTTTCACTGAGGAGGGTTCATCAACCCTCCCAAACTTCAGTAAAGGTCAATTCCCCAAAATGAACGACATCTACGTAAACCCCAGTGGTGTCAAGTCTTACCTGAGTAAACTTAATCCCAATAAGGCTTCAGGACCTGACACCATCAATGCACGCATCCTCAAAGAATGCTGCAATGAACTGGGCGACATCCTTACAGCTATATTTAATAGGTCATTAAAAACTGGACAAGTCCCCGATGACTGGCGTAAAGCCAATGTGGTTCCTATCTTTAAGAAAGGGGAAAAGTATGACCCCTCAAACTATAGGCCAGTCTCACTCACATGTATTAGCTGTAAGGTCCTTGAACATATCCTTGTCAGTAATATCATGAAGCATCTACAGAAAAATGACATATTAGTTGACTCACAACATGGTTTCCGAAGCAGACGTTCATGTGATACACAGCTCGTCCAATTCATTCATGACATTGCATATAATCTTGACAGAGGTAAGGGACACAAACAGACTGACGTTATTGTGATGGACTTCGCCAAAGCATTTGACAAAGTACCTCACAAACGACTACTGTACAAACTTGAACACTATGGTGTTAGAGGGACAACCAACCGTTGGATTGCCTCATGGTTAACTGACAGGACACAAGACGTAGTACTCGACGGAACACACTCAGACTCAGCCCCAGTTATATCCGGTGTCCCTCAAGGCTCCTGCCTAGGCCCCATCCTTTTTCTACTTTTCATAAATGATCTTCCTGATGGTATATTATCAAATGTTAGGCTTTTTGCAGACGACTGTGTCCTTTATAAAAACATATTCTCTCCCCAGGACTGCATTGAACTACAGGAAGACCTATCAAAACTTGGTGTATGGGAGCAAAAGTGGCTCATGAAGTTCAATGTGTCCAAATGCCACTCAATGAGAATATCCAGACATCGACCTGACAAACAGATACAACACAGCTACACCTTACATGGACAGACGCTTGACAAAGTAAATGAAACAAAGTACCTGGGGTTACTATCACCAATACATTGGACTGGACGCCGCATATTCATAATATAACCAGCAAGGCAACTAAAACTCTTGGTCTTTTGCGCCGAAATTTGTCACTTGCCCCCAGGGAAACTAAGGTTAATGCTTACCAGACACTAGTTAGACCCCAACTAGAATATGCCTCTCCCATTTGGAATCCCCACTCCAAGGTTAACATTCGGAAAATTGAAATGGTTCAAAGAACCGCAGCTAGATGGACATGTAGGAGATGGCATAATACCAGTCATGTAGGGGAAATGCTCGACGAGCTACAATGGTCAACTTTAGAAAATAGACGTATAAATACCAGCTTGACATTATTTTACAAAATACATAATAGACTAGTGGACATTGACAGGGACCGTTATTTATCAACAAACATGACAACTAGACGTTCTGGAAGACTATCGAATTCTCAACAATACAACCGACTGACTGCATCCACTGATCTTCTGAAATTTTCCTTCTTTCCAAGAATTATACCGATATGGAATTCCTTGCCAGAATCTACTGTTTCATTGACCACTGTAGATTCCTTCAAGACACAACTCGACTAGTTCATTACGCTAGTATGTTTTTAATGTTGAGGTCAGATGTAACCCTTTATTTTTATTTGTGAACTGTACTCAACTTTTATTTTTAATTATTTATACAGTTTCTAACTGCATATATGCCTCCACCCTGTCGTAATTATCAGAAATTGATAGAAGACAGTAACGGAAGAAAGAAAGAAAGAAAGTATGTGCATGCAGTAGCTACAATGTTCACATGTAGTAGTTTGCACGTGGTAGATAAGGTTATCGTATGCTTAGACATAGTTATCACTTGTGCAAGTGATAAGCTACTGCGTGTGCATCCAGAAGCTATCAAGTTTGCACACAATGGTTATCATGCAAGTGCCCGATATATATATATCCATTTTATGCCACAAAGTTAGTTTAAAGTTTCAAAAAGATTGCTTTTTAGTTTAAACATCTTTTTAATTAAAAAAAAGTTCCCCGATCCTTGTCAGTGGTTCTTGGATTTGACCATTACTTGAACCTTGTAAGGCTATGACATATTCTTGCCCCGAATGGTTTTTGAACCCACAAAATTCAGTTCCATTGTCATATAATAGTAACCTACGACTGGACCTCACTGCCCTTATGCTTGATAAATGAAACTGATAGAGTCTGAAACTGCAGAATTGGAATTTTAGATATAATTAAATTTGGCTGAGGACTTGTAGCCATAAACATTGCTTTTAATAAGTGAGTTAAAATGATGTGAATGACCGAGGAGAGAATATAAAGTGAAAATTTAGCTTCAATAGTTTAAAGGAAATAATTCTAAGACCTACAGAACAAATATACCCATATTCATTTAAAACTAACAGCCATAAACACTGATTTCAAATATTGTATCTCATGGACATAAACATTGTCTTGAAGTTAAATCTAGATTTGTTAAAGAAATAAAGATGTAAGAGTGAAAAAAGTAAAGTGTTGACGATGGGGTTGAGTGCTTCAAACTCAGGTGATGTTTCACTTTGATATCCAGACATTTATTTCAGAAATATTATGTTAAATTACAAATCATCTTGATAAAATAATCATGCTAATCCAAATCCTGGTGAATTTGAAATCCCAAACACCATATGGGATTTGAACAGTTCATATTCTTTAAAAATAGGCAACTGCAAAAGCATGCCGCAGGTATTTGCTTTTGGGATATATCTCCCCATGCAAGAATGTGATTGATGGTAATGAATTAAAACTAAGTGGTGGGACGCGATAACTACTGCGTGCGAACGTGATAACTATTACGTGCGCACATAATATCTACTACGTGCGCACGTAAAACTACTACGTGCGCACGTAATAGCTACTACGTGCACACGTAATATAAAAAATATCCATGTCCTCTTTATGCCACCGTAGAGGTGAAACAAAAAGCGATGTATATTTTAATAGACTCTAATGAACTTATGAAGCAAAATAATATAAATGAAATAGTATGACATAAGCCAGTGACGGGCAATCGGAAATACATGATGTGCAGCATTTCACGCATTTTTGGCATGCAATATGCCAAATAAAATTATGTCGTTCTTTTACATATGTTTTGCCCTCACAGTAAAATGATGTATTAGCTCGAGACTCATTTAATGTGGTGAATCAATTAAACAGTTCCAAAATACATGTACGAGCCACATGACTTTCTCCTTTACTGTTCCAGTTTATGCTTTACGCAACATTAAGACTCTCCATCCTTTGATTTTGTCTTCCAAATGGTAGCTAGGATGGACCTGACAGAAGACAATGTACGATCATGTATAAGTTAACTCTATGCATATATACAAGACGCTAATACAGCGGTATTACGCTAGAACAGCATTTCTCCTATATTACATAATACTATTTAAACATTCGTTACAAAATCTGTGTTAAGAACCGGAAGTTGAAGGGTCTGCAGACTTGTGTTGTAGAGCTTGGGAATAAATATGGTAGTAATAATTGTTGCTAATGCTGAATGGGGGGGGGGGGGGGGCGTCATGAGTATGCAGTCTACGCTGTTGACGGGTTGGAAGTTGGTTTTCGCCGGCAATAAAAGCAATTCTTGTTTAAAGCAAGATAAAAAAATATATTATACTGCTTACATGTTACTTGGGCATACATGCCAGCCATTCACATGTTCCACTGATCAAACATTCCACGACTCACTAGATAATTTATAAGTTTGATAACAAATGTTTCTGTTCAAGGTCTCGCGTTGTGTAATATTCAAATCTCAGAGTTAAAATATAGCACGTAAGTATCCATTGTGACAAATTGTTATCAGGTTTGATCAAAAGTCGGATTATTTCAAATAGATTGATTTAATTACATATTATAAATATAGTCTGAAACAGCAAATTAAAAAAAAAATGAAGAAAAAAACAACGTTTCAAGAACTTGCAATACACAGCGATCTTCAGATTTATAAGAAAATATATACACAATTAGACTCAGAATTCAACTTCTAAATAATTTCGTCATAGATTTAGTTAAAAGACGGTGTAACATTTGCAAGAAGTGAATTTTAGCTTACCAATAAACGATAGTGACTTTTTTTTCTGAAATTTGTTTTTGCAGGATCAGTTGCAATAAAATAAGATGGCATATTTATTGCTTAGAATGCTTGTTATGATAATGTTTCTGTATACTTCATGTGGTCATGGCCATCCGGATGTTTTATATGAGGAAGGCGATTCCATTCGGTCCTCCCTTGTGCAATCGGGTCTTTCTCAGTCAGAAACTATGCGATAGTATTCAAGAAACAAGTTTAGTATTACCCAAGCGTAAAATGGCTGCCAAAACAAATGTAACAGCAGAAATTCATATTCAATCACTGTCTATCAGTCGGACCAGATGGTCCGGTATTTAGGTACAGATCCTGACATTTGACGTATAGTCTGCAGACAACGATTGGATAAAACACTAAGTTTACAGAAAATGTGCTCTTGTTCAGCTTTCATTTTAGCAAGTGTTATCTTTGTAAGCTATAAAATGTCTATACCAGTGTGTGTGTGTGTTTTGTTTCAAATGCTGAAGTATTGTCGTTAAAGGACAGCAACTTCCGGCAGTAACTCATAAGACATCGGGAGGTCGTGTGTTCGATCCCCGGCCGCGACATCCCAAAGTCGTAAAAAAGGATACTGGTATAGCTCCCTTGCTTGGCGCTCGGCATATATGGATAATTCCAGGACTGGTTGACCCGGTATCAGGATAATGTAACTGGGTGTGGTTTCATGCCACATGACACGGCGAGATACTGCAGTGTGACAGCACTATATCTGCCTCAAGTAGAAATCCTCTCCAAATGACTGATATACTGTCGGTGTGGCGTTAACACCAATAAATAAACAAACAGAATTGTGTAAGACTTGGCTACCGAAAATAGACATCATCATGTAACTGAAATTCTGTCGCGGCGACAGTAAACTGAAAAACACCAAAACAAAGCACTTCAATCGCTCGTGGATATCTTAAGGGCAACAGTAAAATTGAATATAAAAGATTTAACTGTGATTAACAGACAACGCATCGAAAATGTAACAATGAATAAACCATTAAACTTGTTTAATTAAATGTTCCTTCATTCAAAGAGCGTCATATTAAAACTAATGTCATTCAACTCCTAATATGATAAAGAACTGGAAAAAAATCTGTTATAAAATATCGCCATAAAGGAAATATTAGGCTAGTACATGTAACTGATAAATGGCATACATAATTATTTACAGTGAACTGACCAATTGCAGAAATCAAATAAAAGAGTTTTCAATCTTTGATTCAGTTGTTGCATGGCTGTGATACGGCGGCATGCTCAGTGCTGTAAAGAAATCAGTAAAATTTATTTCCTGCAAGAGCCAGCATCCATTTTGGAATTCTGACAAAGTCAGGGATAAACCACGCCGTCTTCTTAAATCCAAGCTGACGCACCAAGTAGTTCACCTTGCGCATGTCGCCCGGAACATGACCCTCTACATCGGACAGTCCGTATTCCCGACCCAGGTCTGACGTCATCACAATCTTGCCGGACTTCTGCATAACGTTAGGGTCTGTTGCCATGGCTGCGATACACTTTCCAGCAAACTCAACTGTTTCGCCTTTCTCAAATACATCAAGTCTCGCTTTAGCATCGGAAAGGCTCTTCGGTACACCGTCCAAGTGTTTTGCTTCATTGCTCTCTACTGAGCCACGGAGACTGGTTAGGACTGTTTCCGTGCCGACGGGACCCGGCCACAGACTGACGAAAGCCACGTTTTCTTTACGTAGTTCAAAACCACAGTCCGCGGCCATACGATCGCATGCCTCCTTCCCGATTCCGTAAGCACAGTTAAAGAGGTATCGCAAGCCGCCACCGGAAGACACATTCACAATGAGTCCCTGCCGTCTCGGAACCATTAACTTCGCTGCATACACAGCGCACATGTAGTGGTTACGTAACCCAACATTATTCACCGTATCCCACATGTCAATAGACTGCTCCCAAAACTTGACCCCCATCTCACGAAAAATGGCATTAACAGCGGAGTAGGCATTGTTGACAAGAATATCTAGTTGCCCGTCGTTCTCGCGCTTAACCTGGTCAAACAAACGTTCTATTTCTTGATCCTTGGTATGGTCACACTGAACTGGTATACACGTCCCTCCCCGCGCTTCTATTTCCTGAGCTGTATCTTTCAGTGAACCACCAATCTTATCTTTAGGCGGATCAAGTGTTCTTCCTGTTATATAAACTTTGCCGCCTTGTTCTGCCAGTTGAAGTGCTATTCCCTTCCCGATCCCTCGCGTAGCCCCTGTCACAATACATACTTTCCCTGCCAGAGGTAAGGACGCCATCCTTTACTGCACAAACGATACCACTGTCGTTCAACTCGTTGTACTAAATGTTATCGGGTACACAGGGCTGTTGCACAGACAATGTTCAGGATAATTTAGTTGACTGCTCCAGTGGATTATGGGATAGAGTGATCGTCACATGACCTCTTGCAATAATCTTGTTTTCGGTGTAATCATTCACGGGTTCGACATTATCAAATACCGCGCCAAACGAGAGCGAGATTTGGAGGTCATGGGGTTAATGGAGACATCGCTCCTTTTCGTTAGAGTGTAACATCTATACACGTTTTACAATGACTTTCTTGAATCATATTAACATAGTAATTTATGAGGGTAACAATAACTTTTTTTTAAATCGATCATTATAAACAAAAGCACCAGTAGGCCGTAACACATGTAATAAATGAAGTAAGATTAGTCTAGCAATAGTGTTTTATTTTCGTTATTTAAATAAAGTGTTTCATGTACATGCCTAGAAATTGACAGAAATACTGATTTTCCTGTAAATTATTACTAATTCAAGATAAACCAACTACAACTTTATAAATGCAAAATCCGATTTAAACGAAATAAGACGATATTAAGCTTTAATATAAACAAGAAATATCTTTAAAAAAAGATATTCGGCGTAAAATGGAAAACAAACTGAACTCCTACAATCTAATAATAGACTGTATTTCCGGGAACCCAGATGTATTCTTAAAATAGTGATCATGCAGTCTATTTATATACATTCTGTACACACTGACATGGTTAAGTTTACTTATTACAAAAAGGGGTCAAAGGTATGTTATTGTATATGTAAGATTCATAATGTTTGTTGGTTAGATCCGTATTGATAAAGTAAGACCCCCAAATTGATAGGAAAGTATGTGTTAATTATAATATATGGGTTAACTTCCACCTCCTCCGCATACTACATGATCAACAGGTTAAAGTGGGCGAGTCCACTTCTGCAGATTTGCAGGGGGGATTTTGGTCTAAAAATAAACATCGAAATCGATTTTATACAGCTACGCCGAAAAAATGTATACATATAATTACAAAACCTCAGCATGTCAAACTGCCAGATTGTCCAATGAGATATATATGTAACGAAATTAATTAATGGCCATAATATGTCTCATGTTTTTGTGTTTGAAACACATAATTATATAACATATGTACTTTCTTTTTGCATTCGGAATTGCACTAAGATGAAAACAGAACTTGTTTGATCTAAATAGAACTACTTTTTTAAATTACGAAATGCATGATCAGCAAGTTATTTTAAGTATGTTTATGTCCTATTTTTCCAATGAAAGAAGTGCGTTTTACATATAAGAGTACCAACGAGTTTTAAGGTAATTAAATTTCCGTATATTTCTATGAAAGGGCATAGAAACTTATTCTTCAAATCTGCTTGGCGTAGTTACATGGTAAACAAACATGGCCGACATGGTTTTTGATTATGAACATGCAGAATAACATGTTGACTTTATGAGAGCTTGTGATTAGTGATTGGAAGAACACGTATAATCAGCTTAATCTTGTGGAATGATAATTGTTGCAATGGAAAATGGATGACGTTTACGTACGTTGGACGTCATCTTCAAAACTCGCTTTTCACTAATTTCGTTGCGATGACCATGAACATAGATACCATCTACGCAACGCATCACATATGCTATATGCCCTTACTATGGAAGGGAATCGCCGCCAATATTCTATCTTACAACTTCTAATTTCTATGTTCTAACTTCTAATTTCTATGTCTTATAATACAATTTCCTATGACTATAGGCTAACATCTCACCTCTATCTTTCAAATTCCAAACATCGAAGTTATTAATTCATATTTCTTACTTCCAATTTCTTGTAAACTTTAGTCAATTTCTATTTTATCTCTCTTTTTTCCGCTTTTTATTTTTGACTTAGTAATTAAAAGTTGCATTTTGTAAATTCGTGAAGATATCATTTAGAAATAATGACTCGCAATTTAGAAGATTGCATATAGAAATTACAAGTTAGAACTTGCAAGTTAGAAAGGCACCAGAAATCATTGATTCTCGGCTGAACATAAATTGTATTGAAGATGGAACCAGTATTACTGGTACCCTTCTAGCGCAAACAGCGCAAAGTGGACTTCCCCGCAAGACTAGGTGTTGTATGGGTCGTTTCGCCCCATTTCCCTTTCGCCCTAATTCCCTTTCGCCCTCTACCCTTTCGCCCTAAAATGTGAGTCTGTTCGCCCTATTGTTATTTTGCTGGATTTGAATGAAATAATATATAAATGTTTGTGTATTCGGTTGTATTGTTTTATGTATGTATGTTTGAATGAGTATATTGTCTATTATTAATAAACAAAATCTATTACATATTTTGGTCCCAGTCCTACAATTATTGCTTCGGAATGGCATTTCAATTTTTTTTTACATCTAATATACACTTACATTGGCGGTGTATTTATAATTAAAGAAATAAATAAATTCACTGTTTATTTCGTTATTAGCCCTTATTTAATTCATGTTCATCCCTACTTATCATAAATGAAAGAGACCGGGTGTAAAAAATAAGTATGTTAAATGAGACAATACGAACGCCGAAAATACTGTAGTTTGTACATAATTAACATCTAACCCTGCCATGGCATGTGTTCACACCTACAGCACGTGTGTGTTTTCAGAAGGAAGATGTCACCTTTATTATGATCATTACACCTATATACTTTGTACTTTCCTTTTAAAAAAAATTATATTTATTCATCACCAACCGTAATATCCATTTTGTTTATTAATTTATAACTTTACTAGGACGAATGAACCCACATTGTAGGGCGAACTGACTCGGGCGAAAGTGTACTTGGGGCGAATGAAACCCGATACCGTGTTGTAAAAATTCGCGACGCATGCGTAATGTAAGGGGAACCTCGTAATCTATTTATATTACATTGTCGTAATGTCTCATAACATAGTCTGGGTTGTGCCACTTCATACTATAGAAACTAGAACAAATCGTTTGGAAGGTAGATGTTGAGAGTTGGAAGTTAGAAGTAATAACTCAGATGATTGAGATAAGAGGTTGGAAATTGAAACCTAGCTAAGAGTTAGAGGATATAATTTACCTGTAAGTTTGAATTCAGATATTCGAACAGAGCATTGTAAATATAGAAGTTAGAAGATTTAAATTTTAAGAAAGAAGTTAGAACATAGAAATTAGAAGTTGTAAGATAGAATATTGGCGGCGATTCCCTTCCATACCCTTACATTAATCCAGTTCATACTTCATCTTATGCCGCAGATAAGGATGTAGGTCATCTTTCAGATAAGTCCTGAAAGTGATGTATTAAGTAGTTTCTTTCTAGTTTTAGAAATTGAAGACTTGATCAGATTTTTTAAAAGACAAATTAGTATATCGATGCTCTCACTATAACATGCCGGACCTACACCTTTTTCGATTTTGCGTTGTTGTTGTTGTTTTTTTTGTTGTTGTTTTTTTAAAATTCCGAACCTACATACGTTCCCGCTTCGTTATGTCTAACACCCAGTCCCATCATCCAATCAGAAACATCCAAATTCCACATGAAAAAATACCAAACTTTCATTGACTCTCTCTTCTTTAATTATAAAATACCGGAGTTACACAAAAGCGCAGCTTCGGTATTTTCATAATGGAAAATAAACAAAAAACAGACGAAAATAAATAAAAGCAGATTTGGAATTTTATATTTCTGACCTACATGTACATCTGGTAAATGCCGTGCTACTTTGGCATTTTACATGTATATTAATTTGGTATTCAAACTTGTATTTAGAATCACCTTCCTCTGAAAATATTAATAAACAAGACACTTTTCATTTCCGATCCAACAGGGGATAGTGACACTGAAAGTGGTCATGAAATTAATATACAACAATATAAGTGCCACATTTACAACGTTAAACCAACATTCAATATTCTGGTACACGTACTGAACGCAAATTGTTGAAAATGGACCATTTTTAATAACACTGCCAAATGGACAAAAGTATGTGAGGTGCAGATTTGAGGATTGTCAACGTTACTACTATAATTATATTGTTTGCACGGGACTTTCCCAGACGAAGCCCTGAACCTTTCTCATTTAGTGACATTACGGCAAACATTGCCCGAAATATGAGCCTTGGTGGTTATTATCAACTACTAGTTCAAAATGGCTAGTATAAAGAGGAAGCTTGAAGTTGCCATGTCTTTTAAAATAATTGAGGAGGAGCATCGTATGTGCAAAATTTAAGAAGAAGCGAGATGTTAGACGTAAAACAAACGGGAGTTCATGCGGTGAACATAATATCATTCATAAATTGAATCTATATGGAGAATTTGACAAGAAAACAGCACAGTTAATAAATGTAAATGTAAATGTGATACGAACAACAATACAACGGATGGGAATAGTAAAGGTAAAAGAAGCAACAGTGTAATGAAGGTAAATAGGGAATGGGGCACAAACAACAATGTAGTAACGGTGAATATGAATGTGACACAAGTAAAGTGGAAAAAAAAGCAGGACATATTAAGTAAAAGAGAACATATTCGTTGTTTGCAAATCATTTCTTACCACATTTGGCTTGAAAGAAGATACCGTATACAACTGGTGTTTGAAAGCGCTACATGTGTGGGAATGCCTAAACTTAAACAAAAGAGGGCGGCAAAACTCTAGATGCACAAACCAAGGACTCAGCGATGAAGTATTTAAATGATCTACATAAAATACCTTTACACTATTGTAGAGCACACACATCGAAAATGTACTTAGAAAACAACCTTGTAAGTACATGTATAAGTGAGTTATACAAGCATTACAAAGAAACAGCGAATGAAAACAATGGAACAGTGTATTGGATAACACAATTCACCAAATGTTTTCATGAGCTGAATTTAGTACTCTATAACCAGCCCCACCCCCCCCTAAAAAAAAAATCAAAAAAAATCATGGACTATCTTGAAAACATAGTTCTAACTGGAATTGAAAAAGTAATTATTTACAGCAATGGAAATTGAATTAATAGTTCAAAATTAATTGCGATTTTGTTTTAAATTTCAGTCCCCATGGTGGTGTTACTTTACGGGGCATAATTACATTATTCGCCATGAAATTATTGCTAGTACTTCATCAAAATTTATTTTGTGTTCATGTAGACCGTAATGTTTAAAATATCATAAAAGTTTTTAACTAGAATGAAACGATTATATTCTTGCAGGAATTAACAATCACAATGAACGTTTGAAATAAATGTTATTGTGTCTTAAGTTCACAAAGTAATGAATGTAAATATTCATACCTAATCTAAACATATTGTTTACTTCGATTGAGAAACAAGTTCTTATAACTCCCTCTCACGGTTACTGCATTGCTCTAGTACTTTGCGCCTGGGAAAGTTGTGTAAGAGTTTTGCCTTAAACGAGGGTCGAACCTACAACTTCGGATCCGCAGACAGGCATGTAACTACCGGACTTAATCATCTTCAATCTACCACTTTTGTGACTTTGGAGGTATCCATACAGAGAAGTTGTGTGAGCATTTAAGATTAAAGAGCAAAATGTATGAAATTCATACAACCACACTAATCTATTTATGTATATAAATTCCCGTAGCTACAAATTTCAGATACAAATGCACTTTCTGCATTATATAATGCATTTTATAATGCCGAAGCTGCAAACTCATTTTAGAAAAATGCCGTAAGAACATTTATTTAACCCTTTCTCTCATAGAGGAAACCATGAAAAGACCTATGCGAACAACATAAAACCAGATCAGCCTGCGAGTAACTCGCAGGCTGATCAGGTTTTATGCTGTTCGCTGCTCCTCAGTGGTCTGGAAATTCTGGAAATGAGGATTTTGTAATTAAATTTGGTAAGGTTTAACTGTGGTTTTCTGCAGATCAGGCTTTATGTGGTACCTATTGAGTGCGTCAAAATGAGTCTATTTGAGGGAAAGGGTTAAAAAAGAAAGACATTTTTGAGTTTATCGTCGCTTCGACAGTATTTCAGTCATATAGCGATGTCCAGCTAATTACAGGTGGAGGAAGACTCCGAATGCTCGGAGGCATCCATGTAGAACCACCGACCTACCGCGGTAAAAGAATGAATATGTGATTATAATCAAGTGTGTTGTATTTTAATAAACTGTTAATTTCAATTTTATAGTTTCCCAAAGTCCAAATTATCGGCCATTTGGCGCGCGCGCGCGCGTGTGTGTCTATCTGTCTGTCTTTCTAATTGTTCATTTATATTTTCTGGAGTATGATATCTTATATATAAGATATATATTTCTAATTAGCTCATTTGAATACGTAAAATGCTCGTAGTTGTGATCAACGATGCATATGTGAAAGTTAACATTTACGGCCCACAATGATTTCACGTTACTTGATAAAATATCAAAGAAACAAGAGCACCGCAAAACGTGGCAACATACGTCCGAAGGTATTGTAATGTGAAAAACCTTGTATGTTATATAGTACAATACTGATGTCAGTTACCTCACAAGAAGCCTAACCAATCACAGCCTTGGTAAAGAATTGAGAAATATATCACAATGAACATGAAATATAATTGTAACATCACTGTAAATTAAATGATATATTTGTATCCAAACATAAGCATCAGCCATTATCATCACTTTCTGGCAATATGATTAAAAACAATGAAAATGCCAAAATGTTGACACAAGAAAAATATTTTCGTTTGACGGCAACGCTGTTTGCGGATTCTATCAAAGGCCGATTTTTTTTAATCATATCATAAAATACTACATGAGAAAAACACTTTTGTTTGACTCCAACGTACGTTGTTTGTGATATATCTATATTCAGATATTTCAGATCATAGAGTGCAAATTCAAGCCTTCATGCACATCTACATATAATGGCAAGTATTGTTGGTAAGTTTGAACCAATTAAAAAACTTTTTGAAAGTTGAATGTGAGAGCAAATTCAAGCCTTCATGCACATTTACAATATAAGGCATGTATTTGGTAAGTTTGAACCAAATCCCCCCGGTAGTGGAGAAGTTGCGCTCACAAGATTCTGCTAATAAAACTTTTTGAAAGTTGCATGTTAGAGCAAATTCAAGCCTTCATGCACATTTACGAGTAATATAAGGATATGTATTGCTGGTACGTTTGAACCAAATCCCTCTAGTAGTGTAGGAGGAGTTGTATTCACGAGGTTCTGCTTATAAAACTACATGTAGGAAAATTGAGAAGGGGCCATAACTCTTGAAATTTGCATGTGAGAGCAAAATCCAGCCTTCATGCACTTCTACATATAAAGGCACGTATTGTTGGTAAGTTTGAACCAAATTCCTCTAGTACTGTAGGAGTTACGTTCACTAGGTTCAGACGGACGGACAGACGGACGGACGACTTGGGGTATAACATAATACGACCCTTTAGGCGTATAAAATGGTTTCCTGAAATTACCCTTAATATATGCCAAGCAGGGAGTTTAACCCATGGCAAACGCTATAACCACTCGGCCAACATGGGCGGTTTTCTGGGCGTTTATGTAATTTTTGAAAATAGTAATATAAATGGCGACAAGTGGAAACAATGATAGCTATATATCACCAGTCTTCGTAAGTAATACTTTGTTTTATTCTTCATTTTGATTTACCGAATAATACCCTATATTGGGGCGAGAGACCTGATATCTCTCGGTCAGTATAACACTCGCCCTTAAAAAATCAAGTTCCCCTCTGCAAGCGAGCCTTTCATCGCGCAGATCGCTAAAATCGTGCAACGAAAATAATCGTGCAAAGAGCTAAAGCAATGTGTCCGGGGCTTGAGTGCCAGTGTGGCTGCACATTTTCTCACCAGGTTATATATGGCAACAGGCATGAAACCTGTGAATTTTAATTCTCAAGAAAATATCCTTATTTGTTAACTTCCTTGTACGTTCGGGTACAAGATTGTCTGTGGAGCATGTAACGACCTGTAGATAAACGAGTAATATGTGTAAGTGTTCTGATAGTGAGGGATACTGAGCTGAAAGCCAGGTTTTGGCTGCAGCTGGTTTCATTTAATCTGGTTTCATTTGGTACCCGCGTTTGAAAACTACCCTCATCTGCGGAGAGCCAAGTACTGTGGAGACGAATATCCGTACCACTTTTATACGCCAGATCTTGAGATATATTGTACAAGGGTTTCTTTAAAATATATAATTATGGACAGAAATAAAGACAAAGTTGACCACCATACGTCAGACTTATGAATAATTTATTGAATGACAAGCTATGGACTATTATAACAGACTGAAAGCACCAATTACATCATGCATACATTAATTACTGCCAGCCTAAAAGGCTTATCAGGATTGCTCTCCACGCTAGAAGTCATTCAGCCATAGCAAAACAATTCTATGTTCCGCAGTCTCTAACCAATAACAAAATGAAAGTAACCAACATATACATACATGTATATACGTGTACGACAACAGGTTGCCTGCACACACTGTACGTACATATATACGCACAAATGGTCGGCCACCGCCGCATTTTATGCTGCAAACTGCCACCTTTTCATCTTATATATGTATATGAAATAAGATTGTATAAATGCATATTTAATTGCTATACTTCAAGGTAAAATGCTTGAATTGTAATTTATCACTTGGGTTAACGGGAAAATAATACATAACATAATAGGTGAAAACTGCAAATTGAAAAAAAGTTGAGCAAAAGTTTAAACCAAATAAGTAAGTTGTATCTTTACTTACTACTATTAAACATGAACTGCTGATCTCAATATTTTGAATTTGTTTTTCTCTAAAATATCTCCCCCACATCGCATGTGAACATTCTGCTAGAGACTCAATTTATTTCTTCATTCAGGATGTATTCAACATCATAATCTGTGTATACAATACGTTACATCCAGTATCAAATGTATGTTATACATGCAATGGCGAGTGAATTTCTGTAAATATAGAAATAACCACACATATTTTACATAAGATCACATCAATATATAATACATGTATAAAATGTGTTGAATTAATGGATTTCTCATATAATCATATTAAAGCTATTTTATAACATGGCTCTATATCCTCAGCTGGACTGGCCATATGACAGTGGGAGTCTTGGGGTTTCATTTCTGCAAATGTTTGACATTGAAAAGGTCATTTTGAAGGTGAAGGTCAAACACATGGTGATTTAAGGTTACAAAAAAAGAGTCTTGTCAAGTAAGAGATAGACAAGAACACAACAAACTTATTTTCCAGACTGTGTTTAAGCTGGATGTATCAAAATCTAACTGTGACTCCAGTTTGTTAATATGACTATAGACAATTTGAAGTTTTTTTTTTTTTAACCTTTAAAACAACCAGTTTCATGTGATTTTTTTTTTTTTTTTTTTAAAATTAACTGATAATGATTTACTTTACACACTTTTTTGTTGTTGTAGAAACATGGCATTTTTTTTCTATTTGATTTTTTTTAAAGTATACATCTGGAATTAAATCAAGTTACCATGGTAACAACAATCATCCACAAAAAACTTCCAACTTTTTAATTTGGTCCATATTTAAAATGCAAGCACAGGTAACCAATGTTTTAAGCTGGATTCATAAAGAATATTTAGGTACTAAATGTGTTTTTGTTTTGTCACAGACTTAATGAATTATCTTTTGTTACTATAGTAACATGAAATAATGTTTATTTTGCCACATATTGTAACTTTCACATATTATGAAATGAGAAATAACTTTCAGATATTACATTGCTATAAATATAATAATGTTATTTTCATTCTTCTTATTAGGATTTTTGTGAGACATGCTCAGCTCCGGTCATTTTAAGGTTATTCTTTAGTTATCAGTATTTCGATGATACATCATGTTTTTTTTTACAGTGACAAATTGTGGTCTTATATAATAAGATGGACCCCAGTCATTCATCCCAAAAAATTAATGATAATATCAAAATACATCATGGAATACAAGCTTCAATCAGAAAAATCATTGTGACCTCAATTAATAAAGTTTTGATAATGTTACATTTGCCATCTCTGTCAGCTATTCACGTTTCTGACATTTGCTTTTCCTTGTCTCAACTTAGCTGTCTTACTGAATATCATGTACCCTTTGATCCAGCGATATACATCTTACAAAATAAAAGTAGCACAAAATATACACCTCGATCTGTTTTAAATAATAAGCTTGCAATGTACACTCCTCATTTACACATAGATACACCGTAAATACATTGTTAAAGGCTACTGTTTCATACTTCAACAAAAGTACCCAGTCTTCATGCTGATAATCCCTGGGAGTCCATTCCCACTAAACTCCTCCTACCAACCAAGTTTTGATCCTGACATTCAAGTACACTCATTTCTATCTTTTTTTTTAAAGCAAATACTTTATTCTCTTCATTAACCCTCTCCCTCATAGAGGAAACCATGAAAAGACCTATGCGAACAGCATAAAACCAGATCAGCCTGCGAGTAACTCACACATTAGAAGTCTTGAACTGATATCCATACTGTGACTGACAGGAATATATGATATATAAATAAATTTGTTCCTTTCCTCTTCTTCAAAAGCTTAAAATTAACATTTTCATTTGTAGAGTCTATACCAATATATATATATATTACACACATACCTTGTTTACAAGAAAAAATATATGAGCATGTCATGAAAATAAAGCAATATGAACACCAGTAAATATTAAGTTTTTCTTAATGCCTTTAACTGTGAAACATTATTGTTACATATTCCACAATGTTTAATATAACTGAACATAGTAAAATGAACAGCCGGCTGTATTACTTGTTGCTGGGTTTGTCTGTAAGATAAGTTAATAAGATGGCCATGCTTGCTCACCTGATTGCTGTTGCTCTGTAAAATGTCCTTATTTATTAATCTTGGCCTAGGTCCCG
This sequence comes from Solen grandis, assembly GCA_021229015.1. Classification (NCBI taxonomy): domain Eukaryota; kingdom Metazoa; phylum Mollusca; class Bivalvia; order Adapedonta; family Solenidae; genus Solen; species Solen grandis. Next base: position 47,851,316 of record CM037784.1, on the reverse strand, counting down.
TGACCTAAATTTGACACAGGCCCTTAACAGTGGACAACAGACATCCAAATATAAAAACCAACCATAATAAATGAGGGCATGCTTGGATAGGTTGGCTTGATAAGTAACAACTGAATTTAATATGATTTTCTTTTTATAAAAAATGTGATTTCTGAGAAGTAGCAACTGAATAGTCCTGTTGTTTAAGTGAAATGTGTGTTGTATATATATATCTGATGATCTATTAAGTTTAACTTCAACTCAACAATTATGGTACATGTCAACATTTATTTTGGTATTCCATCTCAGTTTACCTTTATTTACTATATATACACCATCAATAAATAAGTATTTTAATATTTTAAAAAAAAGCACATGAGAAATTTATGTACAATAAAAATGGTATGACAATATAATAAAGTGATAATAATAATGATATGGTAATGAAAATAATGATGATGTAATCAAATACTGTCCATCACATTACACAAACTTTGGATCTCTCCTTCTCTCCATCACATTACACAAACTCTGACTCTCTCCTTCCCTCATCACATTACACAAACTTTGACTCCCTCTCCATCACATTACACAAACTTTGACTCATTACACAAACTTTGACTCTCTCTCCTTCTCTCCATCACATTACACAAACTTTGACTCCTTCTCTCCATCACATTACACAAACTTTGGCTCTCTCCTTCTCTCCATCACATTTCACAAATTTTGACTCCCTCTCATTACAAAATTGACTCTCTCCTTCTCTCCATCACATTTTACAAACTTTGACTCTCTCTTATTACAAACTTTGAAACTTCTGCTCTTTCTGTTTCTCTTTCACTCAAAGTTTGCTCACAATTAAGTAGAGGCAAACCTTCTGTTTGTACACTTATCAATCAACAAACACATAAAATTAAAGGATCCTACTTTTTTAAAATAAATAAAGGTGTTCACATAACCAAAAAAACCCACAAAAAAACATTCAAAATTAAACAGCTTTTTGAATATTCTAGTTCATATAACATATTAGTGCACAAAATTCATTTTGGAGATACCAGGGTCTTCAAATGTGAGAATTAAATGGAAGTTAAATAAGGGCTTCTACAACATATTTTCTTTGACCAGCAGCTTTGAAATCCTTGAGAAAAATTATTGGCTATTTTAATTGCAAATCTGCATATTCAATCATGTTTGAATAAATGACATTTCCATGATTGCCTAATTCAAAGTGTGGCTTTTTTTTAAACATTTTCATTAACAAAATGAAGTGGTAATATAAAAGAAAGGAAAAAAGGAAATACTTAAAATCATGATTTTAGTGATATTTTTTTTCATATGCTTTTGAATATAAAAATAAATAATTTGTTCCAAATTAGTTTCCTTGTATCTTAAATGAAACCATTTAGTAACATTTTGTTTTCTACACCAAAAGGAAAAGAACTCAACAAAGTAAAACACAACTGTTTCACACTTGTTCAACAAGGAAATTCAATATGACTGTATAACAGCAAATTTAGTTTCAGAGCAGGACTGGAGTTAAAACAAAAACTGTATGGTCACATTAAAAAGATAAAAAGAAACATTGACCTTGACCTCTTGAACTCTATCAAGGAAATGATCAAAGCAACCAGTATAAAACCTGATCAGCCTGAAAGCAACTACAAGACTTATCTAGTTAATACTGGTAGCTTCTCTTTAGTATCTTGAAAATGAGAAAAATACATTGTAAAGCTAATTCTTTCATTCATACCTGGCTTTACCAGGGTTCAACATGGTGCGCTGAACAGGTAGAGTCTTAAATAATAATACTTTTGGTTCATATGTTATCATGTCATGTATGGAGCGCCCCCTGGTTCTGGTAGGTTGGCAGCGGTACTGACTGATATGACACGACGGATGGCGCGCCTGAGCCAGGGGCTGGCGGCAGGGAGTAAATGTTCACAAGTTCCGCCAAAATGCTACACACCTCGGTAAAGGACGGACGGTCTTTTGGACTTTCTGACGTACACTTCCTGACAAGATCCATCATCTCATTAGGACAATGTTCTGAGATCTCCAGGGTAACGTCCCCTACTTTGAGTCCCTTCAACAGCTCCTCGTCTGAACGATTTTTATAGGGCAAGTCTCCCAAATGTAACACCTCCCACACAAACACACCATATGACCATATGTCACTCTTGGTCGAGTAGTCTGCATCTAGCGCTGCCTCTGGAGAGAGCCAGCGCAGTGGTAAAGCAGTCTGATTGTTCATTATTACATATTCACTTGCATACACATCACGCGACAAAGACATGTGAGATATTTTTAGTTCTAGACGTGATGTCAGTAGCACATTTCTGGCAGCTATATCACGATGTACGAATCTGTTATTAGACAGGTGCTCCATTCCTAGCGCCACCTGGTTGCACATCCCAATTTTCTGAATCATTGTAAGGGGTGGAATACGCTGCAGTCTGCGTCCATTGTTGTCTGTCCTTGATGCCAACAAAAACTGCTTAAGGTCTCCCTGAAATAAATACAGCAAACCACAATTTATTGCTTATTCAAGAAGCTTTTCTATCCGTATTGTACATAGATGGTTTTTTAAATTTTTCCAAACATATTAATGACAGTAATTGTCTTTCAAATCCATTTATGATGTAGAGAGAATAGTGCAGCCTCTCTGTGACATCACACTCTAGACGAGTGGCATGATACAACACCCAGTCATAATATCTTGACACTGAGTCAACCACCCTTACAACTATCCTTATATACCCAGAACCAAGCACATAAATATACCAGTACCATTTTTACCAACTATTTTATGTTGTAGCTGAGTATCGATCCCACAACCTCATGGTTATGGGGTAGACACTGTAACCATTCTGCAACCAGGACCCGTAGTTTACTCTTCAAATATTGGCATGAAATAAAACGGTTACCCAGTCGCAGTGTTCCATGATGTAGAACTGTGGCTCCATCTCACGACAGGCTCCCATAATCTTGATCACATTATTGTGGTCTAGTCTAGAGTACATTTCTAGTTCACGTTGGAATTCAAAGAAATGGTTTTCCTCTTTTGACAACAAAGATTTCACAACAACCTGGCTCTCCATCTCTCCAGCCCGGATTCCGTGTGCTTTGGCCAAAAGCACATCACCGTACATAGATTTACCTGAACAAAGAAATGGATTTACCTGGTCAAGTATGGATTAAATTGGTTTGCCTGGTAAAAATAAATATATATGGTCAAAGCATTGACTAACCTGGCAAAGATTAAGATTTATCTTTGGTAAAAATATTGTCTTAGATGGACCACTGGTCAAAACATATATTTATCAAGTCAAAATCTTCCTGAAGATAATTGATTTTTAGCCTTACATCAAAATTGAGAATTTCTGAGAATATAGGACAGAGATTCAATAGTGATACTGCCTCATCAGTAACAGACTATTTTCTTCAATGTTTGCTAATGTCTCAGTGACAGCACTTTCATCTTTTGTGGATTCAAGCTCTTGAAACATGAAGTCTACTTAATACATTAATCATTTTTGTGAAGTGAACATTTCTGGATAAAATCATCCACGTAATCAACGAAAATCAGTTCCCCCATTAAACATACAGATTGTAAAATTGTAATGAAGAAACCATTACCCAGCATGCCAACTGTGTGGATTTCCTGTCGGGGAAAGTAGAGGCGGTCAAGGCTGGCCTTGCCAACACTGCGCTGGGACTGTCCGGAGAGATTCTGGGACTGTGTGTGAGAGTTGGAGTGGGACGAGTGAGAGGGGTGTGAACTGAGGGCCGACACATGGGACCGGTTGTCACTGTCACTCCGACACTGGCCCGAGTCCCGGTCCTTGTCTTTCATCAACAACTCGTGCTGCTCCTGTGGCAAGTTACCATTTGGTTTCTCCTCTCGTACTGCAAAAGTTTATATTAATGTTATGCAGAGGTTTCATAATTAATCAATTGCATCATAGCAGATCCTTGGTAACTAATAATGAATAATCATTGGCTTGATTCAATAGGTTGGTTGTGAAATGATAAACATAATTATTTATTCAACTTATAAATACAGTGCAGCTTAATAATGCTGTATTTAGAGCCCAATCATAGATAATGAATTATATTAGACTACAACTATGTGAGACAACACAAAACAATCACTAAATAGAGATTTTGGTCCAATGCTGTGTTATAATGACTTCCATGTTATAAAGAAGTGTGTTATAATGGATCTACATTGTAAACTAGGTCCTGAACTTTTTTTTGCTTATTTGTATGTACAATGTTTTTACCAAGTTACCATGCTTGATACAGAAATGCAGCCATATGAATCTTGATGCTGACAGCAACTTCCCCTCAACTTTTCTCTGATCACTCTATTACCTCCAAAAGTATGACCACATACACTGCCATCTGTGACATTGAAATTAATTTATTTAAATTGAGGGCACCTCTCTCACAATCAACTTACATATGGCCTTCCTATTCCTGCGCTGCATCAGGAGTCGGTAGCTGCAGTAGGCCGTGAGTCCGATGACCAGCGCCAGGTACGCCCCGGCACTGCACACCGCGATGATCACTGTCCGCATCATGTCAAAACCCTCCTCATCTCGGTCAGGCATATCGGAGTACTCAGACCCACCTAAATCAATACAATTGTGATATATAATATACATCTTCATAATATCATTAAACTTAATACAGACATTATTGATATATTTCACTTACTGTATGAAGTACTTTAAAAACAAACAGAAATAACAGTTATAAATTATTAATAAAAACATAAATTATCTGTATTTATCCCTAAATTATGTGTTGCAATGTAGTTTAATCTTGTTCTCTTACAATAACATGTGAACTTAATTTTTAGCAAGATTAAGTAAGTCAATAATTTCATGCTTTGAAGCAGATAACTTGTGTCACACCTAATTGTTAATAAGAAATCTAAACAGCGGTATATGAAGGAGTGTGGTATTAAACATCAGGAACAAGAACTCTTATTCATGGAAGTAAGTCATTACTACAAGGTTGTCTCCCTTTGATCAGATAAAAATCTCTTTCACTCTTCTTTCTCTCTCTCAATACCATAACATTTTATTTTATCATAAAAAAAAACAAACAAAAAAAAACATATGCCTACATCAAGATCTGTAATAATCAATCTTAGTTTAGTATATGTATATCTATATCTTATTTCCAATATCACATTATATTAGAACTAAATGTTTTACTTCAGGCGATTAAAATAAAAAAAAAAATACACAAGGTAACATCATCCTGGTCTAGACAAATTTCACTCAACAAAATCCCTTATTCCTGCCCCTCCATCAACAATGTGTCCCCTTAGCGCATGGACAGCATGACCCACGTACAAGTAAATCTATTTGGGTTGGCATAGTCTCCCATACTTCCAGCCTCTCCCCACTATGTCTCCTTGGTGCATGTTCACTATGACTCCACCCATCCAGAACTATGACCCCCCAGGGCATGTGCATTATAACCCTAACCACCCATACTGCAACCCACAGAGCATGTGCAGAAAGGGCTGTCCTAGTCTCTCACCCCTACTGACACAGACTACGGGGGCGGGGACAATTCTTCTTGTGGGAACAAAAACAAATGTTAATTGACTTCTCTAAGGATTTTTTTTTCCCATACAGCTGCAGTGAGAACAGATCAAAGGATTCTAGCAGTGTTGTCATAAGCTTGTTTTCATTTAACACATTAAGTGCATTAATGCCAGTTAAGTGAAATATTACAAAAACCCAGTAAATTTGCAATGGATTGCATTTAATTAATCTTCTCTTATGGGATCATTCAGCAATGCTAATATGGAAACAATTTATATAAGCTGTCTGCATTTTTGACTGCGGTGTGACCATATTCATTAAAATTACAAAATACCCGAGTGTAATTGATTTAGTTACTGATATATCAACAGAATAATGTATACAATGTAATTATTTCTTCTTTACTCGAACTAATTAGGACTACAAAGTACTTTGGGTGATTAAGCTATAAAGCTGCCTTTGAAGGCTTTCTGCAGTATCACACCAGGTTAGTGGCAAGATACCACATCCTGGCATATTTTTCCATTTTCAGGCCAACCAGACCTGGCCATACCTAATACAGATAGGTAAATCAACAAATTTCAAAATAATTCTGTACATTATTACTAGGATTGAACCCACAACCTTCTTTGAAGGATCTTGTGCAACCCACAGGGCCACACAGAACTAGGAGGAGTTACAGAAGTAATAACAGTTATGACTTACTTTTTTTTAAATGGGAAAATCTACCCATTTACATATGAATCCTACAGCATAATCAAGCAATAATTGATTGGAAAAATAAGGTCCAGATAAATTGAACTAACAATGTTTCTGAGATTTGTTTTATCACATAATTGGAAAATGAAAATATTTTTTTACTTATAAAAATTTAGCAAATACATAAATAGTACCATGTTATCATCTTGTCCCATCCCACCATAAGATACAAAACCAAAAAAAATATCTTGCTTTTCCGTACTACTGGGAACTCCATATAGTTCATGAAGAAACAGTAATACCAGGGTTATTAATCCACACTAATCCCAACTCATCCTGCATCCCACCAGATCCCTCTAATTATCACCTTATAAATGAAGGATAGAAAGCCTTAGGAGAAATTACACAGTCTGTCTGTCTACCCACCCATCTCAAATGTTAAACACATGTATGGATAAGTCAGCCTCCGACCATGAAAAATGACAAAACAACAATAAAATGTGAATAAAATATGAGCTAGTTGATCCCAGAAAAAAATTACTTAGCAAATTAGTTGAAGAGGACATAAGCATATGAGTGGTATTCATTTACCTCTTATATTTGTATTCAGTATGTGATATCACAAATGCATAGACACCATGAAAAGACCTATGCGAACAGCATAAAACCAGATCAGCCTGTGAGTAACTCGCAGGCTGATCAGGTTTTATGCTGTTTGCTGCTCCTCAGTGGTCTGGAAATGAGGATTTTGTAATTAAATTTGGTAAGGTTTAACTGTGGTTTTCTGCAGATCAGGCTTTATGTGGTACCTACTGAGTGCGTCAAAATGAGTCTATATGAGGGAAAGGGTTAACACAGCTTATGGATTGTTTGGATTTAGATACAAGGGTAATTATAGATCCTCTCCATTTACATGGTGTATTTCTAATCAAACAATATGCTGTTGTTGTTTCTTCAATCAAACTCGTATACATTGTCCCGAAGCAGTATTTCACTGCCTATATATATATTCCATCACAAGGTTTATGAGGCACTGAACAATCAAATACAACTGTAAAATGAATTCCCTTCTCTTTGTAATTCCAGATACCATGCGGCATGCTATTCGAAGAACTTTACTAATTCCAGTTGATATGTTATCTTGCAGCATCTATTTGAGCTTTCATTAATGATTATAAGTATCATTAAATGATTTTTATCATGGGCTTATTTCGGTAATCTCCCTGGCTCAGTCTCTTTATGAAAGATTTGATGATATAAAACAATATCCCTGCAACGAAAGGTATCAGTTCCAAATATCTTCACACAATTTTTTTTAAAGTTATTTCGAATTTCTATATATAACAGGTATATATACAGTGCAGAAACATACCTATAACTGAGGGAGTTCCAAATCTATTACTGGACCACATTGGACTGCATTTCAATAACTTGTCATCATTAACAAAACAAACATTTGGAGTATGAGGCTGATCCAGATTTATACTGATTATAAAGTTTATTCCTGAGTTGGTGAGGAGAACATTAAATGTTTGCTTAATTGACAATGGTGGGTGGGGAGGGGTATGAGTCTTCATATGTTGGGATGAGACAGGTCCATATGACTGCAACTCTACCATTGGAGTGGGAAGTGAGTGTAGTCAGGTATAAAAACACCCCTCAAGTTTCTACATAATATTAACTCTATATCCCCTGTGAGTTTTTTGTATGATTATGACAACATAAATAACACCTGAGACTTAAATGATATCCTTTTTATGGCCAAACTTTGACAGTTATATCCCACACAGAATATAAGTAATAACAGCCAGTTAAACTTGTAATCAGTGTAGATACGAGGCAGGTGAGGCACAGAGGAGTCCTGACACAGGTAACCGGTCCACACATGTCCAAAAGCCTCCGGTCAAAAATCTCAAACTCTTTGATTTTACTCTACTCAAAAATCTATATCTTGGTATCCAAAGGAATTTATAATGATGTGAGAAAATTGAATACCATATTCTGCAAGACTCCTAGATTTTTAAAATTTTGAGTTACAGAAAATCTCAATTTAAGATGTTTGATGAAACTCATGCCAGACCTGCATCATCAGTAAGAATTAGTCCCGGTGTGTTATTACTTGTATGTCCTAAATATATCATCAATTTCTTATAATTTTCAGAACTGTTTAAAAAGCTATAGAAAATGTCAATGTAAAATATAGGCCAGTTCCTGACAACTGGAAGGTATGAAGATGTTTCAGTGCTTTGTGTCCATGTGATTATCACTGGCATCAATATTGTAGTGGAGCCTTGCTTGGGGTCCAAACATTGTAACCATGTTATTTTATAACATTAACAATCTAATGACTTGGGGTTTAAAATGTACTATGTAAAAAAAAAAGCATTGAAATGGAGTGCACTGTAAAGGATCTACACTGTACAGCATTATAATGGAGATCACTAATGGTTCTACACTGTACAGCATTATAATGGAGATCACTAAGGTTCTTAATGGAGATCACTAAGGTTCTACACTGTACAGCATTATAATGGAGATCACTAACGGTTCTACACTGTACAGCATTATAATGGAGATCACTAACGGTTCTACACTGTACAGCATTATAATGGAGATCACTAACAGTTCTACACTGTACAGCATTATAATGGAGATCACTAATGGTTCTACACTGTACAGCATTATAATGGAGATCACTAATGGTTCTACACTGTACAGCATTATAATGGAGATCACTAACGGTTCTACACTGTACAGCATTAAAGTGGAGCGCACTATTATGGTTTTACATTGTAAAACATTATAATGGAGCACACTGCAATGGTTTTACACTGTACAGCATTATAATGGAGCACACTGTAATGGTTTTACACTGTACAGCATTATAATGGAACACACTGCAATGAATCTATACTGCATTATCATACATGAAGAATGGTTGAACAAATAACAAAATTCTGATATATATTAAGTCTACAAAATTTATAACCGTGTTTTGACAAAAGCAAAACCAACAACAAGTAACATTTATAATAAATATTAATTCTCCTGTTACAGAAGTAAAATCATTCTGTTCTATCAACATAAGTCAATAAAGAATTAGACAAGTAATTAAACTCTTATACAATGTACAAAATATCACTGTAATATCTATACAAATGACCAAATATGAGTTATACATGTATCATATGCTTTCTTTTTCAATGAGTTTAAATTATGTGCCTATCATATTTCCTATTCCAAAGACCAAAAAAATGAAGACATGAAAATGACAACAATAATAATAACCAGATTGTTTGATTAACGCTGTTGGAACTCTCATCCAACTCATGCCAAAACTACCAGAAGCAATCATAAACCAGCCATCTTAGTTACCAACCAATTAAGCAGAAAAAACACAACAAAACAGGCACAGTGTCATACCTGAGTAACAACTGCTGGTGCTAGAGGAGTCAAATGTTGATGAAGCAGGGGTCAAAGAGAATGGTATTAAACAGTCATTCATGTCTGAATGTGAAAATATGTAGTGATATGCCATTGATTATATAGCAGGTATGTTCCATGAAGAAAGTGAGTAACAGGGATGAAGTTATCATGCGGACATGGACACCGGTCTAGATCAGCGGAGAGCACCTGACCATCTCTGTCTTGGAGAAGCTTGCTATCTGGTTTACTTAGCACAGGTATAGGTGTTCAATAGGGGTAGCTGACTGCTGCCTGACATTAAGACTTATCACTGACTCTTTTTTTTTTTTAAATTAAAAAATCCTTATTAAATTGTTTTTCCATTGAATTCCTGTCATTTACACAACAATAATTAAACATGATAAAATCTACATATGCAGGACATCTTAACCAATCGGAATGAAAATCAAAGATTAAATACTAAAGTTTTCTACTCTTTACTGTTATAGACTCTGCCTTATATATAAAAAATCAGACACAATTATCATGACATGTGTTATTGCTTAAGAAGGTATACATCAATCAATCACACAGTGTATTAGGATTATTTCATACACACACAGAGGTATCACTTTCACAATAGAAATCACAATATTATGTGTATCAGTAGTCCAATCATTCCGTGAAATTGTCCTTGCAAGACTTGAGTTTTTGGATAAAGAGTAGCAATACTGAGATCTGCGTCTACACTTCCTCAACTATACAGCACCTTTAAGTACATTGGTACATGATCATATTTGGTATAAGTAGTTCACTGATGATTGGTTTAAAATTACTGTCAACGATGAATGTAACAACTATTCTGATTGGTTAAATCAAAACTAGATGATTGATTCAATGATTCTGATTGGTCAGCAGTAACTAACACAATTCATGCGCCAAACCATCCATGCAGTGAATGCAAGCGTTCTACAGTAATGCAACACTTAGCATTTGGGGACAATTTCTCTCCGTAGGTTCTGCCTCTCGCTGCCCACATGTTACAAAATGATGTGAAATATCACAAGGCCCAGAAGGCACTGCATGAATGGTTTGTGGAATGAACGCGTTTGTGGACAGAGTGGTAAAACAATGGTGGAACCACTTCTGTAATTATTCCTATACGTATATTCATCTGAAAGTGGAAAAACATTAATAACTTCCACTTTGAGTTTACAAAAAACTTAGTATAATTTTATTCTGAATTAAAACTTAATAAGAAAATAATGTGAATCATCACATAACCAAGCATCCCTTTGAACACTCAGTAAAAACTTTCAATGCTTTCCAACTTGTAACCAGGTAGCACTTTTCATGGTCAATATGAATCTGTCAAGTTAAACAGTCAGAAATTACATCCAGCCCATGCACTACTGATATTTGTCCACCAGATTGAAATTCTCAATTTTTAAAGCTACATAAATATTGGTTGTCGGTAAAACGCAAACATTTGTGTCTACAAACTAGAACTGCATGGCTGAATGCATCTCTTATAAGTTCTGAACTTAATTTTTCTATGCTGGTATTTTAGACAAAAACAACAACAACAAGAAAAACATCACTTGATGGTCTTGGTTATGTGATTAATACAATCTAGATTTTATATTAATTGAATTCTGAAATCAATTTCTTGTCTGAAAAGACAATAACCTTGACAAAGCCTTTTTTTATCAACTTTTATTAATGAAAAAAATCAGATTTAAATTAATTCAAATGTTGCTTCCTCAATAAAACACAAACAAATCTGGTATAGAACTTGCAAACCACAGAAATAAAAATGTCTACATTACACTCAGTCTTAAAGAATTTATGTATTTTGTTTAATAATCTACTACTATTAAGATCTCAAATGAATTAATTTCAAATTATTATTCCTATTTAGAAGAAATTAAGCACTAAAATTTCTGATGATATATTTTTCTATTGTTATTTTTAAATAATTTTTGGCCCTTGCGTCATACCTCTATTTCTAGTATTCTTCTTTTACAATGATATATAATGATTTTTTTTCAAATATAACTTATTTGTATCAACATTTTGAATCTAGCTGAATCAGATAGCATTTCAAATGAGAGAGACTTCACAGTAACACGCAAATGAGGGTGAACACAAGCTACTTACTTGCTACAGTTAGATATGCAGAGGTATGTATAACCCCGGCAGTGTTGTTTGCAGTACACCGGTATAATCCCTGGTCCTCCATATAAACTTTAGATATAAACATGGTCCCATTTGAGTAAATCTGAAATCAGGAGGAGCAGTCATTACCATAGATGTACAATATTTCTGTTAAATCTTTACAGAATTCTAGATCAAACAAGCGCTTCTGGGAACTCTAACCAGACTCTTAATGTATAAGTCGAAGCTAGCAACGCAATCATTCATACAATTTTTATTCTGGCACAAGCATATAAATTCAAACATTTAAAACAAAAATCCAGCTTTCAGGCCGCTGATATGCATAAAAGCATGCATATCATAAAAGATAACTGTCATTCATTCATTATCACATTTTGTATAGACATATTTTGTTTCAAAGAAGAAACATAATTATGATAAAAACTATTACAACAATAAATTTCAGCAAACCTACCGTAATCTGATGATGAAGTCTGCACTTCAATGCAACATAACTTTTCAACCAAATACAAGAAAATATAATTTATCTGTATTGCTAGATAAGCTTTCAAATGACAATGGATTTTTCCATTTTTTAAGCATAAATATATAACATAAAGTGCAACCAATCCCTGGAGACAGAATGGTTCTAGTGTTTCACAGTGGAAGACTCATCCTGACTGGCACACAAGTATATTTCAAGGAGACCATGCTGTATTTCAGTCTAAGAAAGATGAATTAGCAGAAACTTTGAAGTTGACAGTCATCTTTTGACATGTCTTAACATTCAATGTAAGAGAGACTATCTCTAATCTAGAGATGTCTCTACAGGCAGATGCTGTGTGAGAAATTTATTGAGTGGAGAAAACATTGTGGTAATACTGAGGAGATCATGCCAAATAATATCATTCAAAATTTATAAAAAGTATGGATAGGAAAAAACAATACATATCACATCTCAGATCAATTTCATGTGGAATATAAAGTCACAATGAACTGTCCAAAAATTTATTATGCTAGTAAATGGATGAAACATGGTCATGAGTATTGCTGGATAAAGATATACAGTGCAGTAATTTGTGGTCCAGTCTATATACTGCATAATACAGGACGGCATCAGGTCTCTGGAACAACTACCAGTAAATAAAAGGTTTGAACCTCAATATTTTCACAGGCTCATTAGAATGGAGTGCATTATAGTGGTTCTGCTATATCTAACAAAATTATGCTATTCAGGTTTTATACTGTTTGTTACTTCACCGTACAATGAAGAGGAGAATGTAACACAATGTAAATTAAGTTCAAAGTGAAGAATGCTTTAACTCTGATAGGGTTTACAATGGCGTGAAATGATGTCATTGAAATGATTCCACTGAGGAGTGAAGGGTCAATCTTAACAAAATCTCTAAACAACACCCATTCATGTGTCCGTAACTCACCGTAAACCTCTTGGGGTCCAAGTTATTGCGGTCCCTGAGCCTATTCCAGGTGACCGTGGGACGCGGGTCCCCAGTGGCCATACAGTGCACCAACATGGAATGTTCTTCATAGGCCGTTATGTTGGTAGGGCGGATACGGAATTTGGGCTTCTCTGAAATATTCACACAAATGATATTTCAAAACTTTCTAAAGAATGAAGAGAAAATGGCTGATGAGTCCAACTGGCTGTTAAATAGAGGTACTTCATTAAATGCAAAAACATGAATCTGAAAACTGGCTGTCTAACACAAGTTAGCTTTTAAGTACAGACAAGGCATAAAAAAAATTCTGAGTTTCGAGCAACTGTCTCAAAATTTTTTTTAAAAATAGGCAGGGTCGGATTGAGTTTTTTTTTTTTTTGGTCTAGTCATAAAAGTGAATGAGTTACAGAAAACGTCAGTCTCAAAATGGCTGCTAAAAACAACTGCTAAAAACTTAAGGGTCGGCGGGTTTTCACTAGGTAGGATCAGGTTGCCCGAAAAACAGAATTTTTTTTTAGGCCTAACTGATTTCAGAGGTAAATTGTTTATTTGGGTTTACCATCCCACTGACAATGATTCAGTCATTTGGGAGCCATGTCTACATAGGACAAATATAGTGCTACCTTACTATCATCTCAATCCATAGGCAAGACTCATGAAACCACACCTAATTACATTTTATTGACACTGGGCTAATCAGACCTGAAACTACCCTTTTGTGCTGAGCATCCAGTACAAGGGATATATACCAAACCATTTTTAGGGACATGGATATGAGGTGGTCTGGGTTGAACCCACAACCCCTCAATTACAGGATGCATGCAGTAACCACTTGACCATCAGGACAAGGGCTAACAGTCAAGGAATTCTAGAAAATGGCTGCACTGAAATAAATTTCAATTCTGACATAATCTGTCACAGAAGGAATTGGAAAGCTGGAGATTTAATACAGGGGACAGCTAATATGAGCTTAACTGAACCGGTCCTTACAAATGCCATTTCAAAAATCATTCTCATATGTAGACTTTTTAACTAAGTCTCCAATGGTTATTACTGTTGTTTAAGCAAGATTAAATACCATATAGGGCTTTAATTTCACTGCTTTTTCCCCCACTTCTTTACTTCATGCAACTCATATTTAAACGTGGTATTTTTTTTAAATAACAATCAGGTGAACTTCCTTTATTATTTCCTGCAGACAATTCATAGGAGCAAATACAGTGAAAACAGGGCCTAGGCTTTATAATATATCTGAAATCTAAGGGGTAAGAGACTGATGTGCATTTTTCAAACATCTTGTTCCTAAAAACCTTGATTGAGTCCACACTCACCTACGACTGCTATATGTATGGTTTGGTTAATAAGCTGCTGGGATATCCCATTGTTAATGTGAGCCACACACGTGTACCAGCCCGCATCTGACCGCTTTACACCCCTGAAATACAGTGTCCCATCCACGTCTGTAATGTGGGTCTCAAAGTCCAGTTTCCCCGAGGCGTCAGTCCTGATCCACTGTATCCGTGGCAACACTTCTGCCTCTGCCCGACAGTGGATTTCAGCATCAGAATACAGTTCTAGGTATGTATTCTGTGGTACTGGATTGAACTTCAGCTTCTCTGAAAATATATAGACACATCCTAAGTATCTAATGGACTGCATCCTTACATATAGAGTACCAAATACGGGTACATTAGCTGCATTGATATGTAACAAGGCTTTGTGTAATACACAAATGCAGATCTCTATATACATATAACACTCTTCATTGCAGAGAGCCATAATTATATGATACATTATTTGGAGATAACATATGATGCCTTTGAATGTGACCTAAACTCAGGGGATTTCTCAAACTGGCTAGAATGGCATCAGGATAATATGACTGAGTGTGGTATCACATCATTTATATAAAACACATGTCACAGTGAAACAGCAATATGTTATTCCCATTGAACAAAAGTTTCCTAAAGACAACAAATAGTTTGTGGAAGGTTAATTTAATTAAGCAAACAAACCTGCAGGCCATATTGATCATTGTTCAATACCACACATTATTGTACAAATTCTATGATCTTTTCATGCCATTGGTATATAAAATTACTGAATTCAATCTATAAAACAATTTTAATGCTTCTTGTCATAAAAATATTACAATAAAAAAACAGGTTTATGAGAGACGCTGGTAATTAAGTCTTAAATGTCAACCTTGCATCAAGGAAAGATTCCTGAGGGACATCTCTTAAAATTAAAGATATCATTCTATTTCTGCCAAAATTAGATTTTGCAATCCACATATTATTTGATTAAAATTAAGTATGTTCCAATGTGTTGTTTCCTGCACTCTAACAGAGGAATAATGCAGTCTGAGCTTCCAAATTTTACATACAATTTTTACAAATGATAATGAAAACATCATATCAGCAGTTGTCTCTGTGCAATATATCCCACTATAGATAAGTGGCAGACACCACTTCTTATCACATTATCCGAACAGTGGGCTGACCAATCCATGCGTGTGTTAAGCATAAAATACTTGGCTAACCAGTCCATGCATGCACTTATCTTTATATGATTAACACAAAGTAATTATTGAGGTATATCTGTAGCATCTTAATGACTTTGATGTGTTGTGACCAGGAAGTGAACTCAATACCTCCCAATTATGAGGTGCAGCCTCTAACCACTTGGCCACTGGGTATATAACAGAGGTAAGATAGACCAATTCCTCATTGCATGTGACAGCTGAAGTATATGTATCAATGGTAGACAATATGCACATCATCGGTGCTTTATCAACAGATTTCAGTCTTAATAATTTCTATGCACTACCAAGTACCGGTATCTATCTATCTATCTTCCTATGATGTCAAACCCCTGTTAGGGACCTAGACATTTTGCCCGTCTAGCTGTAGGGGAAAGGCGTGACACAATCTTGCTACTAACTAGTATCATTTGATCTCCTGCGTAAATTGAGTTAGAAATATTCCAACCGCTGTACCAGTCATGGCAAAACGCCACTTTGATGTGGTGCATAAAAATCCATGTAAGCCATAAAGCAGGTCTAGAACCCCCACAACCCAGTGTGAACATGAGGATTTCTTTCCCAATAAAACACATTCTGAGACTCAAAAAAATTCAAGTCAACCAGAAAACTTTCTAATCAGCTATGACTTAGAGTAGGTATGTGGAAACCCACCAGAACACCAGTTATTTGATATCATTACTAGCACATAACTATATTTGCCTGTAGGGGTACATTGCACCTAAGGTATTTCAGTCATTTTAAGACTTTGTTTCCAAAAGACATACATAGTGCTCAATTACTGTGAAAAACATCTCATGATACCATATTCAATCACAGTATCCTGATAAACATGCCAATGATCTCTGGAATGACCCGAGTGTGAGTACCAAGCAGGAGTTTCCCAGTACTAATAATTTTGGAATCACACCTGCAACCGTACACTCCCAGGGCAGATGCTTTAACCACTCGGCCACATCAGGCATAATGTGTGAAGTCAAGTCTGATATATAAGAGATGCTGTCTACAAAAACTGAGAAAACATAGAAAAGAGAATTGTAAAAGTCATAAAATTCATTCTTGGATAAGATTGACAACTGGGAGATGCCAGCCATTGGGTAGAAGATGAAAAAAGTCCAATTATGAAGTTAATTGGTCATCTTAAATTAGGAGTCTCCTAATATGCAATCTAAGCCAGTGACAGATTCTATTAATCATCAAGGTATGGACAAGATTCTGTCACAAAGCACATCACATCTGCACTAGGGACGCCTGTGTGCTTCATGGGATGGGATCGGACAATGTGTGGGAGAAGACACACCTCTCACAGGCTTCCAGTTAAAAACCAATTACAGACTTTCTTATTGAAGACAATTAAACTAATGCCTCTGAAATGACACGGCATGATGATAACTGCTGAGCATTTAAAAACCATTTGCAACAAGGGCTCAGTCAGATAAATGCTTTTCAAATGTAGTTTTAAGAGTAACAAAGTATTTCCTTCATTTCTCTTATTAATCATATTATGGCAATCAAAATGTAATTTAGACATTTGCAAGTATACAGCGCAAGCTAAGTTGATAAATATTCTCTTTCAGCTAGACTCTTAAAAGTCTATGGAAAGTGACATTTATTGCATGCAGATGAATTAATAAAGGCAAACTGAAAACTGAATAAAAGGTTTATATGATCAAAGTATCTTGTCTTACACAATGATGAGCACCTTTATCATTACTATTTTCTAGACAAAATTTCACCAATGATTAGTTGAGAATTTTGTGGAAATATGCCTCTACTTTCTGACAAAGTTTGTTTCTGGTTCCTTTTGAATCTGTAACTGTTGTAGGAGGCAGGGGTCATATCACCAAGTGATGGGTCCAGGAAAGGCGGAGAAGTGTTGAAGTTAATACACTTGGCTTCAACCCATGCTACCCAGGTTTGATCCTATGTCAGTGCAAAATTTTTAAGCAATATTTGTCATTTGAACACATGCTTTCTCTGGGAACAAAAGTTCCTTGCACATCAAGGACCATGCGGATGCTACCGTCAGTGTAAATTAGAAACTATATTGCCTTCTGTCCCCCAAAAAAAGTTTAAACTTGAAAAAGAAACATATTTCTAGCTTACTCTTCACTTTCAGCATGGCATATGATGATTGTACAAAGGCCTGCCCTGTGGTGTTTGCTATACAAGTGTAGTATCCCTGGTCCTCTGCAGTTACCGTGGTGATAAGGAGAGTGCCTGCCTGCAGGTCCATCACATGGTTCAGAGATCCCTACAATGTATAAACATATTAAATATTAGCCCTACAAGGTCATACTATGATAAATATCAGCCGCACTGGGTCAAAGTACACTAAATATAAACCTACAGGTCAGGGTACATTTAATAGCCACCCTACAGTAATCAATGCTTAAAGCTCAGTTTCTGTTCTTTGGTACTCTCCCAGAGGAAGGTGGGAATCCCAACCATTTCATTCAAGAAGTTCTGGGATAACATGGGCGTCTCTATACCTCAGTGCCCCGCTATGTCACTCTCAAGAAGAGTCACTTGGAAAAGGATTGGCCTCAATCTTCTAGAATCATAATCACTTCTTGATTACATCATGAAAAAAACATGATGGTTCTTTGGCAAAACCCATCCACAAATATTAAGTTATAATGCTTAAAAAAGAAATGAATGAAATACCTCTGAAATGATTTAATGCATTATCACAGCTTCTAAAGAAAAGTCCAATACAACCAGAATAAAACCATAACTTACAGGCTGATCGAGATTAATATTGTTACCAATCAACTATTAGCCATGATAAGTCCTCCTGATTTGCTGCTATTATGTTTTGTAATTATGTCAATCAAATGACAACATGGAACTGTTACTTTTCCTATTCCTCAGTATCTACTAGAGTAATGACCATGACAGCCTTGACCCTGACCTCATAACTCTTCTTGCTCTGTTAACCTCATCATCTACAGAGGTCATGACCCTGACAGCCTTGACTCTGACCTAATAAGTGTACTTGCTCAGCAAACCTCAGCATCAATATGGATCATGATCTAGATTAGAGACTTGTATGTAGATGTCAGGGACTAGACAAGGCACTTCCACATGCTCTTTCAGAATTTGATGTATCTTACCCATAGATTTTTGCTTTTGTTTAGAATTTAAGTTTATCTTTGCCTTTGATTATGCAGATATTTGTAAGACTGCCATTATATTTCAGAGCTAAAATTGCTGTGGAGGGAATTCTTGGTAGGTTAAAACATGTTTATTTTCTATTCTAGAGCAAAGTGGCATAATTATTTGGATGGCTATGAAAACAATCAATCTTGTGATGTCATTTAAGTTAAAGAAAACAACTATACAAGTCTTTATGACAAATTGTTGCTTTATTCTCCAAAGAGACCTAAATTTTATTTCTGCTGCAGATGCTTTCCTTGGAAAAATCTTCCTGTCATTTGAAATAAAGTTCAATCAGATAACTAAAGATGTTCTTGCCACTGGGAGAAAATTCATCACAAAAATTTCCGCTGATTTCTGGGATAACAGCAAGTAACCCGTGTATCAGAAATCTCAGATTTCAAGCTTCAGTCTGGGTAAGTCCCCTCTCAATTCCAAACCTTTATCTTAATGACTTGAAAGCCTCAGATTTACCACCATCTATTGCCTGTTATTACAAAAGAAAATACACATTTCAAGAGAGGAAAAACAAAAAAACAAAAAAGTCATTACAGATCAACTTTTTACACTTGTTGTATAAATCAAAATGAGTTCTACAGATTTTCTCATTATCTTCAACCTTCAGTTATATTCAAATGCAACCTAAAAAAGTATAACCTGAAATGATGTGATAAAAAGTATGCTAATGTTATCTTAGACTGGTGCAAAACAAACAGATGTTAAAACGCAATCCTGTGAGCATCATTCACAAATTGTGCATGTCAAAACTGCTGTAATCTCAAATGCTCTCATTTCTAAATGAATGGTGAATAATGAGCATAAGTCAAGCATAAAATCACTACATTTTTTTCTGTACAAAAATCGTTGTCATGCAAAAGAAATGGTAGGTAAAAACAACAGTTTAGCTAAACAAAACAGACAATTTCTGTCTTCCCAAAAAAAGATGCACAAGACAACTTCTAACAATCATTTAATCATCTATTCAAGACCTATCTTACAAATAAGATTTTCTCCAAATTCATTGTCTGGGCAAAACAGGGAAATTTGCCCATATTATTAGAAAAGAGCAGTCTGTTGCAGAGTATGTGTCAACATGTACAGGCAATAAATGTCAAGTTAACAGAATCCAAACTACGAGTCCCAAATTTTGTTATATAATTACAATGCAGTCCTATAGAATGAGATATGGACTACAAAAGTAAGATTATTTTTATGTACCAAGTCAACAATATGGTTCATGGGGCCTCCGTGGTCGAGAGGGTAAAGTCGCTGACTTTAGCACTCACTCAGCCCCTCACCGAGTGGGTTCGAAACCCGGCAGGGTCATTCGGATTTTCATGTGAGGAAGCCTTCCAGCTGGCTTGCGGTAGGTCGGTGGTTCTCCCCGGATGCCTCAGTGCATTCGGGGTCTTCCTCCACCTGTAATTAGCTGGACGTCGCTATATGACTGAAATACTGTCGAAG
This sequence comes from Solen grandis, assembly GCA_021229015.1. Lineage (NCBI taxonomy): Eukaryota > Metazoa > Mollusca > Bivalvia > Adapedonta > Solenidae > Solen > Solen grandis. The sequence continues at coordinate 47,830,887 of CM037784.1, read as the reverse complement.
TGACGGTAAACTAAAATAGTCAAGTCAAGTCAACAATATGGTTCAATATTACTGTTTTATTAAGGACTTTTAATTGTTGGTCCATTCCACAGTTGAACAACACCATGAGACTGGACTGAAGAGCTGATAATCACATGGTTGACACTTTCACTCATCAATGACAGAAAATAAAAATCTGAATGAGGCTCAACAAACTGTCGTCTAAATTGCATGGAATGATCTTTTTTTTAAAAGTCACTAAAATATCACCACTCAAAATTTAAAGCTTTGAAATGGACATGAAAGGAACATGAGGATAGATTCATGAACAGTGAGCATTGTACATCAATACAAGAGAGAATTTCCTAAGACGGTAAATTAAAAAGACAAAGTAAATGGCAAAAACATGTGATTCGTGTACTAGTATATAACTATATAAAGGGGCATAACTCTGTGTTATCCAAAAGATGTATCAAACAGTCTGTTCTTTGCTTGCCACCAGAATACTCTGCATGATGAGAGCTTGTTAGTGATCCAAGGAATTGATAGTATCATTAGGAGTGATTTTTAATATACAAAGGAAAGCTTGAATTAAGATTCAGTGATTATCAACATAGGACTGAAACTAGTTCCAATTTGTCGCCTTATTATATCAAAGATGAATTTTGGAGAGGATAGCTGCTGGTGGCACCATAGAGATAAAAAAATTATGTTGTGTACATTTTTCACTATGGTAATAATTTCAGGCCAAAATTGAAAATTTAGAGTTCACACTTTAAATTGAAAGCCAGAGGAATACTGAGGACTGTTTTACTTAACTTCTTGAGTTAAAAAAGAATTAAGACGGACTCTATCTTATTGCAGAGATGTGCAATTAAATTCATCCAAAAAAATAAATAATGTATTGGTAGAAAGCACTGCAATCTACTCCACATGAATATAGAGTTAACCAAACAGTACAAGGGCAAGAGACATCATCACAAAGTCTTTATCCCCTACTCATAAATCAGAAAGACAAAGAGCAAGGGAGCAAGAGGTATGGGTGCCACATGACAAACCCATAAATCAAATTGTTATTACCCTTCCCTGAACGCCCCTGCTCCCTGACATAACAAGTGCATGCAGCATACAAGCAATGATCCTCATTAACATGGCGTGTACACTTCAAAGGATGTGCCTCACACTTTTTTTACAAATAACATCTGAAACATGCGAACAATGATGCAAACCATTACCAGTTTAATAAATGCATTATCCTTCTGCCATAGTACTTTGGTTACCGGGTACGGGGTGCCGGTAACCTGACAACTAAAGAGAACGCTCTCCCCTTCTGACACCTCCATTGGCCGTGGTCCCCTTCTTATAGTTGGTGGCACTGAAATCAAATATCATACAATACAGTCATAATCTTGACTTCACAGAAAAGAGCAATATTCAAATCTCAAAACATCATAATAACTCTAATAGAAACAGAATATCTAGTACCCAGGTCGGAACATAACTGGTTCATACCTGGGTTTCTGCTTGCAGACATATGAGAGTTTGATAATCACAGTCAAGAAAAGACACATGGTTTTTTACTGTGGTAGTTTTACTAGATGACAATACCTATCCCCTACACCCTACCTCGCACATACATGCAGGGTCTGAAATCAACAGCCCACTAAAACTGGAAAAGTCCATCCCATATCAGGCTATTTAATCCCATTATCTGTTTGCAATAGAGCATGTATGCAACTGGGGAGAAGTTGCCTGAACCAGCCACAGTAGCAGGGTACCACCAACAGTCGCAGTAGGGTACTTCATGAGCCTCGCCAGTACTTCAGCCTTGTTTATTCAGGGCCGTGTCAGATACCTTTATTAACTATTATTAGGAGATAAAATTGTAATGTTTTATTTGAATGTTTAAAAAAATGCTTGGATTTTTTTCTAATCTTTTAAATATTGTGGGTGTGTTGCTATCAAACTTGACATATAGGTTGTTTGTGAGCACCTCAAACACTTGATGCCAAGCGTTTTGTCAGTTTTATTGCCAATCATGTAGGGATAGGGGAGGCGATCAAACTCAGCATAAAAAAACCAAAGCCGAGGTTAATTTGAAGCTATGGAATAGACCTTTCAAGGTTTAACAAATTTTTTCATCATTTTTAAACTGCACAGGGATACAATGTAACCACAGGTTGACATGGCTTATACAAAAAAAAAATGTGTTTCTTTGTGATACTGCTTGTCAGCATTTGACCTAGCAAATGAAATAAACTATCCATTAATGAGACAAAGATGAGGCTTAATATTACACAGCAATATCTAGTAACGTTGATGAAGCTACAGAACTAAAATGGGGTTTGCTTTCATCAATAACTCTGCAAATGCAATGATATGTAACTGAAAGCATTACAGAGAACAATACACTAGGCTTTATGTCCAATTCCCTAAATATACCTCTGCCTTTCCAATGTTTTATATAAGAATTGGGTCTTTTGTTTGAAGATGAGGACTCTGGACTGTAAATAATATGAAAAATTGTATTTTTATCAATCAGGGGCAATAACTCTCCAAAGAGGGTAGGGGCTACAATCACTACTTTCCAAAGTCTTATGGCTATAATAAGTGTTAAACGTTGATTAAGATCAAGAAATAAAGGTTAAAGAAAATCAAAAAGTAAATAAAGTAAAAAAAGGACTTTTTAATGATAAATGGGCCATAACTCTTAATATACTGAACAAATTTGACCCATTATTTAACTAGATGTCTAATGGTCATATATATTGAGGACAGGCCAAGATTACACATAAGAAAAAATAAGAAGGGTAAAGAATAAGCTGTGATCAGTGGACAGACCTATGGTAACTAGATTGTTACTAGATTACTTGCCATAAATATCATATCAATAATTTTCTATCTACAGAAAAGAACAATAAGGATGACTATTGTAAACATGGTACCAAGTCTGAATAGAGAGAGATAGGTGAGGGAATATAATCCTAAAACAGTTGTCTGATAGTATGGTGACTCATATACATACCATTAATTTATAAAAAAAAAAGTTTTTAAGTGACATAAATTCCTAGATCATCATGAACCATTCTGTATACAAAATTGATATGTTGTCCCGTCATACTGGTGCAGGTCCCCATACATTAAAATTTCACAAGCATTATCAAAGTTTTGGAGTATTGCTGTGGTTTTATGTTATTCTCACAAACTATTGCTGAGATCTGCTTTGACATCCGTAGTATTTTAATACCTCCAATAGTATCAAATGGCCCATTAGCAACAAGACACAAACCTTGCATCAGCTGTGTTGGCAGGCATTAAAACATGAGCCACCTAAATAATCCACCCTGGTACTGTGCAGGCAACACTCTTTGTAAAGGATATCATCATTAAAATGCATTTTAACAATTTCAAGAAGTGTATTGAGGCTAAATAAGTATTTCATATCTCAACATTGAATATCTCAATATGTACAAAGATACTCATCTTCAAAACAACTTCAAAATATTTATACTCATTTCCTTAATTGATCACATGGGTATATCAATGGCACTGGATCCAAAAGCTTAAGGTTCCAACTCTGTTCGGGACAAACACCTTGTATGACCTTCCACAATTCAAAGCACTAGTAGTCCCAGAACAAGTGAGAAGGATTGATATATGTTGCAAGAACATGTCCACATATTAATGTTAAAGAAATAAAAGCAAACTAATACATAACTGTCCCATCATGCACCAGAGGGTACAAAGGTCATCAATACAGATTTAACCCTTTACCTCATTAATATTCATGAACAAATTCATGATTTAATGAATATTAATTTACTGAACTTAACATGATATATGAAATAAAGGATTTTTCTTTGCCACACAGACAGTGCTGCTAGATATTTCAAACAGGGAGCACTTAAATTGACACTGCATACAATTGTATAAAACAATGTATAGCCAATGCAGGAAATGTGTGCACTATTTCATTAGAGGAGTGATATATGAATCTGAGTTATCAATCTCAGTGATTGTAAGATTCCTATCATTAACTGGTACCTTGATGCCTTTAAAAATTATAAAGAATACGCCACTGTTTTTATGAATTCACCTTACCAAATATTTGCTATGAGGGGTGTCTAGCAAACTTTACCTGACATAATAATCCAGACATTCTGTTCCCTCTCGCCCGCAGTGTTGTTTATGATGAACGTATAGTTTCCGGAGTCAATCTGTTGGGGGTTCTCAAAGTACAGGTTGGGACCAACAGTCCGGATTGGTCCAGAATCCCCGATGACCATATCATTTTTGTTCAGCCACCTAGAAAACAGATCAATTGGCACTTTATGAAAATATTTCCCCAAGCATGAAACATATCATTTATTTACATAAATGTGGAAAAAAAGATGCCAGCTGACATTTTTGTTCTGTTTGTTTGCTTGTGTTGAATAATGTCACCCAAAGTGTCTCAGCCATTTAGGGACTTCTACAATGATTCCACACTGCCGTACCGTGCCATGGACAAGTCGCAAAATACTACACCAAGTCACACTATTTTGTCACAGGGCCAACGAGTCCACAAATTACACTTACATGTTGAGCATTTTTATACTCTTGTATGCTTTTGCCATGGATCAAACCCCATGACTTTCTTGTTCAAAGAATATACCAACCAGAGATATTCTGTGACATAATGTTCTAACCACTCGAGCCATCAGGACCATTACACTGGTATTAAGTACTGAAGTTATGAAATGTTATCAAGTGCAGAGGTTCTAGGTATCACATAATTTATTGATTACATGAGTTGCATTGTATAAATATAATTTGATTATGATAATATAAAGTTGCAAGAATGCTAACTCCATTTTGCTTTCCATCAAAAATGTTTTACAGAACAGACGAGAAAGTGGTAAAGACGAAATGTTACGACATTCCTATAAAATCTGACTGACACACATCAAGAAACAGTAACAGTGCATATCAGGAGCAGATGACAGCAGAAGATCAAAAGCCTGTTGACATCTCCATTGTTGTAGCCTGGTTTTCCTATCATTACCTCGAAAGCTGTCACCATGTCAATTTACACTAGCAGTCTATATGTGCTGTTATACCACAGAAAATGTGTGCACTTTGAACACATTGTACTGTTGAAAAAAAATGTAATCTAAATAGGACAAACATATTCTGAGAAGAGAATGATAGAGTCACAGGCAGAACAAGTTTTAAAATGGATGGTATAAAATTGTAAGCGGTAAAGGATTAATATTTCATTTCTTAACACACACATTTGACAATGAAATGATTTAACAGACTGTGCCAGCACTGAGTAGTTTCAGCATCTTATAGCTATCTTACAATAACCAGTCTGATATTCATACTGTAACCAGTCTGATATTCAATATTTTCTCAATTTATTATCACAGACACCATATCACTAGGTCAGCATCATATAGAAGCTTGCAAGAATATCAGTATAATCAAATACATCTTGGTTCATATCAAGCCTCTGCATTACATAGATTTCCCTGTCAGTCTATGGAGATAACATGCAACCAGTCTATCAAAGATGCTCACAGCAAACAATCTGCTGATTAAAATATATAAACCACCAAAAAATGAGAAAAAAAAGAGCATCATTTCAAAAGTCGAGGATGAAAGTCTTTGAAATTCAATAGAATGGAATCAATGTGGATAAAAAAAAAAAATAAGAAGCAGAATGGAACTTCATCCACAACTATATTATGACGGCTCAACCTTGCAACCACTTCAGCCATGAAGGTAAACAGGAGTACCATGAGTCAAGGTTTATTTTCTGTCAAAACATGTCGAAACAAGCTTAATGCAGAGTTTATTTTCTCCCACTTTCATTTCCACTTCCCCTCAACATTCCTGACATATACAACAATATTTGTAAAGTTCATTACTTAAAACAAAGGTTAGTGTGAAATAGCAGTCCATGATGAAATCTCCATTTTCATTTGGAAGCCTCCATCTTTAAA
>CM037784.1:47774821-47824821 GCA_021229015.1 Solen grandis | reverse complement strand
TATTGTTAAATATACTCTATTGTTCATTTTGGTTATTGTAAAAGAAAAATAAAAGCATGATATATTTAAGATTTTCTGATGCATCGTGGAATTTCGTATATTCACAACAAAAGTTGCTATAACTTTTTTATTTTTTAAGATATTTTGATGAAACTTGAAACACAGAAAATTAAGTCTTAAAATTTTATGTTTTAAGATATAATTGAAAATTTAAGTTAAGACTCCACAGTTCCTGATTCCTTAATAAACCAAATCACAGCTTATTTTAAATGTTATGACACTTTTCCCAAAGTTTTGCACAATAAATACTTATTTCAAAATATATAATGACATATTTCCATTTACTTTACAAAAAAGACATTCATGAAAGTGAATAAAATTTTTGGTATGTAAAATATTCTGAATAGATTTAAAGGGAAAAAATGTTTTTAATGTCAAAATTTTATTTCCAATTAATTTAATATTCAGTACGTGATATTGATATTATGAATAAGAAAAAAATACTATAATGGTTATGGGGGAATTAATGTTTTCAAAAAGATGTGATATCAATCAATAAAATTAATGAAATAGCAATAAACTATATGCTTTTATCTTTCTCAAAATTGAAAATCTAAAATTAAGCCTAACACTTTTCCAAAACAACATTGTATAATCAAGTATCCAAATCTTGACTGGCTGTTAAAGGTTACATAATATTGCTCAATTAAATCCACTGGTGGCTGCACCTGGACCATAGACTACTTCCCTAGTGATTGCACCACATGGGGCCAGCCATCAACTGTAACCCTATAAAAGGGGATGCAATCTCAAAGGGTTACTAAGTTTGTTATAAGTTAAATAAGGTCATAAACTATCAGCTGGAAAGTGTCTCCCAATCAGTTGATTACACAGCATGGGGCCTAGCTTTGTAATTTATGATGCAATATGGAAGACCCTCCCACACACACACCAATTAAAACAAGAGGTTTTTGTCAGTTAACAGTGTAAAAATTGATTTTTTTCATCACCAAAGAAGGTGGGTGGGGAATGCAATTAATGAGGATTGCATTTCATCCCATTTTTTTCTTCAGAAATAAAGAAAATTTTACTAATATGTATATGCAGCACCATTCATTCATTGTGAAAATAAATGCGTATACATGTCAACCAAAGTGCAGTTAGAAGTTAGTTATGACAATTACGATCGTCGTATGGTACGAAATTTCACTCGGTAAACAAAGTAATTTAACTAAGTAAAATGTGCATAACAATGGTACTAAAGTTAAAAAAATATGTTAATTAAAAGATTTACACGCGAAAGATCTTGTATCAACAAGAAAAACATCCATATACACCTTTACATTCTAGTTCTGAAGTTTTGTTTTCATTATCGGTAAAATTCAAAATGGCGGCCGCACTCGATTCGCCGAGCGGACGTTTTTTTTGTAAAAGTTTGATTTTCATCGGACGATGCGGATGCTTTAATATGCATGAATTGTCTTGAAAAATATATCAAATTAAAGAGCAGACTTTATACTTTTAGAAGTATAAAGATCTATTTTACTTACTTTTTAATCTTCCTAAAAAACGCGCCAGACTTCACTACCTTATTACTCGGAAATTAATTGACATATACGTTAAGTTCAAAAACCTCGAGAAAGTTCATTCTTTTCTGTAAATGGTGATATAATTTTTAAATCTAAAAAACGGTGTTTAATAATCCGCAACCGCGATCATTAAACATACGTGTAATCAATTCTGCGTCAGTTACACGGTATCCCGAAATTACACAAAATTTACTTACCTGGCGGATTTTACACACAACTACGACAAAAATAAGAACAAAACAACAAAAACATATACATCATTGGAAAGATAATTTTATTTACACTTAAGATATGTAAGTTTGATATTGTTTTGATATTTTTTTCCCTTTGAAAACAGACTTTTTGTACACTAGGTATACCGATTTTGCAGAATTCTTAACTGGCTATGCTGCTCAGCTGGGGATGCTATTTTAAGTTAATGTTTTCCATAAAAGTTCTTCTCTCAGTAAATTTTAAAGTAAGGGGATTGAAACTTCACACATGTGTTCGGGTTCAATACCTATTGTGACATATTTTTAATGTTAACGCTACAAATGATAATAGGTACCATTATACTGTACAGTGTACTATCCAAATGACTAAAAATGGCTAACCTGAAGTCTACTATGTAACACTGAGCACTAAGACAAGAGATTTCTCTAGCAGATTTTATACTTACAGTACCTGTGCCTTCACTGGCAAGACAGCTAACAATGACTTATGTAAATCCAGATTTTTCTGGAAGTCGTATGTCAGGCCTATTCTGTTACACTAAGAGCTCTCATTGTGTCAAACCACTTTTTCCTGTCGGTTAAAGTACACATTTACAACTTTTACCTGTGTATTATAACTTGATAAATTGGCTTTTTTGTCCTTTTCTATTGAACCTCAATCCTTATACCTCATGAGGCATGTTGAAGCAATTCTAGATAATAGTGTTACTGTTTGATTCATCACTTCATTGACAAGTTGTTAACCACACTGAATAATCATCTATGTTGATTACTTTTTCGTCAACAAATTAGGCACTTTATGATTTCAGACAGATTAGGGGTTTTTGGTTTGTAACAGTTTAATACTTATTTCTGATTGGAAAGATGGACAATATCTGTCACTGGCCCCATCGGTTTATATTTTGACATGTAAACTGATCTGAAAATGAAAATGATCAAATCATACAAATAATAATAATAAAAAAATCAACAATAATAACAAAGGCATTTATTTATTGTGTTTTAAATTCTTTATAAATGACACAATCTTTTAAATTCTTAGTACAGTCTGTATATGAAATAATATATAGTTACCAGGTTTAGTAACAATGTCTCTGATTAATCATTGATCAGTCAGAGATACTAGCTTATTAATTGACTTATTTTTTTTTGTCGGACTGATTCACAACACTACTAGTTAGCATAGTGGCAATCATAGTTAATTTTCTTTCATGTTTGACTTTCCATTTTACATAGCATTGATTATTTATTTTAACCCTTTCCCTCATAGAGGATACATGAAAAGACCTATGCGAACAGCATAAAACCAGATCAGCCTGCGAGTAACTTGCAGGCTGATCAGGTTTTATGCTGTTCGCTGCTCCTCAGTGGTCTGGAAATGAGGACTTTATAATTAAATTTGGTAAGGTTTAACTGTGGTTTTCTGCAGATCAGGCTTTATGTGGTACCTATTGAGTGCGTCAAAATGAGTCTATATGAGGGAAAGGGTTAAGTATTATGTGAACAAATCTGTTGCTTCTTGCATGAAGCAAAACTCATGAACATTTGCAGATACCATGCTGGCATTTGAAAATAAAAAAAAACTATGACAGTCGGGTCTTCATGCACAAATAAACCTCCATGTATACTAAGTATGACATTAAATGCTGACTTTGATTCATAGTTAACTATATCAACTTTTTTTCAGACCCTTGATGATTTCCAGTTCTTAAAGATGCTTGGAAAGGGAACTTTTGGAAAAGTTATATTGTGTAAAGAGAAGGCCACAAGTCACCTTTATGCAATCAAAATTTTGAAGAAAGCTGTGATAATACAAAAGGTATATCTTTGACTTCTTAAATAATAACAAGATTTTATAAATAATTGAATGAGTATTTTAAGCATATCACCATTTTTCTTTTTAGCTCACCTAAGGACTTGCGCTCAGGATGAGCTTTTGTGTTCACTTTTTGTCCATTGTGCGTCTTTAGCAATTGCTTGTGGACACTCTAGAGGCCACAGTTTAAGCCCAATCTTCATAAAACTTGGTGTGGATGTTTGTCTACGTGATATCTCAGATGAGTTTGAAATTGGGTCTCTCGGGGTCAAAAAACAAGTTCACCAGGTCAAATCTTAGAAAAACCTTGTGAACACCCTAGAGGTCACAGTTTTAGCCCAATCTTCATAAAATTTGGTGTGGATGTTTGTCTACATGCAGGGTTCACCCTGGCTGAAAAAAAGTTTGCGCCACAACTTTCGCCAAACAAGAAAACTTGGAGCCAAATTAAGGAAGTTTGCCAAATTTAGTGCCAATGGCTCAAATATATATTTTTATTATGTTTATTTTTTCTCCCTTTAAAAACAGGTACCATATGTATTAAATTCTATTACCAGGTATATTCAAACTACTCACACACACATTCACTCAGGATATAATATTTAATTAAAGAGATGTTATTTATTTAATAATTGTAAATTTTATGAAGGGAGGAAGAAAAACTTTAAATTATTATGCAATTTTTTTTCCCAAAATTTTGAACTTTGTTTGGAAATTTTTCAATGGAAAAAAACATTGATAGAAAGAAAACTCGGTGCAGCAAAACTAGTCAGCCTTGTGACCAAACTTAGCCAAGTCAAGAACTACTTGAATATATCAAAATCTCAAACTAAACCTCTACGACTATTGCATTTCATACTTCAATATGTTTTACTTACAAAGACTAATTTACATGAAACTGATCATGGCTGGATCTGTAAATTAGCAGCCGACATGTCAAAATCAGCTGATCAAACACTGTCCCAGAATTTGCAATTTGCCAAAGTAAGTGAGGTCACATGCCCTCTGGTCATTTACTGCAGCATGATTACGTAATCGATGAATGGATAAGAATAATCTTTTGTCACCTGCTGTGACAAACAATAGACCCATCATTAAGATTACACGATAACGGTAAACACGCTTGGGTAAACTGATTGGTGATCCGCTTTTCATTGCGGTTAATATGCGGAGAATGAAAAATCGGGAACCAAGCAAAAACACAAGTTTATTATGCGGCGCCAATTATGAAAAATAAGGCGTCATAACCTTTCGCCATTTCAATTTTTTTGGAGCCAGATTTTTTTTTCTGGTGCCATTGGCGACAATGGCGATGGCCAGCGGGAACCCTGACATGATATCTTAAATGAGTTCGAAATTGGGTCATGTGGGGTCAAAAACTAGATCACCAGGTCAAATCTTAGAAAAACCTTGTGAACACTCTAGAGGCCACAGTTTTAGCCCAATCTTCTTAAAATTTGGTTGTTTGTCTTTATGCTATGTTGGATGAATTTGAAATTGGGTCATGTTGGGTCAAAAACTAAGTCACTAGGTCAAATTTTAGAAAATCTTAGAAAAACCTTGTGAGGCCAAAAAAAAAAAAAAAAAATATGTGTGGTTCAAGTAACCCAACCGACCCTAATTTTTGCTTCCGACCCTAATTTTTTTTTTTGATTTTTGGGTATGAATTCTTTTGATACCAATTTCCATGCTTAATGTTGAACACTTTTGAGGACGAAATGGTAGTTTCACGGCAAAATGGCGGACATTTGTTGTGGGTCTGCTACAGTCTATTACATTTAAACTGGACTGGGGAAAAAACATAGACTGGATCCTCAATATCCTGTATTGATATACAAATTTACACACAAATCAGGCAAACCCATCACATGTAAACAAAAATATAGGACTAGTTCTCCAGTATCGATTATCGGAGAACAATCTAATGCTTGAATCAGGTAATCTAATATACCTCAGCTAGCAGGTGCATGACCTTGGCCTTGTCAGATTAAACCTTACATGTTCTATGAGGGGGACTACTTGTTATTACAGTTATCTGGTTCATTGAGTTAGTATTTAATGATCGCTCAAGGTCATATCCTTTAGTGCCCAAACTGTGCCTCTCTAAGATTTAATTAGGAAATGCATCATAAATACAAGGAAGAGAAACTGTTCACACACTAATTTCTTCTATCAATTCACTTACCCCCCCCCCCCCATTTCTTTTTTAAATGATTATTTACTCAAAAAAAGACATTTAACACATTAGAAGTCAAATATTATGCCATCATTTTGTATGTTCCTAACTCCACTACCTAGGTGACATCATAGCAGTACTCAAATTTACACATATGACTTCCATTTATAAGTATGTTAACACAGCAGATGGACTTTCCGAGATACTTTTATTTTTAAAAATTTTAGTGTGAAAGAGTCATTCTGCATGGAAGTCATTTTGTATTAAGAAAAATCACATAAAAAGAGTGGTGTGAGTTAAAATTTGTAATTTATTTACTGAAAAATATTTAAAAAAAATTCTCATGGTCGCTTGAATGTGATAAAATCTTGCAAGACTATGATAATAAAAAGGAAGGTGGCAGAGCTTTGTCAGGGTTGCAGTTAGGACCTCTGATGATTGTAGGCTCATTTGTAAAATCATATTGAATAGCCTGTTAGCTGTTAGATCAGAAAAATGAGCAATATGATAGCAAATTCTTAAGAAAGAAAAAATCTTCAACACATTTCAGCATAAGTCATGGGGGGTAAAATGATGTGAAAGACACCCTAGTGGGAAACAGCAGGACCAGGACCAAAGTTAAGGACAATATATTTTGCATACAGTGCTTCATGTGATATAGGTTACATGTAAGATAATGATGAACAGGGAATATTTTTATAACAGCAGTGAAAATGCATGAATGGTTGATGCTTTATATAATTAAACTGCCAGCCTGATAAATCAGTTTTCTTTCATACTTTTTTGGAAAACTGTATTAAACTGCAACTAAGTCTGGTGCATTTAATTTTGACTTGCTGTTATGCATTTGATAAATGACATGCATTACCACTCACCATGCAGATATCTTACTGTTACAGATATGTATAATTTTGATTTTAATGAAATTAGTTGTATTTGACGGCAAAAGTGTAATTTATTATTTTAACCCTTTCCCACATATATACTCATTTTGACGCCCTCAATAGGTATCACGTAAAGCCTGATCTGCAGAAAACCACATTTAAACCTTACCAAATTTCTTTACAAAATCCTCATTTCCAGACCACTGAGGAGCAGCGAACAGCATAAAACCTGATCAGCCTGCGAGTTACTCGCAGGCTGATCTGGTTTTATGCTGTTCGCATAGGTCTTTTCGTGGTGTTCTCTTTGAGGGAAAGGGTTAAGCAGCTCTTGTTAACTATCTGTTTGCAACATCTGCCGTGTCAGTAAAAGTGACATCATTTTCAAGTATTGCTGCTTTTGAAAGTTTTGTTCATCTGAAAAAAATTGTTTGGGATCCTGTCTTCAAAACTGTGACTTGTATATAATAAATCTATACGATGTTTCCTACTGTTATTAAGTGGCTCTCAAGTACAACAATAACAACAACAACAAAACAAAAAAACAACAACAGGTTTTTAATAAATCTAGAGTTTTAAAAAATATAGAAAAACAACAACATGATAATGGTTAACTGCTTAACTGATGTAGATGTTAAAATATATTTTTTACTTAATGATGTTAATTATTTTGCCCGGAACAGGATGAGGTTGCTCATACGCTGACAGAAAACAGAGTCCTGCAGACAACCAAGCATCCATTCTTAACAGTAAGTTGATCAGATAAACTTGAAAACAAGTTATTTCTGAATTGAAAAATAGAATATTCTGTGTATGTACCAGATAGGGAGAGAGAGGTTTCAACAACCATTACAAGCTACCCAGATACTAATTGAAATTTGATTCTGCTGTTATATTTCGGTAGGTTTGGTATGATCACAAATTCTTTTGAATTGATTTACTTTATATTCTGTTAGATGCATTTTGGCTATAAAGATATAACATGCCTTTCATGCCATATAGATCATTAAAAATATTTTGTAGGATTTTGTCAGTTTTGTGTTAAAACTCTGTTATGTTTTTGTGTGTTTATTTTTTTCAGCAACTGAAGTATTCATTTCAAACACCAGACCGCTTGTGTTTTGTGATGGAATATGTGAATGGTGGAGAGTTGTTCTTCCATCTCTCTCGGGAGAGGGTGTTTTCTGAGGAAAGAACTAAATTTTATGGAGCAGAAATAATATCAGCTCTTGGATATTTACATGGAAATAATATTGTGTACAGAGATTTGAAGGTAAGCTTGTCGTTTTTTTTTTTTTTTTTTTTTTTCACTCAGAATGATTTTTTGTTCTTTTGTTTGGCACCCACTTGTTTGAATTAAGTGGAATTTCTTAAAAATTTCCTGGACAGTTGCATTTCTCATTTCTATGTGTTTTGCCATTGCAGTTGTCAATATTGATACTTTAAATAGTCTTACCATTATAGTAACCTTTTTTTGTTCATATTGTCTTGGCAAATTGATTACACCCAGATCAGACAGTTTCTTCCTGGGGCTGTGTGAACAGGATATCCCGTTTTCTCATACTGAATATTCATTAAGTCGTAAATTTGTTGATGAATATTCATGAGGCAAAGGGTTAAATTGGCGATGGATCTTATCATCCTGTATAATCAATCTAAAACTATGCAGTGATACTTTAATAGATGTTTTTGAATAAAATAGTCATCTTTGTATAGGTCTGTATAATTTTCTCCACTGAAAAAAAACAACTGATTTTCTTTTATGATGGACTTGGTTTTTATTCAATAGATATGATACACAAGTTGAGTTCAAGAATGTTTTCCTTCCAGCTGGCTTGCAGTAGGTCGGTGGTTCTACCCGGATGCCTCCGTGCATTCGGGGTCTTCCTCCACCTGTAATTAGCTAGACGTCGCTATATGACTGAAATACTGTCGAAGCGACGGTAAACCCAAATAGTCAAGTCAGTCAAGGATGTTTTAGATATCCGTGATATGTCACATAACTTAGAGAGATTTAACGATGATATGCTTCAAATTGATTTTATAGTTGTATTTATGTAATACCGTAGGTCTAGTAAAGGGTAGCTTGAATTAGTTCTTTTAAAAAAAAAATTAAGTCATACCATTTTAAGATCTAGGTTTGGGATAAATTGTTTAACCCTTTCCCTCATATAGACTCATTTTGACGCACTCAGTAGGTACCACATAAATCCTGATCTGCAGAAAGCCAATCTCAGACCTTACCAAATTTAATTACAAAATCCTCATTACCAGACCACTGAGGAGCAGCGAACAGCATAAAACCTGATCAGCCTGCGAGTTACTCGCAGGCTGATCTGGTTTTATGCTGTTCGCATAGGTCTTTTTATGGTATCCTCTATGAGGGAAAGGGTTAATATTATTCTATAAATCTAAATCTTTAAAAAAACAGGTAAATCTAAAGTTTCTGTATTATAGGGAGATAGTAAATACAGAGTAAATGATAATGTTTAATGTGTGTTATTTTCAGTTGGAAAATTTACTCCTTGACAAAGATGGTCATATCAAGATAGCAGACTTTGGGCTTTGTAAGGAGGAGATGTTTTTTGGGGCCAGTACCAAGACTTTTTGTGGAACACCAGAGTATCTAGCTCCAGAGGTAAATTGCTTGTGATTTGTTTATCCAAGCCAGAGCTGTTGTAGGTCATATACAGTGTGATAGTGATGATCTGAAAACTGACAGGGGAGAATGAAAGGCTACAATAATGTTGAAGGCTTAAAAAAGTCAGTTTTCTTTTTTTTTACTCTGATGCTTACCAATTTCCCTATCTGTCTTCCTAGTATAAAACAATGTCTTCTCTGGGATTGGTAATAGTCTACAGGGCTTCCGCTGTCGATCGCCAATGGCGCCATTTGCGATTATTTTGAGATTCTGGCGCTAAATTTTGCCAGTTGGCGAAAGTAAGTGGCGCATGCTTTTTGTAGAGCATTGCATATCAAAAACGCTGGTGTTTACACAGGAAGTATCCCGTTAGAGTATACACAGTAAATCTCATGCTGTGAGAGGAGCCAAAAAAATCGATAATTGAGGGCGGAGTCAGATTTATGTCACATTATCCAATCGACGCTGGTTTTGCTGCAGAACACTGACTCGGATCGTATTGTTGCGCCTATATGTTTGTTTACATGATTCACACTCATGCTACAGACGAATAAGGTGTGAAAACTTGTTGTTTTCGGCAACGAGGATTGATGGCGTAAGTATGTGCAATAAAAGTCCAATTTGTCCATTACATAACACCTTGTAGCTGTTCTTCTTTAAGTGTACCGATATTCTGGCAAACTAGCGACAATTACGAATCACTTAATGACAAAACAAACACCGACAGATTAAGGTTAAAAACACCGATAGTCTTGTTTGCCATCGGACTTGTTAATGAATGGAAGATATTAGTTACGAACGTTGTCTAATTGATACAAACATTTTTTAATGATGCTTAATTAAAATATTCCTGAAAAAAATAGACAAAGAACGTGAAAAAAAACTTTCAACAACTTTTAAATTACTTTAATTGCCGTCCTGACCATTTCTGTATAAAATGTCTAATAAGGTAATGGAATGTATCAATTGCCATCATGACAGTCTCCATGACAGGTTTTCTGATAATGAGGATTGTTCTATTCTCACTTCTCTAAGCAACTTCTTCAATCCCTCAGTCAGTAAAGCTGCCAAATGCACTGACATTGATGTGGTTAATGATTACCTTGCCAATGTTGGGGTGGAAGGTAGCAGGGATGAACTGTCATGCTTTTTAAGCTTTGCTCATGCCAGCCATGAAAATGGCAATAAGTCAGTCACCTCCACTAAGGATATGGCCAATCTCGCATTTAGACACAAGGATGTGTACCCAGCTGCTTCTGAGGCAGCTGGGAGGTTACTCGTGGCTTCGGTTTCCACTGTTGAGTGTGAGAGAGGTTTCAGTAAGCAGAATCTCATCAAAACTAATCTCAGAAATTCTCTTGCTGTGTCAAGGCTAAATGACCTCATGATGATTTCCATAAATGGTCCTGGTTTGGTCAATTTTGATTTCGGGCAGCATTTAAGAAATGAAAGGCAATGAAGGCTCGGAGAATCTTGATATAAATGGTTGTTTTATGGACTGAAAACAAAGCACCAGACTCTTGTATATAGGAGATGACATTTGCAACACTGTTTTGTATATAGATATATATTAATATATGGAGTTTAGTTGTATTGATTATGATGAAGCACATGACAAATGTTGACGTGACATTTAGTTATGATGAAGAACATGAAAAAATATTTGTGACAATTTGTTTTATGAAGAACATAAAAAAAATAAATGTATTTGTGTTATGATGAAGAAAATAAATGTTTTTGTGACCATTTGTGTTATGATGATATACATGAAAAAATTAATGTTTATGTGACCATGTTTATGTGTTATGTTTTGATTCACATTTTGGAATAAATCATTTCTATGTTCTTTACACTGTATACTTGAATATGAAATTAAACATTACTGTGGATAATATTTTAATTAAGATCATTTAGTGGTACAAGAACATAGAACATGAATCATTCCTATTCCCTTTAAATTTACCCATTCACATCATGAGTATTACACCAGTTAACATATTGCAAAGTTTCCTACTCTGGCTCTAAAGTGGCTCCAACTTTTCTCAAGTGACGAAAATGTTGGCGACATGTTAAAAATTTCCAGTGGAGAGGCCCTGAATAGATCTATAAATGTAACATTTGTCACTGTTTGTCTGTATATTTTTCACCTTTTTGAGAGCATTGGTCTAACGGGGAGCATTGGTCCATTGGTAGGACACCTACTTTGGGATCAAGGGGTCCTGGGTTCAAGGAGGGTGTGTATGCGGCAGAATAGCTCAGTTGGTAGAGCATTCGCTGTGTGAGCAAAAGGCCTAGGATTCGAGTCCCAGTCAGGCTGCATATTTTTCTAACCTGTGACATTTATATTTAATATATTCTGAATGCATCAGTATATTCCCTGCAAAGGTATTACATTCTGTTTATCGTTATTTTGCTATTGCTTTAAAATGAACTCTTGTTCTGGCGCCCACCTCTGAGATTTCTTGCTAAGAATATACAATATTTTGCTGAATAGCATATCTCTTGGTTTAGGTCTTTGCATTCACATGTCTGTGGTGAAATCCTTTCTGCAACCTTTGTACAGCTGCAAATTTGGCTGTGTTCAACAGTTGGCTGTTGTAGGGAGGATTCACAGTATAGAAATAACAAAGCTTTCTTGCAATAGTGTGTTAAACACACTTTTGGCATAGTTGGATTATGAACAATTGACTGTATATACACACCTGGATCTGGCAGGTTCTGGAGGACAATGACTACGGGCGAGCAGTGGACTGGTGGGGGACAGGTGTCGTCATGTACGAGATGATGTGTGGCCGCCTGCCCTTCTACAATAGAGACCATGATGTGCTGTTTGAACTGATCTTACTTCAGCAAGTGAAATTCCCACGCACGTTATCTGATGATGCCAAAAATCTGCTGGGCGGAATGCTAATAAAGAATCCAAAAGAAAGGTACTTTAGCCTTTAGTCTTTGCTTTGCTTTGTCCTCCACTTCTACCAGGATGTATGTCTGTATATCACTTGTTAGTGCAAGATAGGATAATCCAAAGTTACTTAAGGGATTTCACTTACAAGGCTTTCCCAGTTGTTATTAACCGAAACTGTGTTCTCTTTATCAGTCAACAGCAGGAAAGGTAAAATTATCAGTTTTGGAAAGTTAGTATTGCTTTACTTTAACTAGCACTTGCACTGTGCATTATAGTGCAGTGAACAACAACTTACAACATAGTGCATAAAGCTGTTTCTTATGGAAATCTCCTGATCATTTAACAAGCACCTTGCCTTGTGCTAATTTATAATCTTGTTCCACTTTTTAGCTCGACTATTCGAAGAATAGGAGAGCTGTTTTAGTCAGCCTTGTGTCAGTGTCGGTGTTGGCGTCTCTGCATTTGGTTAAAGTTTTGCATGCAAGGTACTTCCTTACTTATATCTCAGTATCCAGGCATGCAAATAATTTCAAACATCTTTAATACGTTTTGTCTGTCATGCTATCAAGGTAGATAACTCTTGATGGCATATATTACAAATTATGGCCCTTTTTAAACTTAGAAATTTTGCATGCAAGGAATTTCATGCTTTTAATCCTCTGCCAAAGGCGTGGGTGGGGGATTTGGTAATACTCCGTCTGTCCGTCCGTCCTTCTGTCCACATTTTTGTCCAGAGCATTACTCAAAAAGTATTTGAGGTATCAACTTGATTTTTCATAGGTGAATAGATCTCATTGAGGAGGAGTGCAGTGCACAAGAATGATAACTCTTCCTGTCATAATATTTGAGTTATTGCCCTTTGTTACAATTTTTCAGACTTAATTTTTGTTCAGAGCATAAATAAAAAAGTATTTAAGATATCAACTTGATACTTAAGAATTAGATAGATCTCATTGAGGAAGAGTGCAGTGCACAAGAATGATAACTCTTCCTCTCATAATATTTGAGTTATTGCCCTTTGTTACAATTTTTCAGACTTAATTTTTGTCCGGAGCATCATTCTAAAAGTATTTGAGGTATCAGCTTGATACTTCATAGGTGAATAGATCTCATTGGAAAGGAGTACAGTGCACAAGAATGATAACTCTATCTTTCATTATGTGTGAGTCATTGCCCTTTGTTATTTTTCAGGTTTAAGTTTTGTCACTGTGACCTTGACATTTTACCTGTAGACCTCAAAATAGGGGAATTAGTAGGTCTTCCCATGGTTTTCATATCTATAATCACTTCAAACATCAGTCTTCATTGTCAAAAGTTTTCTGTTAAAAATGAAATGTTCTATTCTCCAACACCTCTTCTAAAGAGCAAGCATTCGGCGGGGGATGGCCATGTCAACATGGCTCTGGTGTATCAGTTACCAGGCATGGGTTTGATTTAAAGCTTCTTTAATATTTTCAGTGGTATCATATTATAGTGGCAGATAGTTTTGACTGAATATAATGCAGATTAGGGCCACTTTTTGACTTTTTGGTTTAAGTTTTGCATGCAAGCTACTGTCCAGCTTATATCTCAGAAATTGTTTATGGTATTGACTAGAAAGTTTAGGACTATGTTCAGGGGCATCAGAAAACCAAGGAGAATAACTCTTGGGCTGAATTTTGTACAAATTATGGCCCTTTTCTAACTTGGCTGCTCGGTTAATGTTTTTGCATGCACAGTGATAGTATGCTTATGTCTCAGTAACTCTAGGCATTTTAGACTTCATAAATCTATTTAGGGGTATTAGACTATCAAGGTATATCATTTTTGACTATTATTATATACAGGGTATATGAAGAGCAAGAATTGAAATAGATTTCATTTGATTTACCAACAAGCATTTTGAATAGTCGAGCGTGCTGTCCTCTGACAGCTCTTGCTTAATTTTTAGGATACTTTCAATATTAAAGAAATACAAAATTTAACTTTCCAGTTCTAATTTTTATCAGCATCCCAAAATTTTAAAAAGTGAGAGACAGTAGACAACCAATTTTTAAAGAAAGTCAAATCAATGTTGTTTACTAAGACTATATCTGCTGACCGTTTTTCAGACTCGGGGGAAGTGAGGCAGATGTTAATGAGATTGTTGCCCACCCATTCTTCAAGAACATCAATTGGCAGGACCTGATTGAGAAGAAGGTGGGTAAAACTTACCTGTATACCACTAAGCTCATGCTTATAGATAACTAATATGGTCTTGCACTTACTAATTCTTGAATCTTGCTCATAATTTTTATGCCCTACAGATTTTTATTAGGTGGGGGCTGGTTGATTTGAAGTTTTGTGGGTCTGTTGCTAAAATTAAATTTTTTTTTTTTTTTGAGAAACTTTTAGGTAACTTTGTACCTATAATCAACATGAGGTGTAGGTCACAGGTGCTTGGTGCACAACTTGTTTATTGTTGCATACTTTCCTTTATGGTATATTTCATTTAGACTGCTGTATATTACATAGTTCTCCCCTGAAAGGTCTTTGAATTTTGAGAATTAGATTTTAAATAATATCAACCATGTAAATCCCATGTTTGTTGTCAGACATATTAAAACTGGTCTTAATCAATGCAGAAATAATATCTGAAATAGTTCTCATCAGCACACAGGTCCCAGTGGCCAAGTGGTTAGAGCATCCACCCCAGAATTAGGAGGTTGTTGGTGTGAGCCCTGGCTGCATCCTACTTATGTCATTAAAAATGATACTGTTATGGCTCCCTTACTTGGTACTCTGCATATAAGTGTAGTACTAGGACTGGATGGCCTGGTATCAGGATAATTTAACTGGGTGTGACATGATGCTTCATTGTGGCATTACTATATCCGTCTGAAGTAGACATAGTCTCTGAATGAAGGAAATACTTTTTCTGGACGTTAAACCCGATAAATAAATTATCAGCACATGCTGAAGTTAAGCAATACTTGATACTGGATACTGAATGGAATTGGAATGTGTGCAACTAAATATTGCTTCAAGTTAATCCGTTTCAAGCATCAAGCATGGTAGAGATTTTAATTATGAACTTGCTAATATGATTTATTTCTGCATTAATTGAATTTGTTTAGAAAATTATAGGACATAAGGATGGCTGAGGTAGATTTATTTTTTGCAAGCTGACAGAGTTACCTTTCTTGTAATGTATCTTCTCTAAACTTTTAGGACACATTTTAAACCAATTAAGGCACTAGGACTAAAGGCAAAGATTATTTAATGTTTTGTTTCACTTGTTAGTCCCCTACCGGTGTTCACACCGGAGGGGACTATAGGTTTGCCCTCCGTCTGTCCGTCCGTCTGTCCGTCTGTCCGTCCGTCTGTCCGCTCAAATCTGGATCCCGCGATAACTTAATAACTAAGCAAGCTAACTTGATGAAACTTGGTATATGACTAGATGGCAATGTGTAGATTATGCACGTCATTTTATTTTTGTTCTTCGACTAAAATTGTGGTTGCTATGGTAACGGAAATAGTGAAAATATGGCAAAAATGGGATCCCGCGATAACTAAGGAAGCTAACTTGATGAAACTTGCTATATGACTAGATGGCAATGTGTAGATTATGCACATCATTTTATTTTTGTTCTTCGACTAAAATTGTGGTTGCTATGGTAACGGAAATAGTGAAAATATGGCAAAAAATGGGATCCCGCGATAACTAAGCAAGCAAACTTGATGAAACTTGGTATATGACTAGATGGCAATGTGTAGATTATGCACGTCATTTTATTTTTGTTCTTCGACTAAAATTGTGGTTGCTATGGTAACGGAAATAGTGAAAATATGGCAAAAATGGGATCCCGCGATAACTAAGCAAGCTAACTTGATGAAACTTGGTATATGACTAGATGGCAATGTGTAGATTATGCACTCATTTTATTTTTGTTCTTCGACTAAAATTGTGGTTGCTATGTAAGGAATTTTTGTTCTTCGACTAAAATTGTGGTTGCTATGATAACGGAAATAGTGAAAATATGGCAAAAAATGGGATTGATTACCATATTGAGTCAAGGTGGAGCCGGTAGGGGACTTTATGTGTTGCATACAACACCAGTTACTTGTTTTTATTAATTTTTGATCATGATCAAAACATATATCAAGCACCTGTGTTATAGTTATACATTTGGCATTGTCAGTGCATAATTTGACACATTCAAAGTGTTGCAGAGTTGTATGTCCTTAGATATTTTGCTGTATAACTATAAGGCAGGCCGGGATGGGGTTGAATTGAACTACAGTCATGGTTTCCGGGGAAACTATAATGAAACTTGGTAAAGGGAATATAAATTTGATTCTGCTCCTTCAAGGCATTGCATAGTTATTTGCCCTTTGATATATACACTGCTATATTTGGTTACTTTTGTAAAAGATTATTACCATAATTTTGGGATATTTAATGAAACTTGCTTTGATAACTGTAAAGTGCATTTATTATATTTTTGCAGCAAGCCCACAAATGTCTTTTGTCTTCAGAGTTATTACCCTTATTTCTGTAGTAGCATAATATCACAGAATATTAGTAATTTTCACTGTAATTTCTTATGTCTCAAATATGGAGGCATATAGATTTGCTTTTTTTAAAAATGGGAATTGCTTTTTATTGCCACTTAGGTGTAGTTGTTCATTAATGATTTGTTTCAGAATTTATCAAATCAAAGCTGAGGTATGATTATATAACAGTTAAAGGAGGAAATAAAAAAAATAAAGACCTTCTTCAGTAGTTGTACACATTGGGCTTTAATTGGAAGTTGAGTAAGACAAACAGAGAGATGACCAATGACTCTGTGAAAATATAACAATCGATAAGAAATTTGAAGCACATTGTATGTTATTACACATATTTATCATTGGTATATGGAACCTCATGTTGACGCTTATCAAATAAATAGAAGTGCACCATGGATTTTAGAATTGTTAAGTTGAAGCAGAACTAAGACTTTTGAAAATAAAGGCATCTGTGACCATGTTTCTCGGTGGGCTTTTTTTGTGTGTGTTTTTTTGTTGTTGTTTTTTTAGAACAAAAATTTTCCAGAGGTTTTAGTGACACATTTTAAAAGATGGGAAAGAAGATTTGATTCAGAATTTGGAGGATGGGCAAGAAGATTTGATTCAGAATTTGGAGAAGTTTCACCAGGAGTGCAATTTTTGAGCATTCAATTCCGGTTCTTAGCTCATGTGTCCACAAAGTGGTCAGGATGAGCATTAAGGATTGTTAGATGTATGTTGTCCATCCAGCTGCCATAGTCTAGCATCGTCGAACCAATATCAAGCAACCTTGGAGATAATGTTAATAACTGTCATCTCTTGGACAGGTTTGATTATGGCAGATATTAGGCCTTTAGGTCAGGAATTATGACTCTTGAATTATCCAAAATTACCAGATTCACTTTGTTTTATCAACGGTAACTGCTGTATTTCTCAATTTTATGTAATGTCCTGTCTGTGTTATTTTTTTTCATTACATCACCTCCTTGAGTTACTCATTTTTGATATATGTTTGATTTCTCATAGGACCTTTTTGTCTTTTCTTATTAAGGTATACAGCCATCTTGTTATAAAAATAGAGGTGTTATGACATAACTACAACACATAATGGCATTAATGTCAAGTCCACTTGACAAATTAATTCAATACAGTACACAATTTTAAACAAATTATACCCTCATACTGAATCAGTCCATCAGTGAATCCTTGTATAATGAATCAGACAAACATGATGTGTTTGGATGTGAATCACCTTCATTGATAGCTTTATTTTTTTTTTGTAATCTGTGTGTTGTAGAAACATCAGGGGCTTATGAAAAGAAACCATCATGTCCTGTGAAAAACCATCGTAAGCTAACCCATGGGTGAATGAAATCTGATTGGATGCAGGATAACTTTTTCCCTCCTGGTGTTAACCAATTCAAACACTTGAGTAGCTATATCCTAAATCCTATAGAATATATCCCTCACACTACTGATGTTCTTACTTCCACACGGAGAGTATCCAAAATGTAACTGTCATTTTGATTGGTTTAAGTATGTTCATGCTTAACACGAAAAAACATCAACTTGCTAGTTTAAAATCCCATGGTTGATAAATGGAGAGTAACAAAACAAGTTAACCCTGGGTGTCCGACTATGGTGAATATCATGGAACCATTATAATAACTCCTTAATATTTCTTGTGATACAACAGAAGCTATGAAGAATCTGGAATATATTATGTAATGTCAATTTCCCTGGTTTTAAGGGAAATAAGAGTGTATAAGGTGTTGACCATTTTTAGAAATAAATCAGTTTGTGGACATAGCTGGAGTTGCAGTTATTATTATATGATGGTGCTGCAAGTTTTGTATATGATATATATATGGAGTTCATCTTAGGTAAATTATTAATAACATTTGAAAAAAGAAATGTTATCAAGTAATGTGAAAAGTTTTGGCTCACCTGAGCAGTTTACTTAAGGTGAGCAGTATTGATCATCTGTCTGTCAACAACAATTTGCTGTAAATTATATCACTTCTTAATCATTGGCCTGAAGTTGATGTTTTGGGTTTACTTTCAACAAATTTACAAACACAAAGGTGATCTATGTAGAACTCTGGTTGCCAAAATATGTTTAAAGTGTTGTTTTGAAATATAAATCCTCATGAATATTCATTTACAAATTTTTGACCTGATGAATATTCATTTACTGAACTTTAAAGAGTATATGAAACAATGTAGTTTTCTTTGCCACGCAGACTGAGTAGAATCTGAACTACAACATGGTATAAACAAACAGAGAAGACCCTGATCAGAGTTAGAAAGAATTACCCCATGGTCCTCTTCTTATATGCAAAATAAATCCCATAAAAATTGTGCTTAAGGGGACCAGGAATTATTCCTTTTCAAAAGCTTAACTAAGCACAAAGTGAGCTTGCTTCTGTTAAAAAAAAAGCTGTCTGCATAAATTTAGAAGTTTTATAACCATACTATCTTATCCAGGTTTATCCAGGTCTCATATTTTGCTCATACAAGAAACGTAGGTTAGATTATATATCACTAGGGCCCTGCTTCACCAGTGTGTTGATGGTTATTCTCCTCAATGGTTGCCTGCCTATTGTAAATACAAAATGTTTTCTTCCCTTTAAAAATAAGGCTTCCATCAGCTAGACCCGGTCATTTGTGACAATCAACACAGTTACTAGTATATGGTCAGTTCTTAAATGGTGCTGCTGTTGAGGTCACAAGGTCAACGCTGAGTGGCTAATATGACATGAATTAGGCTTACATGGGTAGTTGTTAGGGAGGAGGACCTTTATAACCATGAGGTCTGTGGCGTGTTCTGTGAACCTAACAGACCCTAACGTGAGGGGTTTGAACCCTGCAATGTCGTAGTGTATAGATATAAGCAGGGTACCAACTCCCAGCTGTTCATTTACGTGAGCTAATTGTCGCCTTTACTGAATGTATGGCAGCTTATCCTTCTCTGAAATACATAGTAACACAAGTATTTCAAAGAATTTTTTCAGTATTTATAAAATGGTTTAAAAGAAAAATACTGAAATTATGGTTTTGAAACTACATGTATGTAGACAAAATTAATCTGGTTTGATATCGTTCTGTAGTTTTTTAGTCCCGACCTGCACAGTCATGATCTTGATTTATGCAAATTCTTTGCGCACCTGTGAAGTATTGAAACAGGTAAAAAAATTTTGCCTCGGAAATGGGCCATCTTTACCACGAATGCCCGTAACATAGTGAAACTGGTAAAAAAAATTGTTGTCTCAGAATCGTGCCATGCCAGTAATGTATTTAAACAGGTAAATTTTTTCACTCCTCAAAACCTGACCCATTTTAGCGTAGGAATGCTGAAAATCATTTATTTTAGAAAAATAATTGCCAAATTTATGTATTTAATTTAAAGAATTTCATCAAAATGACTTAAAATGTAATTTGATATTTGGGTTATATA
Organism: Solen grandis; assembly: GCA_021229015.1. Taxonomy (NCBI): domain Eukaryota; kingdom Metazoa; phylum Mollusca; class Bivalvia; order Adapedonta; family Solenidae; genus Solen; species Solen grandis. The sequence continues at coordinate 47,804,635 of CM037784.1, read as the reverse complement.
AGCATTTCCATTTGTTATTTAAAGGCATTTGTGCACAATGCAGTTATTTTCTATATAGACAAAGAAGGAAAATTAAAACTATCCATGATAAATCTATAAAACTTTGCATGATTATAGAAAATTACATTAGAAACTAATTTATGGGACAGCCCCTCACGGCTGTGGGTTCGAATCCCGGTAGAGACTTTGGATTTTTCATGTGAGGAAGCCTTCCAGCTGGCTTGCGGTAGGTCGGTGGTTCTACCCGGGTTCCTCTGTGTACTCGGGGTCTTCCTTCATCTGCAATTAGCTTGATGTCGCTATATGATTGAAATACTATTGCAGCGACGGTAAACCCCAATACAACAACAACATAATTTATGGGAAAAAACTTGGCCTTTGCTATTGGAATTTGCCAAACACAACCAGCCCTTTTCTGATTTCTCATTTTTATGTTCAATCCAAGAGAAAAAAAAAGGGTGTCAATTTGGGCAGGGACCATCATGGAAGGGATGCATGTAGTGAATTTATAAAGTCAATGTCATCAGTATTATAATTATAATGATCTGAAATCAGACTTGAAAACCATCAGCAGGTATGAATTAACAAGAAAAAAAGATAACATTGTTCATTGTGGCACTATAAAAGTTACTTTTAGGGTAAAAATTAATCTAAACACAATTTTATTGGGACAAATTAACATTACTGGTGGACAAGTATACATTTTTTTAGTTTACTTGTCCCCGGAAAATTTGGAGATTTCCACACCCCTGTGCCTTAAAGTTTCAATTTTCTTGTGATATAGGTTATATTGATTTTAATCTGGAAAAAAAAAAAAAAAAACCAAAAAACAACGTAACTTTGCATATTTAAAAAAAAATAATTTACCTGATTTTTTTAAATTTAATAAAATCTCTTTTATGGTGTTTAAATGTTTATTTTTTATGATTGCTGTGCATTATCAATTGATAGATCATTAGAATATACTATTTAAAGTTATTGATAATACATGTATTGATTATCTTTAAATTATTGATCATTATTAATTGTCTCTTGTTACCCATTTTTCGCTACATTTTTGTAACATTGAAAAACATACTTTTAACTATATTCAGCATTATCTTATTTTATGTGAAACCAAAACATTTAACATTTGTAAGCGTCCTGTATGGTGCATTATAGCCTTTACATACATTTACATATACTTCAGTAATTCGATTGTGTCCACAAATGAAGATTAATATGTTCATTGCTGAAAAACAACGACAACCAAAAAAAACGTATTTGAGTTTATTTCAGTATTGTTCATCATACATACTTTATTTTATTAAAAATACGCTGAATCATGCGTCAGGTTTTAAACCTTCAGAAAAGGCACCCATATGAATCATGTGTCTGCAAAAAAAGGTACCCGTCCCATAATGTTGCAGGGAATCACTGTAAATATTGGCTGTTTCTGAGGCAACAAATTTTATACTCGTCTCATTACGTTGCAGAGAATCACTGTAAATATTGGCCGTTTCTGAGGCAACAAATTTTTTACCTGTTTCAATATGCTACAGGTATTCGCTGTTAAGATTGACCCGGTGCCCAAAGGATATTAGACATTTTCTAAGCAGCTAGAAATGTGTACTGTTCTGTGACCTTTAGTGCATTTGTTCATCTTCATGCATGCTTTTGATTACTTATCTTCTTTTTTTCTGATCACTGTTTATGCTCACCTGTGGTTAAGGTGAAGTATTGTGATCACCCTCTGTCCATAATTATTGTCCATCATATGTTGTGAACAGGTTGATTTAAATGACATCTCCTCTAGAAGCATTGGTCAAATATGAATGAAACTTGGCTTGCATGATCCTTTGATGGTTCTGTATAAAAGTTGATAAGATTACTTGATCCTTATAGAACTGGTCTCCAAAATCTTTGAAGTAATTCTTCTCTTGAAGCAGTGGTAATCAGTGGAAAGAAAGAAATTTCTTTTGGCACAAATAATCATCTCCAACCCTCAACCAAGATTTGATTGTCAGAAAATGAGGCTCCCAGTTGAAGTGCTTGATTCCTTTACATACATTAATTATTAAAACAAATCTTCTTGAAAACAGGTTATCAGAGGTAATATTAAATTCAGTAGAATAATCAGCCATTGGCATAGGGCTTGTTAAATTATAATAATGATCTGTTTAGAATTGAAAATTCTTTTCAGAAACTTAATCGAAATTTTGCCAAAATAATTAGTAATTCATCATAAAAATTGTTCAAACAAGATTCCCTTGAAAATAAGGTTTTCAGGGAGTGAGGCTGAACAGAGTCAGAGGTGATATCCTGAAACTGGCTTTTGTTAACTCACCTGAGCACTATGTGCTCAAGGTGTGCTTTTGTGATCACCCTGCATCTGTCGTCGTGTGTTGTTTGTCATCAACAATTTGCTTCAAATGACATCTCCTCTGAAATCACTGGACAAAATTTGAATAAACTTGGCAGGGATGATCCTTAGGTGAACCTTCACATAAATTGCTAAAATAAACTTGATCTATGTAGAACTCTGGTTACCATGGCAATGGAAAGAAGAAAATTGTGAAAAATTGTAAAAACCATCTCTTTCAAACTACTGGCCAGATTTCAAAATGTTTTAGTACAGATGTTCTTGGTTAACCCTAAACAAATCTCCCCTGAAACCACTGACAGAATATGATTAAACTTGGCAGGGATGATTCTTGGGTTAACCTTCATAAAAGTTGCTTAAATAAAATTGATCCATGTAAAACTCTGGTTACCATGGCAATGGAAAGAAAAAAATATATCAAAACTTACAAAATCATCATCTTCAAAACTACTGACCAGATTTCAATGTTTTAGTACAGATTAATGACTATTATCTTGCCAAGGCTGACTTGGTATTGGACTACTATCTCAAAATTATGGCCCTTGAAGTATAAAAAAAATGTCATATTTAACTTTGTTTACATTCTAGCATCCACATTTATAAAGCAGTCTCGATCAGATGTACAAACCAGCAAACCAAGGATTATTATGCCTTGTATGGAAGTTATGGTCCACAATACTATATAAGGTTGCCTTTAGAGCAGTGGTACTCAAGTGTGCGATATAGGGCCATCATGGACCTCTTGTCTTTTTTTGTTATTCTGTTTGCATGTGTCATGGTCATTGAGTTGGAATGATTAAGTTAGCTACAAAAGATATTTTAGACTAGTCCATGTATTTCAACTTCTTGGATTTTTATGTATGAAGATTTGTATTTTACACATATTTATACTGTTATTTTAGTTTAGTATTGTCATGACAATGTGGTGAGAATATGTAACAAGGTCAAAGGTAGCTCTAGCTATGTCATTTTCCAGTTTTGACACAACCTTTACCAATAAGACAATTATGGGAAATATGTGTCCCATGGACCTTTTTATGTCAGCTGCAGTGCATTGCAGGCACATAGGGATCACTTTGTCATCATCCGCCATGGCATTCATTTTGTGTGTTTGCCCTTAAACTTAAATGCACATAAAATGAAACTTGGATAAAATGTGAATGGAGACAGTATCTCGAATTAGTTCATTTGTCAGCAAAATCCAATCAGCAGATCTGGAATTACAGCCCTTTCTAAATTGATTAAACTTGGATCAGGTCCTCATACTAATAAACCTTTTTGGCAAATTCGAGCAGATATAGGCACATATGTTCCTTTTGTAAGTTCTGCTGAGATTGGTGAAATGACTTTTAAAAAGCATTTCTATTTTAATGAAATTGTCTAGGTTAGTGATCCAGGATCATGGGCTTCTTTGACCACTTCTTTATTCTTTCTGCATTTTTAATGCAGCAATTGGTTTCTTGAAAAGAATCCACTATGATTGCACATGGCCTCCAGAGATTCATTTATGTATTTTAATAGATTGAAGTTACCTGGTGTGCTAGAAACATGAAATTTGGACAGCATGTAGGTCCTGGCATCTGTCAAAGAGTTCTCGATGTTTGATTTGGCATCATGGCAGGGTATTTTTTTTAGCAAAGGAAGTAAACAATCAGCACCACAGCACTTGCATGAAATTACCACTGAATGTTAAGAAATTTGTGCAGTGGTACTTCTGATCTCAGAGATATGCAAAGGTTAATGTCCTATTTAAATTTTTTCTCCGACTAACCAAAAGTATTGCACCAAGAGACATGAAGTTGTGCATAATATATGGTAATACTTTGATAGATCTTATAGTAAAGCAAGGAAATTTCCCCTATTGCATTTCACTGTTTTTATCTGGCCGTTCTTACAAATATTATTTGTTGTTGTTTTTAAAAAAATCAAATTAAGAATTACAAAGAGAAAACTGAATTAATTATATGATGTTTGGTAGTGTTCTTTTTTTCAGTTTGCTTTAGGTTTAAAGATTTATATTACAAAAGTCATTCAAAATCAGTGCATACATTACATTTCGAGGGGTGAGAGCGAAAATATGCAAAGTGCATATAAATATATAAGCATTTAGCATAGTTTCACTCTCAACCCTCAAATTTTGTTTTCTAATTTTTTACCCCCTTCTATTTCCATGGTACCAGACCTAGTTACAACCTTGAGAATATTCCTTGTTATATTGGATGCCAAATGCTCTCATTCTCATCATATTTGTAAGCAAGATTTGTCTTTAATTGGGAGATGAACTCCAGTAACTAACCTTTATTCATTGTTAACATTTCAAGGGCTTAGCGCAATACGGTCGTAACTTGTTCTTTAATACATATAAGATACGACCATTTGCGCTGAGCCTTCGATTTGCTTAACCATTTTCTTGGAAACCACTCAGCATATCTTTGCATCCACCTTCTACAAAATGATACATACTGTTTTAAAATGCCTAAAGAAGATATCATGCAGCCAGAGGCAGTCTTTCCTAAATATAATGATAAGAAAAAAATTAAAAAGTATTTTAAATCTTATTTGAATCTGTCAACCAATTTCAAAACAATGGATCATTTATAAAAATAAAGATAGAAAAACATAGATTGCCAAGGAGCAGGACACATGTTATCTTTATATATGATATAGGTGAAGAAAAACTGAACATTTAAAAATTAGTTTTATATATTCATTCTTCAATATGGCTCCTTATAAAAAATATTCAGGTTACCGGTATTTTAATTTCATAAACAACATGGGCGCAGAGGGCAGAATGGTGGGGATCTTGGTCCTGATATAGTTTGAAAACTTTGCAAAGGTCTACCTTTATTCTCAAGTGTAGTATTCAGGGCCATCATGGCCCTCTTGAATTTTTCTTTGTCACCTTCTGATCTCTTTCCTCAAATCTTTGAAGTTTTGTGGTTATATACAAATAGCCATGTCTTCCAGTATTTGTCTCGTGTTTTTTCTTTATGTTTGTGTAAGATCTCAAAGCTGGACTTTTATTCTCTAAAAATTCACCCAGGCAGCCAGTAAGATATATAGCTTCAGTGTAAAACTTCAATGTCAAACAGTACTGTGTTTAAGAAATGCTTTTCTTTCTTTTTTTTATTTGAAAGTTGTTTTGATTTTTTAATCCATTTTTTTTGTATGTTAAATGAGGTTTCTTTTATTAATGCCATGTTTAATTAGTGCTTCATTTTATAGTGTATTTTTTTTTTCCTTCAAAAAAGAAAATAACTAATATTGGTACTGTGAGGTATCTACTAATAGCTGGTGTTTCTCCGCTTTTGCTATTGTTGTAGTGTTTCAAGGCGTCTGTCAACACCTCATTAACTCATTTCATCTTTCCTTCCCCTCTCAGATTCCTCCTCCATTCAAGCCCCAGGTCACGTCAGAGACGGACACGCGGTATTTTGATGACACTTTCACGGCCGAGTCGGTCAGCCTCACACCACCTTCCTCCTCACATGTCCTGGAAAGTATAGACGAGGAAATGGAGACAGGCATGCCATATTTTGAGAAGTTTTCTTACCATGGCAGCAAGGCTAGTCTGGCATCAAGTGTGATGAGCTTTGAAACAACTTGGTCTACATGATACTGGCTTATCATGACTTAATAAACAAGCATGTCCAGAGTTGATTTCTTGTGTCATGTTACATGTCATATATTTTATAGTGTTATGTGCATAACAGTCTGTATCTAGAGCTACTAGAATACTGAGTACTGGTTCCGTGTGTTATGAACAATTCACAACTGGACAATCAAGTTCCTATCTGGACTGGCCCATATGGAAGTCAACAGTGTCATCTCATTATAATTTTTAAATTCCTCAGAATTATTCATCTCAAAAAACTAACATTGTTACATTATTATTTTCAAAATATTCAAATGCTTCTCATTCAAAAGTGTGTGTTGTTCTTATTTTAAGTAAGAAATGATTATAGAATACATTTTAAAAGATTAAATGCAACAGTATTCAGCAAATGAATGAAATGTGTTTTTTTTTTTTTTTTTTTTTTAGTATTAGACAATGATACTTATTAATGAGAACTGTTTAAATCATTGATGCTAATTTGTTAATGTCATGAGAAATAATTTTCTTTGAGATCAGATCATCTCATTCAGTGAATGAGCAATGGGTGCCATCTGTGTTTTTCCCACTTAAAATGCAGTCAAGTGAAAATTTGTTATCCCATTTTATTTCAACAAAAACAAATCTTCCATTTTATTCAACAATTAAGGATTTCCATACTCAAAAGTCATTGGACTATTCTGGACAAATATATACTGGTAGTTATGTGGTTTGAGTAAGATGTATAGGCACTGAATACCTAGTCCTCACAGCATGTTTAATATTTTGCATGTTTGGTTACTCTTCAAATTTTCACATTTTTCTTGTGCTGGATTATTGTATTTTACACAATGAGTTTGTGATAGATAAAACTGAATATCCTTTCTACATTTTCTTTAAAACAAACGGAAAAGAATAGAACTTGGTACCTGGTGTTTTTTTATTTTAGGGATTTTTTGGTTTTAAAAAAAAAAACCAAAAAACTGGTTTTTCATTATTCCCCAAATGGAAAACTGGTGTCAATAAAAATTATGTTGTTCATCTTTCATATCCTGTTAGTTTTTTCTCTGTTCTTTAATGATGATTCATGGTCCAAGCTTGATGATTTAAATAATGGAGGATATTTTCTTATAGGATAGTTTATGTTCTCATCCAGTCTATTTAGTAATATTTTGGAAATAAATACACTATCATGTCTACTTAAGGTGAAAATGTTTTGTGGAATTTCAGTCGAGGAACAAAAGTATGTTCCTGTTGAAATACAGAGTTTATCTAGATAGAACATCTGCTTATTTGTCATTAGGTCATAATAGGAACTTGTGAAGAAGTTGTGCAGGTCTGTTTCAGCCAAACTTGAGATGAAGATTTAGTCTATTTTTTTTTTTGCACAATACTCAGAAATTGTGGGGATGTGGTGTGTGTTTGGTGGGGACATATAAGTATTATAAAACATTAGGCTAGTGCTGAAACAGCTTTTATGATATTATTTACTTTTTTTTCCCATAATGATTGATGTTAAGAGACAAAATTTCATGAAGGGTTAACCTAAGATTGGGGAAAAAAGTAAATGATTTTTGGAATATTTTTATTCCTCTCAAATGGAAAAACAACAGAATTTAGAGATTTGTATACAGCCTCATATGATTCTTAACCCTTTCCCTCATATATACTCATTTTGACGCACTCAGTAGGTACCACATAAAGCCTGATCTGCAGAAAACCACAGTTAAACCTTACCAAATTTAATTACAAAATCCTCATTTCCAGACCACTGAGGAGCAGCGAACAGCATAAAACCTGATCAGCCTGCGAGTTACTCGCAGGCTGATCTGGTTTTATGCTGTTCGCATAGGTCTTTTCATGGTTTCCTCTATGAGGGAAAGGGTTAAGGTAAATATTGTTAGTTCTGGTCAGTGATTATTGAAGGATTGGTATTCTTTCAGCTAAAATCAGAATATATAAGTTAGTCCTATACTGATATTCCTTTGAGCGCCAAGTATTTTGGTATTTTTATATTGATAGGAATTCTAGATCTTACATCTTGTGCCAGTGCCTCATGACAGTCTCAGAGTTAAACCAGTACTTAAGAAAGAACTAACCAGGGAATGTCTTGAGACCTCTTAGGTTGAATGTCTATATACATTATCACAGGGTATTTTTTTTTTTTTTTTTTACAACATATTAACTAATTTTAATTCATAGTTCTCCAAGAGGATTTAATCAAAATCTGAATTGGTTATTTGCCTGCTTTTAGGTTGCCAGCTCTGACATTCCTTATAGGTTTTGCATGAAATTGGCGCAGTATCAGTGAAGTGTTGCTGAAGTATGGTATTTGTGGTGAATTACCATGGATACAACTGCTACACAAGACAAATTTTCATTTAAAACAGTGAATGTAATAGACCAACCTGTCATGATCCCTGAACATTCATGCCAACATAATAGATTTCCTTCTACTTTCTCATTAAGACATAATGCATGGTTAATGTAGGTCACTTCTGTTATCTGTTTCAAAGTAATTTTTTCAAGGTATGCTCCTTTACATTTCCTCCATCTTATTGAATCACACTTATGTGTCTCATGAAAACCATGTGCATGATCACCACACCCACTTGCATAGAAATTTGCGTAACATTTCTATCATTTTCAAGGATTGCTAATGCTATTTAAAACTGCTGGGTATCTTCTTTCTTTTTTTCTAAGACCTTTTTTTCTGTAGAAATTCTTTCTTTGAAAAATCTTTAACTTATATAAACTAACCTTTTGGCTTTACATCTGCTTTCTCAACAAAACTTTAGTGTGTGAATGTGTCATTTCTGAGTGCTTCACATGGAATTATCCTGGCATGTTGCTCTGTCACCATCACTTGACTTCTGCCCTATGTCCTTGAAAAAATATTACAATTTCTGGTTCAGACTCAAAATATCATACTCAAATCTACATTGAATGTAAAGGCCATATTCTGAGCCTAAAAATTATTCTAAAGTACAGTTTGATTTTGAGAACATTGGGTCATGTTTCTTTAATAAGAAATAAGCAGTATATATTTTTACCTTTTATTCAGGCAAGAAAGATGACCTTCTGTATTTTTTTTGGGTGGGGGGGGGGGATTGATTTTCAGGTTGATAGGGTCATAGTCAAGGTCACTGTTACTAAAATATATTTTTTATTTCCGTCAAATAACTTCTTTTAGGAGTGAGGTGAGTGATGTCAATTTGTGTGATGTCATGTTTGCTTCTACGACGGGCTGGAAATAAACAGTAGTCTGGTTGCCTGGGACAACCCTTGAAAACATTGTTTTGGGTCATTTCACATCATTAGAGTTTCTTGTTTCTAATATGATATATGAAGAAACTTCTTTTTCTTTGAGAGCAGTTCTGGGGTGGATAGATACATGAAGACACTTTTTTCTTTGAGAGCAGTTCTGGGGTGGATAAGTTTACTTACATTTTTTATTCTGAAACTTTAAAATTCCTCTCTCAATTAGAATTCAGTGAAATTTGGTCAAAATAACCAACTGCTGTTGGGTGTTTGGTATGACCAAATAAAAATTGAAGTGAAGTGTAAACAGATTGCTCTAGGGCCACTATGGCCCTCTTGTATTGTATTATCAGCAGACCTTTATGAAGAATAACTTTATTTCTCAAAATGATAATAAAGCCAAAGCCTCATTGTTCATGCGAATTATTTAATTCAAACAAAAGAGAAAAATCAAAATGTGTACTATTTAGATGTGTATAATTGGTCACATGAGTAATTGAACATTGTATTGACTAAGTTGTTGTATTGTGACACGTGATTGTTCAATTGTCCATGCTGCGTATCTACCATTAACAGATTGCCATGATGTGAGCTTACAAAATCTTACCTTTTGTATAGATACTAGCATATGCCACTTTTGCACTGGAGCCTAACAAACAGTTTAGTATCATTACAGTGCAGTTTCATTATAACACTACATTTGAGGTCCATGTCTAGATACTACATTATGTTTGACCACATTAAAATGTTTGGAAAAAATGCTCCTAAACTCCATTGATGGACCTCATTATATTGACATTTGTTATTTATGAGTTTCATTGTCCCTTTACCTCATATAGACCTGTTTGGTTGCCTTGGAAAACAGATCAAAGCCAGTTCAGTCCTGACACCTCACCGTGTGGGTTAAAGTCCCGGCAGCTTTCCAGCTTTCCAGCTGGCTTGCTGTAGGTCGGTGGTTCTACCAGTATGCCTCAGTGCATTCGGGGTCTTCCTCCACCTGTAATTAGCCAGACATTGCTTTATCACTTAAATACTGTCGCAGCGATGGTTAACTAAAAAAATCAATCAGTTCAGATGATTTTTTACAGGAGCTATTTAATAAGTATCTCCTCTGTTCATTCATGCAATGTTTTATCTCAGAATCTACACAATCTCTGCCATTGTTTCATATGCAGTTTAAAGTATTCATTAAGTTATGAATTTTACACATGAATATTCATGAGGTAAAGGGTTAAAATGGATCTCCATTGTAGAGTTCATCTGAAAGTCTTATTTTCACTTTGCTTTGACACACTGTGTATCACTGCACACCTACATTTTTCATTTGTCATACACTCTTGTACCTTTCATCTTATAGACAATCTTAACAAAGCATGTTTACCAGGTACCTATGGGTGTGAGGTCTCAGTCAAGTTTTATTATGAGCAAGATTGGACAGAAAGTGAGGAGTTTACACTCGTGTATAAAATTCCACGTTTAACCATGTTCAGTTGAAAAACAACACTAATTTTAAATTACAGATATGTTAGGTTTACTGTGGGACAGGTGTGGAGATTTGAGCTTGTGAATCACAATGGTAAGGTTTTAAACTGCAGCAACTATCAATTGATATTGATGTTTGACAGTAAGTTTGGTAAGAATCAGATATTTACAGATGTCTAGGCCATTTTTACAACTCCAGTCATATGAATTGTAAAAATTTGAAGGGTCCATTTGCTGGTGAAAGTACATTTGAAAATACTTCTTTTCTTTTAAATATGATTTACCTGTCAATAAATGAGCAATAGTAAATGAACTTTGTTGTATTTTGATGTATAAATAATTAATGGTCTTTTCTTTGATGTTTTAACCATTTTTGAATGTTCTGTTTTAATTGTGAACAATTTTAAATGATATCTTTGAATTTTATTATTACTGGTATTATAATTATGTAAGCAAATGTAATGAGACATGACTATAAAATGTTGTTATTTTAAAATTTAAACAATGGCTTCTATCAACCAGATCAAATGAAAAAGGCTCTTTACACCTAGGGAATATATCATCATAATTTTTTGCTGATACAGTATTTTCAAGTCCATGTTTGCTAAACGAAATTTTATGGTATATTTAGAAATCGGCTTATTTTCAATCAAGGAACGACAAGCTAAATATCTTCACTCTTCAGCAGATTTCACTCACATGTAAATGATATTTTTAAGTTTAATTCACCTGAACACAAAGTGCTCAATGTGAGCTATGTGGATCACCCTTGTGTGTACTGTGCTCAACAATTTCCGGTGAATCAGTGGGTCAGAGTATCTTTAAACAAGGCATGGATGATCTTTAGATAGTCTTACACAAAAGATGCTAAATTGATTTCATTCATTTCATTCTTAGTTAAACAGTAATAGACTTGATTATCTAACAAAATAAAATTGCTACACAGAATCCTGAATATATCAACTCAAGCAAAGAAGATTCCTGTATATAACTAAATAATGCATGACATATTTTAGCTCACCAGAATAGAAAGTGTCTTGCATAGTGGATTGCAAGCAATGCATATTTTTATACAGAACTTTGAAATTGTTAAATTTCAAATATTGGAAATGATTGTAAATGAAACCTTAAAATGAAATTTCCCAACTGACTCATAGTTAACCATCTGCTGACGTAATGTATCAAATGTCATTCACTATACAGTGTAGGTCCATTATGATGTGAATAATAATATAATGTGTCATATCATGGACCTCAAGCATTCTTTGTCAGTTCCTCCATCTGTCTGGTCTTCCTCTGTGTCTGAGCTATAATTGTGTTAACCTTTGACATTTTGCACAAGCTTGCTTATGACCAGAGAGTATATCATGATCTAAGTCAAAGTCACAGGCTTAGTAAATGCTTAATTCATATCTGACCCATCCCTTGACATTTGAAGTTTATACAAGACGCAGTTTGCTTATGACCAGAGTATGTTCCATGACCTTGACCCAAGGTCATTTGTACAAGGTCAAGATCACAGGCTAAATGAGTTTAAGAATGACATTAAGGTCCCAGTTACTTGTAGTGATATAAAGACTTGACAAAATACTCATACACTTAAATTATTTTCAACAAAAACCTCAAGATGTGCAAGTTACAGCAGGAAAATATATGCTAAGGAAGGAAACCACATTATTATTAGTAAAGATGCAAACGTAGTGGAATGCAATGATCAGTCTAAAATCAGCCTGAACACTCAACACACAGATTGTGAGCATGTTCTGCTTCCTCAGGGTCATGTTGCATTGTTCAGGGGGAGCTGAGACAGCTGCTGCAACTCACATACAAAGCAGGTGGAAAAGGTTTAGAGAGCTAGTCCCATTCCTCGCCTACAGGGCACCTTCACTAAGATAAAAGGCAGAGTTTACAGTGCCTGTGTCAGGAACTGCCTCATCTATGCCTGCGAAACATTGGCCATGACAAAAGATGTTCAAGAAAAGATGGCTCAGGCAGACAGGAGGATGATCCACAACATGTGCGACTCAAAACTCTCAAATCAGCTATCCACTGATAGGCTTAAGACATCTCTTTATGCCTGAAGGACATCAACTCTGTCTTAAGGAGTCAATGACTTAGATGGTTGGGCCACCTAGAAAGGAAACCCTGTGCTGACTTGAGTAAGAAAGTCTGGAAAGAGTGGGAGGTAGCTGGACCCCGTCCCACAGGTCAACCCAGAAAGTCCTGGGTAGACACAGTAGAAGAGGACTTCCAAGCTTCAGACCTGACACTGGAGGATGTAAGGGACAGGTTGAGATGGAAGCTATCCATAGACAAGCATGCAACCCAGATTATTGGAAAAAAATCTAAGAATGGATGATAATGATGATGATGATGATGATGATGATGATGCATTTGTTTTGTGACAGTTCACTTCAGAATTTAAGAAATAAATTAATCAAATGTGCCTCTAATAAAGATACTTAATTTTTTTTTTCACAAATTAAAATGATTACACAAGGGTGCACATGTATGCAGTGCAATAAAAAAAAAGGTTGTATGCATTATATATACACCGGTATACAATGAAAACTCACCAACATGTCTACTTTTTGACAAATTAATGGATACTTCAAGAACATAACATGACAAACACAATTTATGCTGGCCATTTTTTTTTTTGTGAACACAATCTTATTTGTACTATTGCTGACAATCATGTCTTAAATGAACCAGATGAATGTTTGACTTTGCCTTAAAATATCAAAATGCCAAGAAAAATGCTAATTTTACTTTCATTACTGGATCTTTAAATGATGCCCAACATAATGAAACCATTGGTATGGTAGCTTGAAGGATATCACTAATATTTAATGCTGTTGAATGTGGTATACATCGTTTCACTCCATTATCATGCAATAAAATGTACAACACGAAGAAACTGGCTGTTGCCAGTGACATCATATCAAAACCACCATATTGTCCCTACACACCACCTAGCTTTCAAACAAAAAAACAGACTATATCCAGGAAATACATGGATAAAGTCAAGAACACATTAGTTGATCTACCTCATGTTGATGCGTTTTTGATTCTGGAATTTCAGCCACTTCATATTTGGGTAGTGTATTGACATCAGAGAGGTAAAGTATCCATGAATTGTGGTGATGTCACCATCTAAGATGGCAGCTAGTTTAGTGGAAAGGTGTTTGTACAGGTATGTTGGATGGCCGATGGGAGACACAAGGTTCAGTAGCCCCGGGAGGAGTGGTATATGCAGATTGCTGTGACAGACAGGTATTGTAGAGTAGGCTGGCATCGTGTATCCTGTTAACACAAACCATCCCTTATAGAGCTTTGAGGCAGCCGGAGAGCTTGAGCTTAATGATGCGCTGATCTTGAAACATGCATTGCTTGTCTTGGAGATCACCATGAAGTCATGTGTCAACGGGTCTATAGTTGGCCACATTCAAGCAGAATAATGTCTTGAGGTCTTTGATCAGTTATGCACTGACCAGCATTTTTACCAGACCTTAGGCCTATGGAGATTTGATGGGACCAACTAGAGTGGCGAATGAACGACAGATGCCACGTCAGAAACAAGGCACAGTTAGTGCAGGCATTGACAGACATGGGATGCCATCCCTTAATACAGATTCAGTGTCCCATCAGTAGTATGAGATGTAGATACCAGTTTGATATGGTATACAGTATAAACGACGGTCACACTTGTTATCAAATTTTGTGAACTTTCAATTTCACCCTTCTTCATTCAGGCATTAAAACTCAGCTCAGTCGATAACAAAATCCGCTTGTTCTGTCATGCTATGGTTGTCCCTAAAGATTATTTTATTTCAGTTTTGACATCCATATAGTATAGCAATCAAAAATTTGTGACAAGTATGTTTTATGGCGAGTTTTCATTTACCACCAGTTTAGTAATATACAATGTATTTCAGAAACATGCTGTGACATTCCCATAAAATATCACTACTTTTGAAATGGAAAAAAAAAGCAAAAAAGAAAAAGCTTTATATTGGAAATTCAATACTCATTTTTATTATAGAGTATACATGTGAAGAAAGCCTGAATGCACTCATTCTCTGCAATCCACACCTAAACACCAATAGCGTCTAACATTAATTCTGAGCGGAAATATAAAAAAAAAAAAAAAAATTTAAGTAAAATTTTAAAACTACTGCTATTTTATTTACTGTCACAAGGCAAGCATTCCCCCATCACAGTGCTATGATTCATTAAATGATTAATGAAAGTGTTACCTCTCACATGAAGGTCAAAGTCACATGCTGAGGGAAAGGGTGATGGTACTTATTATTATGAACTTAATCTCCTACTAAATATCAGATAGATTTTTAAAAAACAAAAATACTTGACTAGGAAAAGTCTCTCATATAGGCCCCATTTAGATTCTTGCTACAAAACACAAATTGGTAATCTCTAAACAAATCTATCAAAAACACAGCTAGTTCAGTTTAGAATATGTCCATATATCAAGGGAGTGAAATGTAGCATTAAGATCTTTCCAATAGCATTATTTCAAAATACAAGAATTTACATGAAAATGAAGATTTTTTGTAACATCTGTATTTGTTCTTAATCTTAAAAGATCTTTATTTGATTGCAAATTGTTGTTGTAGTAAAATTGTTTAAACCTTATTTTTGGAGTTTACGCTTTAGTGTCATCACAGTTGTATTAGGATACAGATATTGTGTATTTAATTGTTGTTTTAATTGAATTTTTAAGAGAAAAAAAATTAATCAGGTAAAAAACAGTTCCTTATCAGAAAGCTTAATTGTTTGTTTGGAAAAACAAAATCTTCATCAGTTTGATTTTTAATAGAACTATTGTGTGTATGTATGTGTAAATGAGATGCATGAGTGTTTGTGTGTAAACAATGAGACATGTGCTTGTGTGTAAACAATGAGATGTGTGTAAACAGTGAGATGTGTGTTTGTGTGTAAACAATGAGATGTGTGTAAACAGTGAGATGTGTGTTTGTGTGTAAACAATGAGATGTGTGTAAACAGTGAGATGTGTGTTTGTGTGTAAACAATGAGATGTGTGTACACAGTGAGATGTGTGTTTGTGTGTAAACAATGAGTATGTGTGTAAACAATGAGACGTGTGTTTGTGTGTAAACAATGAGACGTGTTTTGTGTGTAAACAATGAGACGTGTGTTTGTGTGTAAACAATGAGACATGTGTTTGTGTGTAAACAATGAGACGTGTGTTTGTGTGTAAACAATGAGACGTGTGTTTGTGTGTAAACAATGAGATGCGTGTTTGTGTGTAAACAATGAGACATGTGTTTGTAAGTATGGTCTTCATTTTGTGTTCATTTGAGGTTCAGAAAGTGTGTTCATGTGAACAATTTAGTGTACTGTTGTTACGAAGTGTTGATTGTACAATGTAAATATGTCTGTACATAACTATATGTATATATAAAAACAACATATATGTACACATTTGGGCTGGTTGTGTTTTTTATCCCGAAGTGCAGATTGCTCAAGTAACATTTGAAGTTTCTCTTGCATAGCATGGCAGACACCCAGGGTTAACATTTATTGCATTATTCTTTTAGATGTATACATGTATATAGCAGGCCACTTTTAAAATTTTACCTCCACTTCTGTTAACCCTTTCCCTCATAGAGGAAACCATGAAAAGACCTATGCGAACAGCATAAAACCAGATCAGCCTGCGAGTAACTCGCAGGCTGATCTGGTTTTATGCTGTTCACTGCTCCTCAGTGGTCTGGAAATGAGGATTTTGTAATTAAATTTGGTATGGTTAAACTGTGATTTTCTGCAGATCAGGCTTTATGTGATACCTATTGAGTGCATCAAAATGAGTCTATATGAGGGAAAGGGAAAGGGTTAAGTATATAGGAATCATGCTTGTTGTGTCCTGTCACATTCTACAATCACATGACCTGAAGACAAGGTAGGTATTGACCTCCTTTAATGATAGTTCTTGTTATGATAGGAATGTACAACATTTGTGGAAGTCATGTTTTATATTGTAATTACTCTAACTTTAAGGCAGGACATCTTTTTCTTGTCCCAAAACTTTAAACCCAGATATATCACCAAAATATAGAGACATTAGTATCTTATTGAATATCAAAGCCATGTACATTAATTTTATCACTATCTTTTCAGACTATCTTAATGCAAAGTTCACAACCTGTTAACCCTTTCCCTCATAGAGGAAACCATGAAAAGACCTATGCGAACAGCATAAAACCAGATCAGCCTGCGAGTAACTCGCAGGCTGATCAGGTTTTATGCTGTTTGCTGCTCCTCAGTGGTCTGGTAATGAGGATTTTACAATTAAATTTGGTAAGGTTTGAGTTTGGCTTTCTGCAGATCAGGCTTTATGTGGTACCTATTAAGTGCGTCAAAATGAGTCTATATGAGGGAAAGGGTTAAATTACAGGCTTGTGTTAAATGATGATATGAATCTAATGATATTTTATCTGAGCAACATGCATTTTATGCTCCTTTATATCATATCTATCAGAAGTTTGCCTATTGAGGTTTGACTGTAAGCTGCAAGATGGTCAGAGCAATAAGCAATCTCAGTAAGGTTTGAAGTGACCCTTGCAAATACACAATAGGCTGATTTTAATAACACCAGTTTTTGCCTTCAAACTGTTTATAAATGCACATAAAGTACAAAATGTACAGATTTATGTATATCTAGAGACATTCCTACGTACAGCCAGTGGATTGTTTTGATGAAATTAGATGTCATCATGCGCTTCTGAATGTACAACCATACTTAGTGTATACTGGAAGTGTCCTCTTTGGTTGTCCACTATCTCTGTACCAATCTTTACCAAATTTGGTCACAATGTGTATTGCCCAAGTTTGATACTAGTTTGAATGTCCTCAACACTTCAAGAGATGATAGCCCATGAGTTAACTTAAAGAAAAACTTCAATGCAAAATTGCAAAATTATTTGTGTCAATGCTCTTACTCTTACAAATGTGACCTATCTTTGCCAAACTTGGTCACAATGTTTTTTTGTTCTCATCTGCCAGGTTACTATATGAACTGGCACAAGTTTATAATAGATAAACATTACAAGCAGTAATCGTTAAACCATCTCTTATTAGCACTACTGCTTTCTTTAATTTACCCAGAAAGATGCATTTTTCATTCCTTTCAGAAATTTTTTAAAATGGGATGCTTGCTTGAGAAGAAATAATGTTACTTCGAGAAATACATCCAGCAGCAAAGTTTATAGTAATCCATGCAGATATTTACTGATTTATTCTTTTAGACACTTTTGCTTAATTATCTAACAGACCACACTTACTGCATAGCCCCAAGGGTTTTGATAAGGGTCTTAAAACCTACTAATTGAAAAATGGCTGTGATCTTTCATCCTTGTAATCATGTAGAACAATGGGACTCTGGTATGGTACAGTATACAGGACCATAATGGTCTTCTTAGGAGATAGGCTCCTAGGAGGTGGGCTAGTTTCCTTGTATACATATATAATCATAAAGAAAATCATCTTATTCAACTCTGAACTGATGGTCATATTTTTAGCTTGTCTGTTTTTCAAAGAAAAAAGTCAAGGTATTGTTATCACTCTGGTGTTGTCATCATTGTCGTTGGTGGCTTTTTTTCTGAAACCAACAATCAGAAATCATCTGATCAAATTCTTCGGGTCACTATGACCCTTGGTTGAAATATTAATTTCCTTGTACATGTATTTAATCAAGCTAAGTAAGACTGTTAAGTATTCAGTCAATAATAAGCTAGTTTCAAGTCATCCTATTAACTACAATTTTAAATTCTGATGACTGGCTTGAATTCCACAAACCTTATGTAGCGCTAAGTAATACTTAAAATAAAGGATGAATTTCATCAGTCTTTTTTCTATAATTGAAATAGTCATATGTATCATTCCTTAACTTATATTGTTTGTTATTAGATGATAATTTATGTCTTCTAAGTTGTGTGCTCGAATATTTTAATAAATAGGATAGTGGATTTTGTTTCTACCGTAATAAAAAAAATTAAGTATTACTTAGTGCTTTGTTTTGTTGGTGGAACAAAGGAGAACTGTTAACTGATTACAAACTCATTAATTTTAATTTCTGAAATAGATATTGTCAAACATTTGGGATATTTTATTCTACATGTATGTTTATTTCAGCTGAAGACAATTATAAAATCCCAATTTTGTACATGTTATGAGCAAGTAAACAAAAGATCATTACTTTATTTTGTTATTTTCTTTTAAACAAATCTCTTACATGTTCAATGTACTAAACTTATAAGTTATAGGTCTACAAGAACTGTGTGTATCTTCAAATTTTATAATAACTAAGAAGTAACTTCTCAAACCAGTTGACTATATGTTTAAGACCACTTAAAATTAAAAATTTTATTTCTGAAATGTTTTGTGTCTCATATTTGTTTAACTCATATAATTCATAATTTATTCTGATTTGAATTGCAAAGATATACAAAATTGTTCCATGCTTTGGAAGACCCAGCTTTAGTTGTAGAGAGTTTTTTATTCTGGACAATTGTTGCAACTGTTGATGTTACCTTCTCCTCTCTAATGGCATTAACCCTTTCCCTCATATAGACTCATTTTGACGCACTCAATAGGTACCACATAAAGCCTGATCTGCAGAAAACCACAGTTAAACCTTACCAAATTTAATTGTAAAATCCTCATTTCCAGACCACTGAGGAGCAGCGAACAGCATAAAACCTGATCAGCCTGCGAGATACTTGCAGGCTGATCTGGTTTTATGTTGTTCGCATAGGTCTTTTTGTGGTTTCCTCTATGAGGGAAAGGGTGAAGAAGTTAAACCTGAGAGGCATTGGCTTACACCACTCACCATCTTCATGTCATACTAGTAGTAGTTAATGTTATAGTTCTTAAATAGATTTTAAAAAAATTGTCTTGCAGGTACCACCTCCCTGGAAACCAGATGTACAAAACGCTTGGGACACCAAGTATATACCTGACGAATTTGCTAGGGAGTCCGTCGATATGTCCCCATCTTCCGGCTTTCAGGACCACCACAACAAAACCAATTCGCCAAAAGAAAATGGAGATCTACCATACTTTGAGCAGTTCTCGTACCATGGAAGCAGCAGAAATGTATATGGCAGTTACTTGTGCGCATCAAGTTCCGCTATACATCATACAGATGAGTTCTTCTGATTGCTGGCAGTGGTTACTGGCCTCCCAATTTCCTACCCGCTCTCAGCGTGTTGACGTTTTGAGTATTGTTTATAAAAAATATTGATATATTGTAATGAGTTTGTGTTAATTAAAACTGAAAGGGTGTGTGCCATTATTAAGTAAATGGCCTATTGTGCTTAGTAAATATGTGCTGCAGAAGGTAAATGAATGCTCATATACTGTTGTTCATTCTGTGGATTCATTTTCTGATGATAATGAAATATGAGATAAACTTTATCCTGCACATCAAATAAAGATTCTGACTTTGAGTTCTACAGAACACTGTGACCTCACTATGACTCTAGATTCTCATCTTTGATGCTCAATCAGTCCAACAATGCTTTCTGTTCATGCATGATCAGTAGATTTTGAAGACTGAGCACTAGTAAATAGAGTATTTACATCAGAAACAGCTTTTTTGCATATTTCCTTCATATATTCAAAGAATACTATTTTATTCCTCAACTTGAATCTCTTCCAGTCATATATGTAACCCTTTACCTCATGAATATTCATGAATAAATTTATTACTGGATAAATATTAATTTACTGAACTTTAAATGGTACCGGAACATTAGACATTTCTTTGCCATGCTGAGTGTGTAGAATCTGAGCTACAATATTGTGTCAAACAGATTTAACCGATAAGGTTAGAGATCAGGTGTATGCCTCTACATGAGGTAAAGGGTTAGTAATCATGTGAAAGGCAAGTGTTGTTGTTAATTAATGGACCTTTCCAGCTTTTTATTGTGAAATTTTATGCCCTACCTTTATCTATTATTAACAGATTTCCCATGTTTAACCAGGAGCATGTTCAGTGGACGTAACAGTTGCTAACATGAGCGGTTGCATCCCAATTTTATCTCGGTGTATAAAATGTAAGCAGGGTACCAAATCGCAATTGTTAGCTAACAGTCACCTTCACTGAACGCACGGCAGGTCATCAGCTCACTAACAGTATCACAAACCCATGTATTCTTTTGTGTGAACAAGGTCAGTCACTGATCACATGGTATCCGTGTGTAGCTATTGGATAATTTGATGATTCCATTTAAATATATTTTGGAAACATTAGAAAGCTCCGTCATTGTGTTTATGTTACTCTACTAAGCATTAACCAATAAAATCCTTTACAACCAAGAAACTCCAGTTCAGACAGTACTAAACATCTTAAACTTTAGGCCATAATATCTGTTTGAATCAGATACTTCTAGATCAAAGGTATGTCCTTAGAACAATAAACTTTAATCATTATTGTTGTTTCATATAATCATTTTTTTACAAACATAATCATGATTCTTTTATACTCTTTCTTATTTCATCTCATTTGTACTGACTTGGTGAGTGTACATATCATTAGAAGTGTAAAGAAAACAATATGTAATATTTTTTTTAAATAGTCATCACCATTCTTATGTGAGAAAAGACAAGGTAGTTTGAATTGTAGGTTATACATTGTATTTTAAACCCGATTTTTAGTTTTCAAAAACAGACTGATCATGTCATGAATGTTTTTTATGTTTTCGGATTTTTTTTCTGGTCTAGGGAATAATGATTGAAGTGTTTTTAATGCTACTTACTTGATAAACATATCTCAGTGAGAAAAAAAAAGCTTTTTCCAAGTTCCATTAGACTTGCTTTTATACTATTCAAGTTATTTCTAGGATTTGGACAACATAGTAACCAAGCAAAATAATAAACATAGTGATACATTGTTTTAACATCACAATTTGCTAATGTAGGTAGTGTCTCATCTCTTGGTACATATGTGTTTCCCAAATCTGATATCAAGTATTATGTCCTAAACTGTGTTATTTCCCCATGTTGATATCAAGTGTATTGTCCAAGCCCTATCCCCAGATTTCTATTAAATATGTTGTACCAGCACTAAATATATCCTAAGTGTATTTTCCCATCTCTAGATATTTCCCCAGTTTGATATCAAGTGTATTTTCCCAGCTCTAGATATTTCCCCAATTTGATATCAAGTGTATTTTCCCAGCTCTAGATATTTCCCCAGTTTGATATCAAGTGAAGTGTCCCAGTCCAAGATATTTCCCCCATTTTACTTTAATGAGTAACTTAACTCCTAAATCACTGAAGGGATTTTCATAAAGTTTGGTATATAAATAAAGTTAGACAAATTGCAGCTTGTACAGTTATATTGATTGATCTTCTGTTTTTAGGGAAAAAATGACCTGTACGTTTAAATTAGGTTATATATTTTTGTAGCATTCTTATTAGTTTTAAATACAGCATCAAATATATGTAGTATTTCTTATCTTTACGAAAAAAGGAAAATGTTGGTAATTGAAATTTAAATCCTGGTCCTAATTTTATATTTTAACATGTTTGTTTTGAATTTAATTTCAAAGTCAATTTTCATAACTTTAATTTCTTTAGCTAATCATTGTGCCAATTATTACAGGTCAATTTCCAAGTTAATATTGAGGTGACCACAGCAGCGATTTTAACATTAAACTCGGTTGATAAATGCATATCTAACATGCAACAGCTGATCAGTGTGTGTCAGATTCACTTAACCCTTTCCCTCATAGAGAGATGCGAACAGCATAAAACCAGATCAGCCTGCGAGTAACTCGCAGGCTGATCAGGTTTTATGTTGTTAGCTGCTCCTCAGTGGTCTGGAAATGAGGATTTTGTAATTAAATTTGGTGAGGTTTAACTGTGGCTTCCTGCAGATCAGGCTTTATGTGGTACCTATTGAGTGCGTCAAAATGAGCCTATATGAGGGAAAGGGTTAATACACATTTCAGTGAGTAAATCCAGGGGCCAGATTTTGAGCACCAGTACTTGTTAATATTATTGCATTAAATCTTAATTGGCACCAATGAGAAATACCCCTGCCATCATTGAATATGTTCCATACAGTAAATCCTCATATAAAGACCACCTTGATATAAAGACCACCTCAATATTAAGACCACTATTTTCAGTTCCTTTTTTCCTATGTCCTGTTAATTGAAACTCTATTATCAGACCACCTCACTATTAAGACCACTATTTTCAGTTCCTTTTTTCCTATGTCCTGTTAATTGAAACTATTATCAGACCACCTCACTATTAAGACCACTATTTTCAGTTCCTTTTTTCCTATGTCCTGTTAATTGAAACTCTATTATCAGACCACCTCACTATTAAGACCACTATTTTCAGTTCCTTTTTTCCTATGTCCTGTTAATTGAAACTCTATTATCAGACCACCTCACTATTAAGACCACTATTTTCAGGTCCTTTTTCCCTATGTCCTGTTAATTGAAACTCTATTATCAGCCACCTCATTATTAAGACCAGTTAACAGCATCCCAAGGGCGGTCTTACTTTTGAGATTTTATTGTATGTACCATCTAGCAATCCTCTGCATCACTGGCATGCGAAACTAACTGGAGGAACAGAATGACAGTGATGAAATGGATGACAACATTGTGGTGTTTGTCTATGTTTTAGTGATTGTATTTCCTAAAAGATTTACTTACACGTATATAATCTCAATTCCGTCTTGCATTGATTATACAATGCAGCTTCATTATAATGCAAATTCAATATACATTGTGACATTCAATGTATATTGTTTAGCCAAGTAAAGTCATTTTCACATAATCTGAATGAGAACTAATACAGGGAAGCATCTAGTTTTAGAACTCTAAATACATATGTATATAGCATTATAATGGAGCTGTACTTTATATGAAGATACAGGTATTGTGGAAAAAGTTTATATAAAATGATTATCTAAAAAGCTTGGTTTGGTTTTTGTGTGTGGTATATATCAGTTACAAGTAAAGAGTTTACCCTGTAAATCTTAGAATACTTACTTGTGGTTCATGACAGAAAATGCAGCACATTGCTTGCAAAATAAAGAAAAATAAGTAAAGTTAGTAAACCATTAAATTCACTCTTTTTCAATATTTCGGCAAAAATGTTGCCTTTCTCAAGATAAAAAACATGAATTTTTGAGCAACTACATGAAGGATGTTTATACAGTTGCCATATTGTTATTGCTAGCAATGATGATGATGCCCGGTGTCCATTGTCAACATTTAACTTAAAACAACATCTCCTCCTAAACTACTGGGCCAATTTTCATAACATTTTACAGGAATGTTCCTTGGATGATCTTTTTTCCAAAGTTTTTCAAAGAATTAAATTCCACACCAAAATCTAGTTGCCATGTCAACTTAAAAGTGAAACAAGAGCACTGGTTATCACAAACTATGCCTGTCCTGCAATTTTATCAATTTGAGGATCATAACTCTGGAGTGTCAGGAATATTCTGACTGGTTTTCAAACTCGATGGAGATATTGTGCTAATACACATTGTGACAAAGTTTGGTAAAGATTGACACTTTTGACAGTGTTAGTTAGCAGACACTGTTAAATTTGCAATTTTTCATCAAGAGTCATAACTTGGACTGTTCAAGATATTTTGGCTGGTTATCGAACCTGGTTGAGATATTGTGCCCATTTACATTGTGACCAAGTTTGAGCAAGGTATGTTTATGTTGGTAAGAGTAAGAGAGTGGACACTGTTCATTTAGCAATTTTTCATCAATTCAAAGGCTATAACTACGAAATCTAAGACATTGGCACCAACCTGGGTCAGAATTGTGTAGTAACTGAAGATGCTAGAGTGTAACTAGCAATTTTCTTTTTTTCTGACATCAGTTTTATGTTAATTCTGTGAAAACATTGAATCTATAATTTTTTAGTTCAACTGAGCAATTATGCTTAAGCTTTTGTAACTGGCCTAAGTCATCTTTCTGTACATTGTCAACACTTACCTGTTTACACTAGGGGTCTTTTTTTTTTTTTTTATTAAATCATGAAACCACAGAATATCCCAGATGAGCTTAAATCCAAGTCATGCTGGGTCAAAATCAAGGTAACTAGGTTAAATCCTAGAATAACTTTTTAAGTTAGACCTTTTTTTTTCTATTTTGCCTGAGCTTAATGACACATGGTTAGAATTTTTGCCTGCGTTAAATAGATGTTTTTTTAATTGGTTAATACTTTACAAGACTGGTTTAAAAAGCATCAAATATGTAAAAAAAACACACCTTAGATCGTCTGTAAGGCAGTGGTACTCAGGTGGGGGATAGAAGGCCTAATCAAGCTTGGCTTAGAGGCTAAAGTCTTAGCATGGTTTAAATTTTCATCAAATTGCTCATGAAACTTAGTGTTCACAACAGGCATGCATTGAGTGTGCCAAACCATATGCAAGTGGTCACTTACAGTCAGCTATGAAGTTGTCTTTGTATTATAAAACACGATAATCGTGTATTTCTAACGATAGTATATGGTGCGTGTCTGTAAAGTGCATGGTATATGGCCCTGAGACATCATTGCTGACTGTGACTGGTTGGCACACTGATCACACACAAGATAGACAACCGGCATCTAACAATCCTGAAGCTTATAGCAAGGTAAGATCAAAAAGAAAAAAAAGACACAAACAATATTAAAAATAAAATAAGTCTTTTTTATTTCAATAATAAAATGGCACCTGGCCCATATCACAACATATATTTTTATGTGTGTTTGTGTGTGTATATATATATTTATGTGTGTGTGTGTGTATGGTTCACACATATTCATTCAGACAAATAAAATTACAGTTATGATCCTTTACTACATGAATATTCTCATCTGATATTGGAAGTCATTTTAATGATTAATATTTACATAAATGCATTTTTTTCATTTTGTCCATTTGTTTGAAACAAGTACACATTTGTAATAAACATACCATCAATAGGACACTGGATATTTTAATTTATAAATTATCATATACAGTGCATGACACTCATTCTCAATTACAATGATTCTAAGGTTCCTTAAAGTAGAAAAAAAAAATGACTTTGCAGTGATTGGACAGAATGTGATTTGGCTAAAAAATCTTTTATTGCCACTGACAGTGGTGTTCACATGGAGCTTGATGTAGAAATTTAAGAAACGGACTATCCAAACCGGCCTGTCCATAGCAGATTAGTAGTGGGTATAGAAAACCAAGGAAAAATATCACTAATTGCTGTTGTGTATGTCTGCAAAGTTCATTTGCTGTTTCTCAAAGGCTTCACAATATACTTTGTTTGTTAAAGGAAAAGTATATAAGTAACATGGGGCAATAACTGTAAAGCAAAGAATATGCTTTTTAATTGTGATGAATTCATATACCGATATGTGGAAAATTTCATCGCAGTCTCTCAAAAGCTCCTGAAGATATTCAACTTTTTGTACAAAGAAAGGACAGGACATTGGTTGTGATAAGACAGGAATAATACAAGGGAATCCTGTGTAGTCTCTCTTCACTTTGTGAAAGGGAGGAGTAACAAGTTTATGACTAGAACATCTCAATCTGTCATTCATAAAAATATTTACAATTATATATTTTGATAAATAAATTAGAGATTGAAGCACAACAATTTGCTTAAAAAGAACATTTTACAATAACTTAATTTAAAACAAGGTTGTCAAGAGAAACTGTGACAAGTATAATATATCATCAGACTCAAGTGAAATACAGGATACATGTGCATGTTTAAGTTCAAAGTTAATTGGCATATCGGCATAGTTGCCTTTGGCTATTAACAAAATATTCACAGTTTCATACAAATACCACATTTTGGTAGAAAATCTACAACAACTACATGTACTTAAATATGGCATTACTGATGTCCAAATTTCCGTATCAGGTCTCGCATAAGAGTCACAATGGTAATAAAAGTTTACTTACATCTTTTTTTGTGTTATCTGTGTCATATAAGGTAAAATACCACTGACACTAGAACGCAGAATGACCATCTTTGTCCCTCTATACTGTAATTTGAACATGGTAAGGAACGGAATATGACCACTTGATAACGGAGGTCGTAAAATTGTACTAATGTATGCTTCCAATATTTTCTATGCATGGTTTGATCAGTCTGATATTCATTTAACACATGGTGTAATGAACCATTGTCAAAGGTAACTTTCCAGTTTGTTTTTGGCAATTCCCACTGGATGACGAAATACATATATGCAAGCAATATTCCACAATATAAATATGTCATTTCACATCTCCAATAATATCGGCCGATTTTGAATCAAGAATATGATGGTGGCATACATACATACAAAGTTACAAACTTTGTAACCAAGTAATGCCAGTTTCCAAATCTTACCATGTTTCAATATTGGTGAAGGAGAATGAAACTTATTTTAAAATGGTATATATCTTTGATATTATTCAAGATCCATTATGTGTGTGGTAATTCTGTGGTTTTATTGCCAGTGAAAATAACATGGCCAATTAATTCATAGGCTGTTTTGTTGTTGTTGTTGTTGATTGAGAGTCTGATATAATACTGCCATGTAATTTTACATTTTATGGTGTACAATATCGTCTGAGACCAACTCTAGCCCTTGACAGAGACAGATGGAGGACAACAATAGGGCAACGGGCAACCCAGAGACATGGAAACAGCATGTTAAATGGCTGATGATGATGATGATGAATAAATGTATTTATTAATTGGGCCCCAAAATACTGGTCATGAGCTCAAAATATCAGCAAGAAAACATGCACAGCATTTGACTTATTCACTATCATACAGTGCATAGAGCGCTTGGCAAGTCCTGTGTTGTCCACCATATAAGTAATATGATCCTTTTTAAAGGTCAGTAGGTAACACTTTAACTCTCAATGACTGATGGTGATGGAATACATCCTGCATATTGCTTTGTCACAGAAAAGAAAGCAAATGCTAGATTACCAAGAAGTCATGCATGCGATCTAAGGATAATCCTGAAATAAAGGGAAATGATATGAAATAAGAGCTGTCAGAGGACAGCATGCTCGACTATTCAAAATGCTTGTTGGTAAATCAAATGAAATCTATTTCAATTCTTGCCCTTCATATACCCTGTATATTATAATAGTCAAAAATGATATACCTTGATAGTTTAATACCCCTAAATAGGTTTATGAAGTCTAAAATCAATCCCATGCATAGTTACTGAGACATAAGCATAAAATAACACTGTGCATGTAAAATTTTAACCAAGTATCCAAGTTAAGAAAGGGCCTTAATTTGTTTAAAATTCAATCCAAGAATTATCCTTCTTGGTTTTCTGATGCCCCTGATCACACTCCTAAACTTTCTAGTCAATTCCATAAATTATTTCTGAGTTATAAGATGGATAGTAGCTTGCATGCAAAACTTTATCCAAAAAGTATTAAGTCAAAAAGTGGCCCTAATCTGCATTATATTCAGTCAAAACCTATCTGCCACTATAGTATGATACCACTGAATATATTAAAGAAGTATCAAATAAAAACATGCCTGGTTACTGAAATATTAGGATGAAATTCCTTGCATGCAAAACTTTAACCAAAATTTATAAGTTAACAAGTAACTGGTGTTGTATGCAACACATAAAGTCCCCTACCGGCTCCACCTTGACTTAATATGGTAACCAATCCCATTTTTTGCCATATTTTCACTATTTCCGTTACCATAGCAACCACAATTTTAGTCGAAGAACAAAAATAAAATGACGTGCATAATCTACACATTGCCATCAAGTCATATACCAAGTTTCATCAAGTTAGCTTGCTTAGTTATCTTGGGATCCCATTTTTTGTCATATTTTCACTATTTCCGTTACTTTAGCAACCACAATTTTAGTCGAAGAACAAAAATAAAATGACGTGCATAATCTACACATTGCCATCTAGTCATATACCAAGTTTCATCAAGTTAGCTTGCTTAGTTATCGCGGGATCCCATTTTTTGCCATATTTTCACTATTTCCGTTACCATAGCAACCACAATTTTAGTCGAAGAACAAAAATAAAATGACGTGCATAATCTACACATTGCCATCAAGTCATATACCAAGTTTTATCAAGTTAGCTTGCTTTGTTATTAAGTTATCGCGGGATCCAGATTTGAGCGGACAGACAGACGGACAGATGGACGGAAGGCAAACCTATAGTCCCCTCCGGTGTGAACACCGGTAGGGGACTAAAAAGGGGCCATAATCTGTAATATATTCCATCAAGTGTTATCTTACTTGATAGAATGATACCCTTAAATATATTAAAGATATATCAAATCAACCCATTCCTGGACTCTGAGATATAAGCACGAAAGTACCTTGCATGCAAAATTTCTAAGTTAAAAAGAGGCCATAAATTGTAATATATTCCATCAAGAATTATCTACCTTTGTTGTCTGGTACCCCTTTAACATATTCATTAACTTTCAAGTCAATACCATGAATGGTTATTGAGATACAAGCTGGATAGTAGCAATGCCAATGCCAACGCAAGGGTGACATTAGCACTCATATTGGGAAAGTCGAACCAAAAATCATGTGGTGCTATGGCTCTTGGACAAGGTACTTAAACTACTTGCTATCTATCTATATTTAAAGTCAATCCCACTGATTATTTTCAAACTATGCTCAAGAGAAAAATTCATTATCATTAAATGAACAAAGGGCAATAACTTGGTGATAAAACATTCCAACTTGACATGCTGATGATATATACAAGATCTGGTACCTATCAATCCTCTTAACTTTCATCAAATTCTAGCAAGAGGTTTTGGAGACTAGGTGCAGACAGGAATCAATACCAACATTATGCTGCTAAGAAACAAAGGGCCATAACCCTGTGATGATACAGCCCAAACAAATGTGCTGACAATATGCACAGCTAGACTTGGTACCAATCAATCCTTTGAAGTTTTGCCTGATTCAAGTGGTGAGTATTGTGCTGACAAGAATGTATCCACATTATCTATACATATTGCTAAAAATACAAAAAGCCAAAACTGTGATGATTCTTCCTAACCAAACGTGCCTACAATATGCACAAATACACTTA
>CM037784.1:47724721-47774721 GCA_021229015.1 Solen grandis | reverse complement strand
GATGCTTCCAGCTAATTACAGGTGGAGGAAGACCCCGAGTACTCAGAGGTAACCGGGTAGAACCACCGACCTACCGCAAGGCAGTTAGGAATTTTGACTTTCGGTCAGAAACGCCTATGATAATGCAGTCTGCCACAATTTCTGTTCATTCAATTTGTTGGTTTTAATGTCAAACCTACATAATTTAATGGCTATACCATCTATGCATTATCCTGACACAGGGCAAACAACTCCTAAAACGTGTCTGCTATATGTCAAGCCATGCCATGGAACCATTTCAGCAATTTTATAGATTTTGATACATTTGAGATCAAGCCCGATCTCCACAATGTATCAAAATCAATAAAATTGCGGAAATCCATTGGCACATCTACAATGACCTTTTTTTTTTTATTCAAAAATAAAATTATAAAATCTGACTAGCAAGTAATGGTGTTTGATGTGTTGAATCTCATAATCAGACAGTGTCAATACATAGTACATATAAATGGAATTTTTAAAGTGGCATCAGAAAAAAAGAGAAGCCGGTACAATACAATGAAAAATGTTTATTCTTGACATGGACAATAAGTATGATGCATGATTGGATGAAAAGAGTATGTACACTATGTAATTCAAATACAAACAATGTCAACTTAAGAGACAACATAAAATACTTTGTATTTAACCAGTAATCCTGGCTTCAGCTACACTAGTTACTGATATATTTAACTCAATCAAAATCTTATCAGCTGCATTCATTTACCACTTCAGATATTGATCAGAGAGAGACAAACACAGCGGCTATGTCATTTTCAAATAACAAATTAATGTCACACGACTTGATATTTTTTAACAGACCAGAACCACACGTTCTGGTAAATGTTCATGTTTTCCGGACTCTATATACTGACAAGACCTGTATACACGTTTCCCAGTTGCTGGAGCCACTGACTGCTGGTGTCCACATACGCCCCGGTGAACTAGTCTGCTGCCTATACTACATACGTCCTGGCTGAACATCTCAGCTCACCAACCCTGAAAAAATGTATCAAGTTGTGTTTGGCCATTACAGTTGTACTCACCCATATATTTATATGGAGATAAGTTTTTATTTTCAAGTGGTTAATTGTAGGGTATGTGGTCTTGTCAACAAAAACATGTTGAACTTGACCAGCCATATGATCGAAATACATCCATGTTGCGTACATTCTATACAAGGGACGTAACCTCTGATCAAGTTTTAAATTATCTCCCTTAAAAGTCAATTCATATATCGAGATTTTTCAATATGTTTATAGAAAGTTTTATTTTTCTCCTAGAATTATATTGCTGTTTACAGACTAAGTTCATTTAAACTTGACAACAGATACAATGGGACCTTTACAGCAGGTTGCACTTTTGAAATGAACTATATATGTTATAAGTGGAACAGGCCTGTAGTGTATATTATTATTAGCTCATGTATTTAAAAATCTTGAATAAAGTTAAAATTCTGTTTACAGATATTTATTCCATTCTTCTGGTGAAATTACTGAAAATATCCACAGTAGAAAATCAAATCTTCAAAAATAAAGAGACAAAGTTATTTCCTAAAAAGTGATATACTCTTACCCATTAAAGGAAAACTAAGAAAAAACAAGAGTGCCAGTGCTGCCACAATATACGCTGCCACAAAATATAAAGACCAAGAGGGTCCTTTTAATTATTGCTTTTAACATTTCTGTAAGCATAAGCTTATAATGAAGTCTGTGAGCTGAACAGAGATAGAACCCTAAAAAGGCTTCCAATATGAAAGTAGGTCAAATAGCAGTATCAATATGAATCCTTTTTTCTTTCTCCGCATAACTCTTGCAAAATCACTGTACCAGAAAATCCCTGCATTATGCACTTTTACCTGTTTATGCCCAAGTTTTGAAAAGATTAGGTTAGAAACATACATGGAATTGCATTCACAAGGCTGAAATATCAATCAGCTAAAGCCTAAAGAGACTAAGTTTCAAGGGACACAAATCTTGCGAAAATCAATGAACCGGAAAATCGCCACATCATGCACATCTACCCATTATAGTAATGACACTGACCAAGTTTTGAAAAGATTCATTCAGAAATGTAGGAGGAGTTGCGTTCACAAGGCTGCAATATCAATCAGCTACAGAGACTAAGTTTCAAGAGACACAAATCTTGTAAAAATCAATGAACCAGAAAATCACCACTTCATGCACATCTACCCATTATAGTAATGACACTGATCAAGTTTTGAAATGATTTGTTCAGAAATGTAGGGGGAGTTGCGTTCACAAGGCTGCAATATCAACAGCTACAGAGACTAAGTGTCAAGGGACATAATTCTTGTAAAAATCAATGAATTGGAAAATCACCACTTCATGCACATCTTCCCATTATAGTTATGACATTGACCAAGTTTTGAAAAGATTCATTCAGAAATGTAGGAGAAGCTGTGTTCACAAGATATGGACGTACGGACGGACGGACAGACGGAGAAGATGAAGCCAATATACGACTGCCTCCGGCGGCGTATAAAAATGAAATTAATAAGAACATTTGTTGATTTTTTTTCTTTCTTTTTTATTTCACTAGCTGTCTTAGAAAATCCATATTGTCACTTGTCCCTTTGCACTGTGAAAAAGTATTCTATGACCACACATGAAAGAGAATTTGATTACAACAAAATCAATAAATATCCTCCAAGATTTATAATTCCATACATAATCTTACCTAAGTAATCATCCATTAATGTGCCAATTGCAAACTGAAAATAGAAAGAATCAATGATCATCATCAATCAGAGCTCACAAAATTTATATATAAAAAGACACTCTCTACACTGACATGATATACATTTACAATATACATGTATATACAATAATACAATAAACAATTTCATTCCAAATTTGTCACGTGAATCATAGTTGACTTTTCTTTCTTTTTTTTCGTTTATTAGGTGAGACTCATCATTTTACAGGTTTTCCAAATCATTGTTTTACTGTTACCACTAAAGAAGTCCTACTCTATGGGCTTAGTAAAAGCTAAATAACTTTGTTGTGATTATTTAGTGATGGTAAGTTTCTTCACCAACAGTAGAATGTCTATAGTATTGATTTAGCTGGAGAGTGTGTACAAAAGGCTCTCCTTTTCAGGGTGCACTATACTTGACTTTGGTTCTAGACACAGTCACTTCTTGTAAACATAATATTGTTTTTTTATTTAATATTGTTGTTTTTTTCAAAAACATCTCCTGAAGCATCTAAATAATATATCTATTAATATATCTGTATCATATTTTCAATCTTAACAGCCACCAATTATATATACAGTCGAACTTTGGTGACTCGAACAGGCTGGGGGAATGTCAATTAGTTCGGTGGTTCGACCCAGCCGTGGTTATAATGATTTACATATGTACATGTATTAAAAATGTACGATTAATTTCTAGGCAGACCTTTAGAATTGATCTATTATAGTACTAGTAGATACCGTTTTTTGTCTTAACGTCAGCAAAGAAATAATAGCGGTAACATTTAAAACATAACTTTGTTATTCTTTTATTCTTTTAAAACATATTTAAATCAATAAAACAGCAAGTGTCAAGATCAAAGCACAAACATATTGATGACATGCAATTCGTACACTATCAGCCTACGTTTCCTGCATTTGTTTTATTTTTTGCATAAAAAATAAAAAGAGAAATATGTATAATAAATAATCCACAAATATAGCTGAAAACAAATCAAATAATATTCCATTTAATCAATTAAACAAATTGCTCCTTTATAAGCAACATGACCAACGTTAACTTATATCATCTTATTACACTTTGATTTGTTAATTATTGAACCGCTGATTGTGCCAGGTAGGGAGGTTCGACTGATAGGTGTGCTAATCTGAGGCCGGAAATTTAGTTTGAGAGTTCCAGCCATCCGTTTTCGACGCATTCTAGGTCGAACAATACAGAATAAAGAACATTTTTTGCCGGGACCGTGAAATGTGTTCGAGTAAAGTATGGTGTTCCAGTTTTCAGTATTTGAGTCACTGAAGTTCAACTGTACCTCTTTTGTAAGATTTTACTGATTTCAGACTGAAGGTGAGTACTAACCCCCACATCCCATCTTGTCTACAGGAAATGAGAGCACAATTATGGTAGGACTTGATGGACATGGTGAGCGCAATTCCTATAATAACCCCCACTAAGACAGGCTCAAACTCTTAAACCTAAGCACAAAGTAGACTAGAGCACAATGTCTTAAATATTCCAGCATCTTTGTTTCTCAAACATCTAAGTATTAAAGTATTACTTTGCGCAGAGTAATGTGGGTGGAATTCGAGTTTGATACCACACAATCAACTGGGATATGTTAACCCTTTCCCTCATAGAGGAAACCATGAAAAGACCTATGCGAACAACATAAAACCAGATCAGCCTGCGAGTAACTCGCAGGCTGATCAGGTTTTATGCTGTTCGCTGCTCCTCAGTGGTCTGGAAATGAGGACTTTATAATTAAATCTGGTAAGGTTTAACTGTGGTTTTCTGCAGCAGGCTTTATGTGGTACCTATTGAGTGCGTCAAAATGAGTCTATATGAGGGAAAGGGTTAAGTTACTGACACTGGTACTTACAATATCCTTAGCATCAACCCGCGTCCCAACAATCTTGATACGAATCTCATCGTCCTGCTGGATCACAACATCCTGTAACAACAATGGTTGCCATGGTGACAAGTTATACCACTTCTGTCTCTTAGCAGGACCAACATTTCAGAAGTTCAGAAAAGTATTTAAAAGCAGATTTTGGAATTGGAAACAAATTCAGATGACAAGAGTTTTTGGTAGAGATAAATTTTATATACATATGAAAATATTATAGGATATATATACACAGTAATTGGGAATGACCCCAAAAAGCTACGTTTGAAAGAGTGCCAGGACTCTCTCCTTTCTCAGTCATTGCCAAGATATAAAAAAAATATGGAATAATCAACCTATGTGATAAAGATGATTACTTACCTCATCTTTTGTTTTATAGCAGGGAGGGTTTGAATTTGGGTCAAATTCCATGTCAGCTGGGATAGACTGCAACAGTGAAGAGCATAAGTGTGTCATGATACCTGTACATCCTGATTGTTTCGTCCCTGTTTTAACTTTCAGTAAACCCTTATTTCACAAATATTTCAGACATGATAAGCCTTTTTTACTACAATACTTATAGCCCACAAATAGAGTAGTTTTCAAAAACACATGGCAGAAAAATTTAACATTTTAATAAAACTAAAGATCTGTCATCATGTCAGGAAGGGCCTTGCTTAACAAAATATAAACTGAAAGACAACTAATAGCTTTAAAATGAAGCATGATTTACAGAATTATGCATCAGTATTTCTGGAGCAAGCCTAATTCATTATACCATAAGAATCATTGCAAATGAAAGAACAGTGATAACTATAAAACACTATGTCAAAAGGTTCTTCGTTTTACCTATTGTTCTTTTTTATTCCCCCCCCCCCAAACACACACATCATTGTGAAAAGTAGACAGGCAGTTTTAGCTATCTTTTTACTTGTAATGAATGAAACAAACAATGCAATTTTAATTTTATGTTCCATGGGTATAAAAAAAAATATCACCAAATAATTATGTTTAAATGTGTTTTTGTTTAGATTTTACTGTCGTCCAATAATATTTCAGTTATATAGCTACATGAAATCAATTAAAAGAGGAGAACCTTGAATGCTAAATGGCACTTGAAGCTTACTCAGAGACCATACTTAATAGCAGTGAGTGGCTAAATGAGTCAAGAGTCACTAACCACTTGCCATGGAGGCCCATAATTATTAAAAGTCCCATATATGATATAAATGGCAAATACCATGGATTGTCAATGGAGGCCCATATTAAAAGTCCCATATATGATAATGGCAAATACCATGGATTGTCAACGGAGGTCCATATTAAAAGTCCCATATATGATAATGGCAAATACCATGGATTGTCAACGGAGGTCCATATTAAAAGTCCCATATATGATAATGGCAAATACCATGGATTGTCAACGGAGGTCCATATTAAAAGTCCCATATATGATAATGCCAAATACCATGGATTGTCAACGGAGGTCCATATTAAAAGTCCCATATATGATAATGGCAAATACCATGGATTGTCAATGGAGGTCCATATTAAAAGTCCCATATATGATAATGGCAAATACCATGGATTGTCAAAATAAGATAAGCACAACTCCATACGATACTGGACAAGTTGAATGTATATTTCATTTAAACCATGCTTTATCCAATTACATCTGATATTTGAAATATGGACTGAATACATTTTAAGAATATATTTATCAGAGTACTTGAAATAAACTAAAGGAGACTTACAATTTTGATTTACTTTCTGATCAAACATTTTTATCGATGGATTGTATTTTTTCTATCATTCAAATTTTCATTTATTTGTCCCCTGTCACAAAACTGTTCTTCATAAATCTGTGAATACATACATGTCTGGATATAAAGCAGGATAGTGGTCCAATCTCTGTGAATAACCCAACCTAAAACAAAAGAACAATATTGTATAGTATGTACATCTCATTGTATGATGGGAGTTCAACTCCCACTGGAGGTGATCAATGTCCATGAGCCAGATGTTTGAAGTTCAAGGGTCAAATTCAGTTGTTTTTTTAATTTCAAGTTCATATTTCCAAAGTTAAACTAGACCAACCTTGTTGACTTGTGTGACCACTGCATCCAGAACCTCACCCTTGAATGGTCGGAAGACAATGGCCTTGTATTTGACTGGGTAGAGAACAAAGCCTCTGCTGGGCTGGATCATACCGGCCCCTATATTGTCTATAGTCGTCACGGCAATGACAAACCCATACCTACACAGAACAATATACATGTATATTACTTAGCATTAGCTTAATGTAAATGATGAGTCATGCACTGAGATTTAGGAATAGCACACGTAATTCTACATGCACACAATAAACTAAGCAATATATACCCCAATCATAAACAAAAAACATTTAAAATAGGATATATTATGTACCTTTCATAAAATAAAGGCATTCCAAATCTTGATTGCAATTAATTGATTACTGTACACATCAAAAAGTGGGTTTCTAAAAACAAGTTTTTTTAATTACACATGAATACATATACACATTATATGGATAACTAATAAAAAGAAATCTTAGAGATGCTTTTAATGATGACCACTAAGATGTTAGTTCATAGTAATATATCCCCATATAGTTTACAAGTTTATAGATAGTAAAACTTGTCTTCAAAACATATTAAATCAGATGTTCAATTCAGAGTGTAAAAAAAAAAAAAACTGGCTATTTTCCCAAATTTAAAATCATTAAGTGACTAGTCTATCAAATATATAATGAGGTCAGAAAATGTTATGCATGTTGCAAGAGATGATGATATCAGAACATGCCATGACTTACTTTCCAGTGCAAGTTCCTTCTACCTCAGTGAAAAGCTTTTGCTTGACAATATTTAGCAAATTCGGTCCAAAGTACCGTGGATGTAAAAGTATTTCATGTTCCAATGACACCTGAAACAAATTACAACAATGAAAATTAGAAACATGAAATAAAATAAAACTCTAGATGCTTAAGGGAAATATGTCAAGCCTGCTACCTACGGTCCACCTTTCACCTCTTAAAATGACCTTGACCATGGTGCTAGGGACCCATCTCTTGAGGGCTACACATCATTTTATTGAGACAAATCTTGCTGCCAAATCATAAGAATTCTTTGATCCAGATTTAAGTCCCTGTCTAGACAAGCAAATCCATCATTTTGACCTTTCTATCCGTTTACCTCTAGTCTAAGTGTGATCTTGCCTTTTGGAGCTAGAGACCCAACTCTTGTGTCAACCAGGCAAACATAACCCGGTATGTAAAATTATTTAATCCATCATGTCAAAGATATAGTCCTGACAAGCAATTCCAACACCATAACCTTTCAACTCTCAAGTGTTACTTGACCTTGAGCTATGGACCCAACGCTTGTTTGTGAAACTTCATCTCATTAAGGCAAAATTAATGCCAAAATGATTAAAAATCCTGCAATCTATGTCTAAGTTTGAGCCAGGACAAGCAAAACCAGTACAATGACCCTTCTCCTCTAGGTCAGTGTGACCGGGATCTTGGAGCAAGGGGCCCAACTCTTGTGTGAGACACTTTGTCTCATCGAGGCAAACATAACTGCTAAAATTGTTTGAAAATCCTGAGATCCATGTCAAAGTTTGAGCCCAAGCAAGCAAATCAAGATGATCGTATAATTCGTAAAAGGGGAGGGTGGGGGCATTTGACATGACATTTAGCATGCCATGTACAGAAATATAAATATTACATGTATAACTCATATGACTACAGAATTTTGTCTCTAATTCATACAGGTTTTTGCCAAATCCTGAATTGGTTGGGTGTTACCAAACTTTGAATTTCCCAAGTTATTATAAAATGAATATGATCCAAATGAGTGTCAGTCAGTCAATTATAACCACTACAGCCTTGTAATCATGTATGTACTGGTACATTATTTTCATGCTGCGGAACATGTCACTTATACCACAAGCATCTGCTTTGGGGATACTGTAGTGTATTCTATATTTAGCTGGAAAATAGCATTTTCCCATGCAACTTTACCTACACTTGCAGAGTTGTCAGGAAAAAGAGACTTCACCAATATTAATGAAGGAGAGTAGAAAAACACTTTTTTCTATTCTTTTTTTACCATTCATTGTTGAACGAGCTGCTTTACCTGATTCCCCCTCCTTTTTTTTTCTTACTGAATGAATTTCAGTGATAATAATATAAACAGTAAAAGTTCTTTAAAATAAAAAATAAAATTATTTTCAACACAAATGAAGTAATCACATTCTTACAATAATTATTGTTAAAACACATAAAATGATTTTAATTGTTAAAATAATAATTATAATTTAGCAAGATAAAAGGAACAAATAATTTGTACTTTAGGGTTCTGCATCTTCTTGGGAAAAATTGGGAACATAGGGTTCTATGTTATGATTCCTGAGAAGAAGGATGAGGAAACAAGTACATCATGGTTGACTTACAATATCTCAAACGATTTACGGACGTTTCGGTAAATGACCAGTTCGGTAAATTGATTATATATAGTAACAGGTTTGGATGGTTCGGTAAATTGATTTTCAATAGTAATTACTATTATATGTATATCACACCTTCATGTATGTGTGAAAAAACGTGTTTATACTAATATGTGATTAATGTATGCATTGGTTAATTAAAGGTAGAGAGGAAGTTATGTTCGCTGAGTGGTTTAATGTACGAGATTTATATTAATCAGCGGAATACTTTAGAGATAATATCTGAATACTGGGTATATTAATATTTATTAATATGTTACTAATTATTTTTGAAATATTAATTATCAAATAATAAATATAATGTATGTCCATATTTTATTTTTTATTTTTTTTTAAATTAATTTTTTTTTTTTTTTGGTTGGAACAATATACATATTATATATCTCTCTCTCTTTCTCTCTCTGACTATTTTTTATTTTAAATAATTAATTTTTATTATTATTTTCATTTATATCTTGTCAACAAATGACTTAATTAAGTGATATGAGAGGTATTTCATATACAAATATACTATTGAAAACCAATTTACCGAACCGTCCACTCATTTTCCTATATAAAATCAATTTACCGAACTGGCAATTTACCGAAACGTCCGGTACCCTCTCAAACCAATATCATTTTAATTTGAATTATTGTAATATTAACAAAGGTTGGTACACAAATATATGATGATATTTGACCAGAGGGACGTCTTGACCGTATACCGTACAAGTGCCATATTATACCTCTACTATACGTACTTAAAGTTACAAAGGGATGGAAAAGTTAGAAATCGCGAAGTTACGAAGTATCCGGTAACGAATTGGGCCGAACGAATTTGCCGCAATCCGCACTAATTTCTCTTTCGGTAAAGACCTCATGACAGTCTTTTAGTGAGAATATGAGACTGGAGCAGACTGTATCCAAACACAAATATTGAAATTAAACTCACGTGGTAAAACATATTTTTATCTTGCTGTGTCTTTCTCCTTTCTCAATTTCCTTTCAACTTCGCAATCACATTGTAAAGTCAGCCTGAAAGTCAATTAGTTTCGTATCATCAGCCATTTTATATTAATTTTTGAAGTTTTAGTGAAAACAAAGTAATTAGTCAGAGATGATTTAGGGTAACAC
Organism: Solen grandis; assembly: GCA_021229015.1. Classification (NCBI taxonomy): domain Eukaryota; kingdom Metazoa; phylum Mollusca; class Bivalvia; order Adapedonta; family Solenidae; genus Solen; species Solen grandis. The sequence continues at coordinate 47,764,459 of CM037784.1, read as the reverse complement.
AAAAGAAGTTATCCAAAGTTATTTTCTATTCTTTAATATAATATTTATGGTCTAAATTCGAAAGTAATATCGCTAGCTTTGTAGCACGATTGGAAGTATGAGTTTGATATCAAAAACAATTTCATCGTTGAAGCTGCCCTTTAGATCACAATGTTTGCGACATAGCAAGGTTATTATATAGTTGTTAGCGTTCTTAAATACAGAGCCATTCATGAGATGTTATCATGTCACTGGCTACCCAGTCATCAAGGTCATTAAACCTCGTTTAAACAGCGAAAACTAATGAAAAAAACACCAACTTCACGGAAAGTATCAATCTATCTGTAGATAGATAGATACGGCCAACACTCTTATAAAAATGCATGTAGGAAAACTGGAAGTCGGGTGTTAGTATTTATGATAAAGAAAGACTATTATTAAGCTGTAGCCATATCAAAGTGGTTGAAATCATGGCTCGACCGGGACTCGAACCCAGGGCTTCAGGAATACCGGTCCTGCACTCTATCAACTGAACTACCAAGCCAAATGTCTTCTTGCTTATTGATTGATCACCAATTACCAGTACCAGGCTACAATGATCTGTTAAAAAGTAAGAAGCTGAGATAAAATGCAGGTTAAAAACTAGTCCCATCATTGAGCCGCTCGGCGCGACATGATATTTTGTACTGGTTTTAGGGAATATCGCCAAATCGAAAGTAGAACGATATCACAAATTATGGATACACATGTGGACTAGTTTAAACCAGACTAGCACTGAACACCAGCTACCCCCAACTTGAACTGATTAAGGTCAGGCAAGGTGAAAATGGATGTTGGGAGCTTTTTCTAGAGAGTAATACTATGTGGGGAAAAAAGAGTATTTATGGTAGTCTGAGGAGACTTGGATTTGTCTGAAGGAATTTGGATGCATATGTGTGGTTAATCTAATTGGTTTTTGTATGTAGTATATAACTTTGTAAATGAAAATGGGGTGGACACTATTCATAATAATGACAACAAGTATGCAAATCTGGCACTTAGGATAGCCTCAGAGATGGAGAAGCATGACTTACATACATGGCATGTCCTAGTTCACAGAATTTTATATAAAACTGCAGTGGTAAAGTATGATATTCTTGTTCTTTTTCCATATGGATTTACATGCACTAAATATTGAGACCTAAACTCTTTGATGTTAATTGGGGAATACTTATTTTTCATTCATTAATACTTGCCTCTTTCAACAATATCCTGTTTCGACCAGCATCTGTTATTGTTATGAAATTCCAATCTCAACAGACCAAAACATAAATCAATACGACTGGACCACAGCCCTACAGAAAAGTATATATATATATATCTAACAATATTCCTGGTTTATAGATGTATCCCTTTCTCCAGTCTCTGTGGACCTTTTCCCCCCCAAAGGCATATTTTTGCCAATTAGACACAATATGTATGTGCATGGAAAAAAAAATGTAGAATTGTTGAAAAATTAAGATCTTATGGCTTAAGCTGGTCAGCTGGAGTCACAAACATGACATTTGGTGCAAATCAGGCACTTCTTATTACATTCCACAATATTTGAGTCACAACAAATTTGACCCTTGGATGTCTACTCTTTCAGAGACAGCTCAGTAAAAGTATTCCATGTGGACAGGCATATGTTGCCCCAGATGAGTTGAAGTCAGCTTCAGGTGAGTTTGATCAGCCTTAGCACCAGCTCAGTACTAGAGTCCTCAATCTCTCAGTTCAGTGGCTAGTCCATAAACTCAAAATCTCATAAAAAATATTTTGTAGTGTTTGTTCCTGTACTGTGCACCAGGAGATATTCTATAATGTAAAGGTCTTTGTAAACTCAAAATTTCATAAAAATATTTTGTAGTGTTTGTTCCTGTACTGTGCACCAGGAGATATTCTATAATATAAAGGTCTTTGTACACTTATTACAACTATTTTATCTGTCACTCTTCAACCTGAAGATGTTATCTTCATAAATGGATAAGGATATTGATGTTTCAACTTATTTTACTCTTTGTTTTTTAATACTGATGTTATTGTTAAAATTTCATCCATGCAGAGTTCTGGTTGCCATGACAACTTTAAAAAGACTTTCAAAAGAAAAAAAAATCTTTACAAATCTATGTCCTTAAAACCAGTGAACTGTCAATGAGAATGATAAAACAAAGTTGATCCTTTTAGCAATGAGGCTCCAAGTGAGAAAAGCTTTTCCTTGTATGGTATTGTCTATACTGAAATAAAAAAAATCTCAGAAACCAGTTGTGAGAATCTTATTTCAGTTTGAACTAATGAAAATAATGCATTAGTCTATGAGAGTATAGAGGCTTTCCATCAAAGTAAAGGAAGTATTGATAATGAAAAAACTTTGATAAGCTTTCCTCGATACTCTTTTGTTCACAGATGCCTACATCCAAGAAAGACCTCCTCTGCCAATTATCATAAAGAGAGATGTGGCATTTCCCAACCCATACTTCCCAAGCCAAAGAAGCATGGCTTGAAAATATGGACACTTTTGAAAGCGAGAAGTTAGGAATCATTGATCTACATCCTGATGTATTTGGAGTAAAACCAAGGTTAACCATTTTTGTCTGTGAGCATAGATGATACTAATCATATGTTAGATGAAACATTTAGAAGAAGATTGTATGAAGCTGTTTAATAATGAAAAAAATGTTAAGATCATTCTTTATTAGGTTAATGAATTGGAACCCTTTAAAAATATATGTAAATGTCAGTTCACAATGTGTTTGAAGGTTATTTTTTGGAACATAATGCTGAAAATTCTGATTTCTAACGTAAATTTTGTTTATGTTTTTATTCCAGAATGGATTTACTTTATGAAAATGTTGTCTGGCAAAGATTGTATAAACATATAGTAAGTATATCTTGCAAGTTGTCTTTACTTAGAAAACAATTGTACCAGATTTTAGTCTCATATACAATAAAACTCTTACTCAACAACCTTATACAAGTGATGTGAAGCCTCATCTATTTCCTTCTTGCATCTGTATGAATCTTAAAAGGGTCACTCATATCTGTGTTTTTGTTAATTGTTACATGATTCCATGTTTGTTAAATTTTTAGCTTGACTTTTGCTTATGACAATTACAAGATCCCTATTTCTTGGGGTCATTCCCTCAAAGGTCACAGATAACCTCTTTTAATGTTGGTATTGGTGCTTCAGAGGTCACAGTCACTTTTGTTAACAGTATGTAAATTCAGACCTTGTGTCAGTTATACCTGAAGGTCTGATGGACCCTTTGGTCTCAGATATTTTACAATAGTTGCTTTCTCCTATTAGGTATGGCATTAGCGTTGGTATTTCAGTGGTCATTGTAACCACTGGTTGGTTCCATGTTGAATTCTTGATAATGCTATGTCCAGCAAGTCTACCGGAAGGTCTGAATGACTTCTTGTCTCAAACTTGTTCGCAAGTTTTAATTGCCTCTGACGAATGGATGGTAACTTTTGATATGTCATAATGGAGTCTACTGTATATAACAAGGGTCAAGGTCTTGATGCCAAGTAGTATGTACTGTATTCATTTTGTAAAAGAAAATTTGGTGTAGCTGTATAAAATTGATTTTGACCTACTTCTTAAACCAATCAAATGATGGTATGCAAATGAAGCCAGATTAAATGCATTGTGATCATTGGCTTGTATAATCTATAAGTATTTTTAGGATATTTAGGATATTCCAAATCAGAATGGGTGTTTCAGGTTGTATATATCTTTCTGCTTGATATAATAGGTTTCTTTTTCAGTTTAAACATGAATTGTAACACAGTAATGAAAATTTAACACTTCCTTATCAATGAAGAAATGCTGCATTGGCAATATGATTTAAAATACTAAATAAGAAGCTGGCATATGTCTCACTTTTTAGACCACAATTTCCCAAACTTTGTGAAAGTGAACTCTACCTTCAGGGGAGGTAACTACTGCAGAGGAGTTGTTCAATTTATTGTGCGGATCTGGAAACAATAATCGGATAATCATATACGCGGTTATCTTTTGGTTTCGCTTGGTTACATACAGATTGTCTTTACTTTAAAAAAATCAGCAAGTGCATAATATTTAATGGAAGTTGGTAGATTAGTGTTTTTTTTATTTTGTAAATTAAATCCATTTTGTTTGTTACAATACCTCCCATAATCTTGGTATTTATAAACATTTCAACTTTATAATAGTTTTAATCTGTTTTACATGTTACAATTGGCAATTATTTAGCTATGCGGAATATCTTTTTTGATTATTAAGATCAAAGAACAAATGCTTTTGTTTAAAATAAATCTAATTTGCTTCATGTAAATCATCTACATTATTGAAGGTTAACTTGATATGTTTTCTTCACAGTTTGGAACTATATCAATAATTATATATAGTGTAGGACTTTGGAAATTGATTTTGAAAGTTACAGTTTCTTGACTTTTTTTCTATAATACATTGAAAATTATTACTTATTATGTTTTATGGTACTACTTAACTAAAATTTATAAAAGATCTGAAGAAAATAATAAACAACTCTTAAAATCATTGTTTGTGGAATACCTTCAGGATTACAGGAAGTCATTGACGAGAGGGGAGATGCCTGGAGGAGGTCGTAAACCTTGGAGACAGAAGAAGACTGGAAAACACAGGGCAGGCAGCATCAGGGCGCCGCAGTGGAAAAACGGTCAGTGTTGAGCAGAGGACCAGCAAAGAAAACATCATGTTATGAAATTGGATTTTAATTTTATTTCTGATATAGAGTATTATATTTTTTTACATGTAAGATTATTGTTACATAATCATATTTTTTCAGTATTACTGAATATACATGTAGATGCAGGGAAAGAAAAAAAAATGCATTTTGTATTTATCTTTCAGGTGGTATTGCTTTTGGACCTAGGGGTCCAACTTCAAAGTTTTATATGCTGGCTAAGACAAAACGTGTAGCTGGGTTACAGATAGCTTTGTCTGTTAAATATGCACAGGTATGAATCACAATTAGGAATTAAACTTTTACCCATTATTAGTAAAAAAATTAAATCTTCAATAGGAAGCAAGGATTTCCACTTTGAATGTAAGAGAATTATGTCGTACCTCTAAATATGTGCAATAATACTTTTTACTTGGGCAAAACTTTTCTATTTTAGACAGATACTCTGTTGGAGACTGATTCTCCAACTCAAGTAAATCTGTTGAGAAAATTCAGAGCTTTCAGTTGTTTTTTTAACTTTCACATATGTTCTTATAATTGTATGATTAGAAGTCTTTGTTATGTGTTTTATACTGAAGCTGTGTAATGACTGTGTCTTGGTAGAAATCGTTTTTTATCTGGATCAGGCACAGAAGTATACAACATGAAGTCAAATCTTCAGGTTACCAAACTTTTCATTCTGAATTGCTACAAATTTGTATTTTTATTTTTTTTATTTTTTTTTCAGAATGATCTTCACATTGTTGATTCTCTTGATATTCCAACTGATGACCCAGAGGTTTGTCAGCATTATTTACAATTCACTGAAATTATCTAGTCTAGGCTGTTCTGGAGGTTTTATTATGATCTCTAAGTATATCTAGACGCCATTGTCTGTCATTCACCAGAATTTACAGTCCATGAAATCTGTTTACAGGGCTCATTCAATAAATGCAATAAGGCACATCAGTTTTTATGCCCCCACCACTTATGGGGAAGGCATATAGATTTGCCTTTGTCTGTCCCGAAAGTTTGTCCTGAGCATAACTCAAAACCAAAAAACCCTCAAAAAGAGGTATCAACATGAAACGTCATAGCTACATAGAGCTGATGAAGAGAAGTGCAGTGCACAAGAACCATAATTCTATTTTGTATGATTTAGGAGTTATTGCCTTTTGTTATTTTTCATACTTAAATTTTGTCCGGAGCACAAATCAAAACCTATAAGAGGTATCAACATGAAACTTCATAGCTATAGCTAGATGAAGAGAAGTGCAGTGCACAAGAACTGTAACTCTGTTTTGTATGGTTTAGGAGTTAAATTTTGTCTGGAGCATAACTCAAAACCTATAAGAGGTATCAACATGAAACTTCATAGATAGATATTTTTATGCCTCCACCACTTATCGTGGGGTGGGGGCATATAGATTTGCCTTAGTCCATCCATACATCAGTCCATCCGTCAGTCAGTACATCTGTCCCGAAAGTTTGTCTGGAGCATAACATGAATACTAATACTTGGATTGAATTCAAAGTTGATACTTAATGCATTCAGGAGAAGTGCAGTGACCAAGTTCCATAACTCTCAGTCAAGTAATTTGGAGTTATTGTCCTTTGTTCTGAAATTTAGTCCAGAGCATAACTTGAATACTAATACAGGGATTGACTTCAAAGTTGACCTGATGTCAGGATAATGTGACTGGGTGTAGTCATACCACATGTCTATGGCGTAACATTGCAGTGTGGCAGCACTATATCTGTCTTATGTAGATATAGTCTACAAATGACTGAAATACTGTCCATGGGACGTTAAACGCAACAACAAACAAACATATTTAAGATTTGTGACAAAGCATATATGTGGGGGCATTCATGTCCTATGGACACATTTCTAGTTGAAGTAAGCAATAGTTATCTTTAACTTAAGATGTTCTCTTACCATTTTAAAGCTCACATATCGAAGGTGATTTGCCAGTTATTTAACCAGTTTTAGCCTTTTTAACTGTAAGTCTACTCTTTTACTCCTCAAGTTTCATAGAGACAGAGAAAGTTCAATATCCTTCTTCTACTTATGATCTTTACTGTTTCATTCAAAGCTGCCAATCAAAATACTTAAAAAATACTAATATTTGGCACAGTTTATATAAAGTGCTTTACTGTAGAGTTTAGCAGAAATTCACACACAACCTATTTACAGTAAAACCCCTCATAAAGACCACCTTGGAATTAAGACTACCTCACTGTTAAGACCACTCATTTTTGGAACCAAATAATTCCAAGCCCTGTTCTGACTGTATTGTAAAATTCACTTTTGAAGACCACTTCACCATAAAGACCAGTTTCCGCAGAAACCAATGATGGTCTTAATAGCAAGGTTTTACTGTTTGATAATTAACTGTAATATATATAATGTATAACATTTCATTTTAATACATTGCAGTACATTGAAGAACTAACTGATACACGATACTGGGGGTTTTCAGCACTGTTTGTTGATGAGTAAGTATTCTTTTTCTACTCTCTCATAAGTTTGCTGTGTATCATACAGCCATGTCCAGTTTCTGTGGCCAATGATCACATAAAGATGTTTAGCTTTAATTAACATCTGTCTTCATATTTACATAATATACATGTTTCAGTAGGCGATATTTCTGTTAGTCCATCTATTAGATCTGTGGACGCACTTTATCCATCACACCAGCAGCCATTGTACAAACTTTGCTTGAAAAACACTAACACAAACTCATTAATTTTTTAACAAATATTGCACTTAACAAGAGATATACTTGTTAATATTTCATCCAATGTTTAATACAAAAGCTATCAAAGATAATTATTTTGCAATGCAGCAAATCACGATTCTAATCTGATTGATTTTTGATAAGGTTTATACAATTGGCTGTATCACCTAAATCAGTTTTATCACTGATAGTTTACAGAGAGGATATATTCTGGTCACAATTGTCATACACAAATAGAGTCTAAAATAACATTTGAACCACATGCAGCTCGACCGGTCCATTATTATCTAAAACCTAAGTGAAGTGAATAAAGTATTCCTCATAACCAAATGTAAGATTTAGGTCTCCTTGGTCCAGTGGTGCCATGCATGACCAAAGGTTGTTGGTTCAAACCGTTTTGGACAAGAACTTTTCATGACCTACCTGGCACAAAGTATTGGTCCAACATAAGATGTTTTAAGAAGGATTATTACAAATTTTAAGAATTTGTTTCATAATAGATGTAAAAAGAAAAAGTAAAGAACAACAACAAGAATCATGTATGAGATTGTTTGCAGTTTAACGTGATTCAGTTAAACGTGATAAACAGCTGCCACAGACTGTTTGTTATTGTGCAGTCATTATAGATTTGTGTATAATTACAGCACAGACATTATGCCCAGGAACATTTCGCTGGCCCTTGATGACCACGACCAGTACAACCTCATGCCAGTCTACGGTCAGTATTGGCTTTGTGTACGCAGTTATTGTTTATACAGTAAAACCTGATAACAAATACTACTCTAAAAATGGTCTTCATCTGGACATTGCTGTCAATTAGAGTAATAAATTAGTGCTTGGAATCCAGTCACTGGCCTTAATTCAAAGGTTTTATGTTTGGTAATATGAAGGCTTTGTTTACAGTTTTGCTCATGTAACTCAACCTTTTGGATTACTTTTAATTTTACAGTCGAAATTAAAAGATTGTGCACCCCTCAATATTATTACTTGTAATCTTATCATAAAGATCATTTGTACCTACAATACGCATGTTATTGTCCGTACTGTTTCTCTCTACCACTGGCTGTTTTTTTTTAACTTCATGAAAAGCTCTACTACAAAATAAACATTTTATCAACATGTTAATTTTGGAATTTATTCACCCTTTGATGTCGATTTTTTCCCTTTGTTCATCTTATAGAAGTATGCTTGGTATTTTTGAGTTACAGTATACAGTAATGAGAATAATTTTCCATTAGATTAGACATTTCAGCAGGTTCTACTGATGTAGGTTTATCAGAAATTAGATTAACACTTTGTTTACAGAACAGTAAGCCATGTCTTTATCTTTGCAGGGCTAAATGTGTACAGTATTTTGAAGCATGAAACCCTTGTACTGACCTTGGCAGCTGTGGAGAAAATAGAACAAAAAATTTTGGAGGCACTACACAGTCCTCGGCTGAATGAAAAATTAAAAGTCTGACAGTGGAATTTTTAATAACTGTGTTCATTTTTTGTGATAGCTAATAAACTTTGAAAACTTTATCAAGCTTTTTTTTTTTTTCAACATTTAAGCTCTTACTTAATCCTTTTAAGGGGTATCTAATTTGAGGGTGTGAGGTGTGTGTGTTTTTAGCTCACCTGAGCACAAAGTGCTCAAGGTGAGCTTTTGTGATCGCCCGTTGTCCATCGTCCGTGCGTCAGTGCGTCCGTCGTCAACATTTCGTTCAAACGACTTCTCCTCCTGAACCACTGGATGGATTTTGACCAAACTTCACAGGAATCATCCTTATCATGACCTCTATCAAAGTTGTTCAAATTATTTTGATTGGGTGAATAAGTAGGTCACAGGAGCTAAAAATAGATTTTTAAAATGCAATCATAGAAAATCTTCTCCTGCAAAATTGTAAGGCCTAGAGCTTTAATAATTAGTATGTAGAATTGTCTTATGAACATCTACAAAAGTTGTTCAGATCATGACCCTGGGGTCAAAATTGGCCCCGCCCCAGGGGTCATTTTATTTTTCATAGGTTTATATAGTGAAAAACTTTAAAAATCTTCTTCTATGAAACAATAAGGCCCAGAGCTAAGATACTTGGCATGTAGCATTGTCTAATGAATCTCTACAAAAGTTGTTCAAATTATGACCCTGGGGTTAGAATTGGCCCTGCCCCGGGGGTCACTTGTTTTACATAGACTTATATAGGAAAAACTTTAAAAATCTTCTCCTATGAAACCATAAGGCCTAGAGCTAAGATATTTGGTATGTAGCATCATCTAATGGTTCATTACCAAGATTGTTCAAATCATAGCCCTATGGTGATAAATGACCCCGCACCAGGGGTTACTTGTTTTACATAGAGTTATATAGGAAAATCTTAAAAATCTTCTTTTATGAATCCATAAGGCCTAGAGCTTAGATAATTAGCTCACCTGAGCACAACGTGCTCATGGTGAGATTTTGTGATTGCCTTTTGTTCGGCGTCTGTCGTCCGTCCATCTGTCCGTGCGTGCGTGCATCTTGCGTCAACTTTTTCCATTAAACAACATCTCCTGATCCGCTGAAGGGATTTTGACAAAATTTCACAGGAATTATCCTTATGATGTCCTCTAACAAATTGTACACATTATTATGATTGGTTGAAAAAGTATGTCACAGGAGCTAAAAATAGATTTTAAAATGCAATCTTAGAAAATCTTCTCCTGCAAAACTGTAAGGCCTCTACAGCATGTAGAATTGTCTTATAAACCTTTACAAAAATTGTTCAAATCATGGCCCTAGGGTCAAAATTTGCCCTGCCCCAGGGGCTCATTTTATTTTACAAAGGCTTATATAGGGAAAAACTAGTAAAATCTTCTTATCAGACACCACATGGCCTAGAGCTTAGATATAAGGCTTGTACCATTGTCTAGTGGATTCTACCAAATTCAAATCATGGCCCTTGGGTCCAAATTGGGTCCGCCCCAGGTGTCACTTGATTTTACATAGGCTTATATAGAGGAAGAAAGGAAAATCTTCTTCTCAGAAACCACAAGGTCAAGAGTTAAGATATTTAGTGTGTAGCATTGTTTAGTACATCTCTATCAAGTTTTTTTTTTTTTCAAATCATGGCCCTGTGTCAAAATTGGTCCCACTTTAAGTATGTTCATATTATAAACCATTGAAAGCAATATTTCTCAGGTGAGCGATTAAGGGCCATCATGGCCCTCTTGTTTTATTAAAGGGGGAAAAAAGGTTTTGAAAATAACTTGTAAATATTTTTTTCCTAAGCTTGTCAACTGCTCTCAAAAATGGATGAAAAACGCTTTCTCAGATTGCTAATATACCGTTCCTAGGTTCATTCACATTAACACCTGTTTTTATGCATACCGGTATCACTTTGGCATTTGATCAAATGAATTGGTGTCATTTATGGACTTTGATTTGGGAAGTTTTTCATTTTTCCGTTCTTTGAAATAACAAGGGTATCTCTTTTATACAGATTTGAGCAGATGATGCGTGTAATTTTGATATAGATCACTGTTACGGTTCAAAGCTTTCTAGCTCAACAGAGTACTGGAGATTGAGTGGATGATCAAATTTCAAATGTTTGAAAACATAAATGCGCCCTTGAATTTGCTGAATTCTGGTGTTCATGACAACCCAACGCAAAAAAGTCAGTCTCGGAAACCATTGGTCAGAATCAGACTTATGATTGCTTTGTGTATTTCAGTTGTATCATTGGAGGCTTGTATGTTTTTGGTATATCATCCAACAAACAGTATTGCAGCGATTTTGGGACTTCTAATATCCATTTTTTTTCTGTAAACAAGTATTTTCATTGAACTAGGAGGGCGAGTCAATAAATAACCAGCCTAACCTATTTCGGGTTGAGATCTACCTCTTCTTTTTCAATATAATTTCCCTCCAGGGCTATGCACTTGGACCAACGGTGTTCAAGTGCAATCAGCCCAGAAGTGAAGAAGTCGGGGTCCTTTCCATGGAACCACTCCTCAACTGCCGCCACGACTTCTTTGTCAGACCGGAAATGACGTCCACGTATATCCTTTTTCAAATTTAGAAAAAGGAAGAAGTCACTAGGAGCCAGGTCTGGTGAGTGGGCAAGGTGCGGTATTAATTCATACCCATTTCGCTCCACAGCATCCATTGCATTGTGGACTCTTGCATTGTCCTGTTGCAGCAAAACACCTTTGGAGAGTTTACTACGGCGTTTTTCGCAGATGGCGTTCCTCAGCTGGTCTAGCTAGTTTGCATAGTATGCTCCGGTTATTGTACTTCTCTTGGGTAAAATGTCCAACAAAATAACGCCCTTTGTGTCCCAAAATACTGTGGCCATCACTTTGCCAGCACTTGAACTTCTTTGGCCTTGGGGATCCCGGCCCTACGCACTGACAACTCTGGGCTTTATTTTCTGGTTCATAATGATGCACCCAAGTCTCATCCACAGTAACTAGACGCAAAAGGAATTCATCTTTTGACTTCAAACGCTTCAACAACGCACTGCATACTGATGCTCTCGTTGCCATTTGCTCATGGCCAAGGGATTTTGGGACCCAACGGGCTGTAAGCTTGCGCATCCCTAAACGATCATGCAATGATTGTTGAAACGGTACCATGTGAAATGCCTAATGCCTGAACTATTTCTTCAACCTGACTTCGCCTATCTGAGTATACCATATCTCTGACTTTATTACACATTTCTTCGTCGGTGGCATAGACTGGGCGTCCAGACCTGGCTTCATCTTCTAAAGACGTTCTACTGCGTTTAAACACCCCAACCCAGAATTTAACTTGAGAATAAGATGGTGCAGAAGACCCATACACATCAACTAACTCAGCATATATGTCCTTACTAGTTTTACCTTTTAAATGCAAGTACCGAATTACAGCACGGTACACCACTTTTGATGGGAAGCTTGCTTTTACATCACTAGCCATGTTTGACATTCAATATCTGACAAACAAATGACCGTATACATTTGTAGTTTTGTACACAGGTATAGTACATGTATTGAAACAATGCGTGAAAATCGTGGATGTCTCGGTTGATCGGAGATGTCATAGGCCGGTTATTTATTGATTCGCCCTCGTATCTTGGTATAGTTTCATATTCTGGGTAGTCATATAAAAGTTCAATCTTGGCAAACAACAAACTAGTAAGTCTAGTAATATGTATGTTTCTAGTTTATTAAAGCAACATAAACTTAAATTACGGATCAATCTGTCTTCAAGAACACTGGTTCTTACGTGAATAATATCTGTTCAGTGAGGATAATCGCACCATAGTGGAAAAACAAATTTCTACAAAAACATGCAAAATTTGTTTAGCATGTATGTGTTTGTGCAGCTAAAACACTTTCTTAGGCGAAAACATTGCTCAATGTCATTTTATCTAATTTTGGCTGATAAAAATATTCACATTTTTAGCTACCTGAGCACAGTGCGTGCGTCGTCAACAAGTTGCTTTTAACGACACCCCTCCTTCTAAAAAGTTGCTAAAATAAACCTGATCCATGGAGAACTCTGGTTGCCATGGCAAACGAAAAAAAAATGAAAACTTTCAAAATCATCTTCAAAACTAGTGGCCAGATTTCAAAATGTTATGGTACAGATGTTCCTTGGGTAACCATGTACTAATATTATTCTGATCTATAATCTGGACTCCAGGGGCGGGGATACTTTGTTTTATATGTATATAGTGAAACTTTTAAACGACATCTTCTCTGAAACCGCTAGACAGAATTTGATTAAACTTGGCAGGGATGAACCTTTACAAAATTTACTAAAATAAACCTGATCCATGTAGAACTCTTGATGCATTGAAAATGGAAAGAAGTGAATTATGAAATCTCCTTCAAAACTACTGGCCAGATTTCAAAATGTTTTAGTACATATGTTTCTTGGGTAACCCTATACTCAGGTGAGCGATTTAGGGCCTTTATGGCCCTCTTGTTTCTAATTTTGGCTGATTAAAATAGTCAAAGTTATTAATTCGAAAAACAATACATGCACTGACACGGTACCATCAAAATTACATATCATGAACCTGCAATACGCTTTAACATACTTGGAGATTTAACTGCTGTCCAGCCATGATCTATCACTGATTTAGCTATAACAGACCATGATTCTCCCGATATATTCATACCTTTTTGAAACGAAACAAAAGGAATGCCGAGAAAAAAAGTTGAAAAAAATCTGAAATTGGTTGAAATCAAACGTCCTCAGGTTTGAGTTGCTTCTCCAACATCTTTGCCATTCTTACAGAACAAGCGGCAGCCCTATTCAGAACGTTCTGTAATTTAACTTTATCCACGCCACCGCTAGCAACGTCTAAATGGACACTTGTTGATCTAAATTTATCAGAGTTGTTGTCAAGATGTTCTTCTCCTGAATGAATAATCAGATCTGGTGCTGAATAAACATTTCTAGGTAATCTCCCCTTTCCTGAGACATTTTTCACGTCTCCGTTTGACCTTTTGTCCTTAGACTTTGATCGACCATTGGAAATGACCCGCTTGAATCTGTCAATTATCTCTGAACCCGTCACTGATTGCCTGGACAAGAAAAAGTCTGCTTTGTATCCCCTCGTCCTCCAACTTAGCTCTTTCCCATACTCGTCACAAGGATCAATCCGAAATTTTGTTTCATTAATGTCTGTCTCATCATCGCGGTTTACTCTTTTTTGTCGGCCAAACTTTGGTTCCAGATTGTTTCTTCTCTTATATGATATTATTCTTTCTGCAAGGGTACATGTTTGTGAGTTTTTAAGCCTGCTGTTTTGTTCATCCATTTCACTCTCTTCAGTCTCAATATAACTGGAATCTTTCCAAAACTTCTCATGATTTCTGTTTTTGTTTTGTAGGCTTGAATTTTCAGACGGTCTCATACCGGCTTTTTTTAATTTAGCTTTGATTTCATTTTTGTCTGATAAAATATGAGGTTTTCCAGGTAGCAATATCGAGTCACAGTGTACAGTGTTCCTTAGTTGATTATTTGATGAATTACTAGAGAGGCTGTTTGTACTCCATGTGTGTGATATGACAGATGAAGATCTTGAAGTGCCACAAGTATGTGTGCTCTCTGTTTCAGAACATTCTTCTTCGTCAGTTGTTTCTTCATCTTCATTATTATCATCGTCACTATGCTTTCTTCAGTGCAATCTTTTTCATATTTTTCTTTGCTATTTTTCCCACTTCATCATTGCCAGTCTGTTCCTTTTCACCATTTTCCACTTTTGGCTCATATTTTACAATTACCTTTTCATTGTATTTTCCTGTCAATAAACTGGGACCACCTGCCGTTGACTTTAAGCGTGTTATATCTTTCATTTCCTCAGATGTTGTCTCCTCATCCGTTCCTGATGTATTACCCTCGTTCTGGGTACACTTCATATATTTAGACAAAAAATACCCTCTGGTTATTGTATCATTTGATGGTCGAATAGTTTCTTTAGGTTCTGGTAAGATATGTTGGTGGTTAAAGTGTTCAATTTTACCACTGTACACATCTCTTATCATTTTGTCATGGTCCACTTCTGACGCAGATGACCTCTTACGTAGTTGGTGAATTCCATCTCTGTGATGACGACTGTACCTTCTTTTGTTTTGAGACTGGGTGAATTGTCTTTTAATTCGGTAAGTTGGTTTTGTCACTTCTGAACGTGCTTTATTCTCGGTGGTGCTTTGTACATTATATGCTGTATACCTGTCAGTATCACATGATTGTTTTCTTACCGTCGGATTATCAGCGTTGTGGTTTTCATTGCAGCCAGGAGAGGCAGTGATGTTTTCATCTTCAATTTGGTTTTCTGCATTACAATACTTTGATATTTGCTGTGTTTTGATATCCCCACTTACACACATAAATGTGGAATTTTCATCAGAAATGTCTTTAGAGGCAACAGAACTTTGATCGAATTGCATTTCGTTATTTCTATGAGTGATAGAACTGGGCAGTTTATCCACATGTTCATCGATTACACTGTCATGTCGTTCACGTGTCTCATGACTTGTAGCTGATAGTTTATCCGCCATTGTGAGGACACCTCCTTGGGAATCATTCCCTGCCACAGTATCAGTTACATCTTTTTGTTTTTCTCGAAATTCTTCAGTATGCACATCGATCGTTTCAGTATCAGTAACGTTTCCTTGCACTGCACTTAAATCGTTATCACTTTTACCCATACTTGAATTACCATAGGTTGGTGTGTACGATCTTCCCATACTGGTATCAATAGCATCAATCCGTGCAAGAACCTCTATCAATGGAGAAAGATCAATATCCATTTGTTTACCTGCGTTAAATCGTTTCCTCCAAGAACCATTTTCGTATGAAGTTTTGCCCCAGTACGAAATATATCTTGTTCCCTTGTTTTGTTCTTCTAAACATCTTGAACATAAAGAGGATTTCATGAACTTGAAACGCCACATGAAGTATTGGCGCTCATGATGCAGAGAATCACACAGAATGCACTGGCTACTTTGTTGTCTACGACTTTTCTCTTCGGCAAGACTAAGGAAGGTATTATTAAGATTGTATTTTGCAGCTCCATCGTCACTAGCAACCTCCACAGGGGTTGATTTATTTGTATCGATTTCACATGAATCTCTTTTACTGCATCTTCAAATAAAGGAGATATTTTATAAAGATAAGTGATGCTACATAGGTTCAATTTTTTTCTGATTATTTTAATAAAATATACATCATTTTAGATAAACTGTTACTCGGACAAAATATAAACTATGGTAATACAGAACGCTTGGTTTGAGAGAAGCCTTAATGTATTACGGGAAAATTGTTCACCTAATGTTTACAAGTTCATATTTCTTATAAATGTTTTGCGAACACTTCTTATTTGATAAAAAGTATACCGTATGAATTAATTCAAATAGAAATGGAAATTAATTAAAACATCTATGCAAGCAAGTTACCGTCAACTGACATACCTCATAAAGATGCCATAGGCATTTGACAGATTTCGTTGCCGACGTTGTCGACATACGGCTAGTTTTGATCGTAGAGTATTGTCATCCTCTGCTTCTACATTGCTGTTTGTCTCATCTACCAGACTCCTGTCACCGCAACTCTCAGAATATTCAGGAATGCTACACTTCTCATGGTCGCTCCTCGGCTCTCGTTCTGATCGACAGTAATCTTTGTCGCAAGTGGGCTTATCACGTTGACTCAGATAGTCTGCTTTGTTACGATATTCACAGTCTTGTTTTCCTGCCGGTGTTTCATCAAATGATGAGCTTGTTAATCTCTGACCCTCGCCATTGCTCATTCCATTCATCAGAAAAACATCACCCTCATCACTTGTTATTTCGTCAGAACTGAAAATAGTATAGTAATGTTTGTATGACAGAATTGATAACAAAAGTGTTCTTCGTTACTATTAGATTATATTTTATCTCCTCCTCAAAACAATCATGTTTTGTTATATGCTATTGTTGATTTTTTCCCGTCAGAGATTTTGTCGTCATGGGAACCGATTCCCATAATAGAGCACAGTTATGAAATTTCACCAACTTACGGTATATTCGAACGAAAATGTTTTTATGCCCCCAACAAAAGGTGTGTGTGTGGGGGGGGGGGGCATATAGATTTGCATTTGTCCGTCCGTCCCGAAACTTTGTGACACGCGTAACTCTGATAGTATTGGTATAACAGACCTGAAACTTCATGAATATATTATTCAGGATATGAACTTGTGCACCTGGGTATTTTCATCGAATCACCGTTGCCGTGGACAGAGTTACGGGCCTTGAATTTCTGAAACTATGGAATTTTAAATAACAGATTAATGGTTGTTTTCTATTCCACATGTAACATCGTGAACCATGAATAATATATAAACCATTATTTGAAATATGAAAATATTGGGACAAATTATTTACATCAAAGACAAGTTTAACCCTATTTTTTATGAATTCGCGTATTTGTTGTGATTTTCGTAATTCAACCTTTGTTTCCAAAGCATTTAATATTATTTGAAGTTAACTGCACAAAATGATACGTGCTATTGTTAAACAATCAAAACATAGGTCATAATAATAAGGATGATATGATTTGAAACAGCGTTTCGCACTTGTGATGACCCAAATCAATGTCCTATAAAACAAATCTCACAAAAGCACGTAGAATATGTCCAATTCTCGCAAAGTCACGTTTTCAGATATATCCTTTTTTATTGAAGATAATCTTAAAGTAAATTGTGTCATAAAATAGAGCATCACATTATCATTAAAATGATACTTCTGTATTAAAATAAGTCAAGAAATAAAAATGATTTATATACATGTAACATAGTACTTGCATGATGATAAATATGTAAAATGAGTTGTTTCTTGTTCAATTTACCGATAAATCATAATTTTAAAGAAAAGATAAATGATTTTTTTAAGGAATTTTTTTTTTTCTTTTTTTAAAGTGTTCAATATTCAGTGATCGTCTGTTTGCCTTAACAATATTTTCCATTGGTTGTTGAAGGAGTGTCCTATCTTTTTTCAACTTGTCTGTGGGCGATTGCTTAAAAAAATGGATCGGGCCGAAAAAAAAAATAGGGTCAGTCAGTCTGACTTTTTTTTTTTTTTTTTTTTTTCATCAAACTTAATTAAAGATAATGTTAAAATGTAGTTCAAATTGTGGACATGCTGTTCAAAGATTCACAATGAAATATATTTCATGAAATTCTGCTTTTACTGAAGTTCGATATTGACTTAATATGGCAATGATGACTGGCTGTCCTTCAGATCATGCAAGATACGGCAAAACCATCTCGGGCAGTTTTCAATATCTTCACGACTCATAAAATTAAAATTGCATGAACACATCACCTAGAGCTTCAGTACTTAAAGCATACAAATGCAGGCTTATGTGAAATGAAATCAGCTGCAGGGATACAAGAAAAAAAAATCTTATATGACGTCGTGTTTTTGCCATAAATGTCTTATTTTGCGACAAGTCTAGAATCTAGCGGTAGTTATAATCGGAAATACTAGATGTTCCCACTTTTCACCATATCTTACACCATATCTTATTTATACATATTTATATATAGTTAAGACATTCCTTAAAGCATTTACCAAAATCTGTTTAAAGGTATTATCATTAGACTTCAATGAAACGAAAATGTATATGAAGCCATCATGATTGTTTCCTACGCAATCCGTCCTTGATTTGAACGGTTTCTCTGAATGGCTCGTAAAAAATTGTTTATGCAAGAACGGTACTGTAAATTCTATAATGGAAATTTGGAAGTAAATAAATGTTGTAGCAATTATCAATATATTTCCAAAATAACTCCTGTATGATTAAAGAAATAATTGTGTACACATAAATATCACTGACTGCTGTATGTTACGGCCGGGGACGCCTCTGGCCACCGGGTCCGGAATGCGTAGTTATACATTGTTTTATATGTATTTAATTTCATATAGCTATTCGTCTATTCATGATGTTATCTACACTAGTGTAGGGGTCCCTTCACTGACAAGAAGATGAACAAATAGTATGTCTTTACCTAACAGACTGCCACTGTTGGCGACTGCGGAATCCTGCACGGGGGCGCTTTCGAGGGTACGTCTCACTTAGTATTGACCCGTTGGAACTACTTTTGCTGCTAGACCCACTGGGTGTCGAAAACTGGTCATCGTATCTTGTAAAAAGGAACCGGGGCTTGTAGTCATCCTGATCCAAACTTAAACAAGCGCCTGGCATGTCCATATCCGCAACACTTGACACTGGAGAAATGGTACAAAGTGGTGCATACGGTACCGGCAATGTCTGACTGTGGAGGTAATTAAAGGTACTTTGCGAAAGTTAACAATCAAGGCTGGCTATTTTAAGCCCCTACTTTATGGTCTTTTTATAAAATTATCTCGTCCTTATGAAATACATTTTCCTGACTTTATGTTCTACAAGTTTACAGATAGTGGCATCAATACCGCCCGGCGGCGGAGGGTTTAAATTTTGACGTCATCCAACCATGTGTTCGGATAGGCCATATCTTAGATAGCATTGGGTGATTTTTTTTTTTTGTGAAACTTCATATAAACCACCATGTACTAGATATGCTAGAGTCATTGCC
Organism: Solen grandis; assembly: GCA_021229015.1. Taxonomy (NCBI): domain Eukaryota; kingdom Metazoa; phylum Mollusca; class Bivalvia; order Adapedonta; family Solenidae; genus Solen; species Solen grandis. Next base: position 47,744,965 of record CM037784.1, on the reverse strand, counting down.
CTTGAACCATTAAATATCTAATATATAGTTATCAGTTATGTCCGAGTTATTTCCCTTGAAAAGGTTACCAATGTGTAATTGTCATATGCAGTTTGGATAGAATATACTAGAGATTTTTCTTCGAGCTTGTGAGAAATCAGCATAAGTGCGCTCAGAGCCATAACTTTTCAACCAATGAAAACATTTGTATATTTGTATACCTAGATATGTAGAACTGCATGTGAAATTAAATCGCGTTTATTTTTACCACCAGTTATTGTCCTTTGACTGATGAAACATGGACACATTTTTGCATCCAGAGATTTTCCTGTGATGTTTTAATTAAAGTTTAAGCCAGTGACATGCATCGCAGTCGGCCAGAATCATAAACATTTATCATTATTTCTCTGTGGTGCACGAACAATTTGGTCAGATTTCATCAGTTACGTCAGTTATTGCCCTTTGATTCACTACAGTTCTGTCAGTTATTGCCCTTTGATAATAAACCTCCAGATTTATATGCGCCAAACCATTCCCAAGTAACCATGCATCGCACGAGTTTACATGAAAATAAAATTATTTGTATTGTCATGAGATGATGCGCGTCTATTTAAGATCATTTTCATTAATATCAGATTTAGTATCTCTAATTGAGTATCCTAAAGAGAAATATGGACAAAACAACGGTTTCATATCAATGATTTATCTTGTGAGGAAGATTTCGTTTCGCACCACTGTAAAGAATAAGTGACATTTACCTTCACGTGACATTATTTATTTATTCATTTATTTACTTTCCATATAAATCACTACAACATTTCACTGTACATATCAGTTTTACCCCATCGGTAGGGGATGTCATTTCAACGAATATAATTGTAACATGACCGGTTTGAGATCGAGTTTGCATTTCACCCTCCTTCATTTCAGTTTAGACGTCTTGTGGGCGGAGATGCGAAATAATAATTCATAAATATTAATTTGTAGATTGACAATAAGGCATCAAAGTAATAATGTTGTTGATATAATAACATTTTATAATGTTAAAACCTCTCTAATTACGCGCGCTTTTTTTGGTGAATGATTCAATATAATGAGATGCACAAAAGTACATTAAGTCAAATTAATGCCTGTCACATATCGTGGAACATGGACCTTTAGAGTCAAAAGTAGGCCATATTCATTTAGCAAATCTTTCAAATGAGTTTTGCTAGATCAGTATTAAATTATTGCCAACTTGTGTCATAAAATATGTCAATATAAAGTGGTCCTTTATGGGCTAAACGCTAAGGACAATGTGATTAGCGCTTGTATAAGCCGCTTTACATATTAAGACCAATTAAACGCTTAAGAGAGTTTCAAGTTAAATCGGATTAATTTAATCGCTCATTAAAAAGGGCACTCCTTAAGTTCTTGACTCTTAATTTCTTTGTTATACATATGAAAATTGTTGCTAAAACAGACAGACAGATAGGTAGATAGATTTGTGTTCACACATATTTTCTTGAAAATGACTTTTTTATTCCACCAACGCATTGATGTTTGTATTTTATGCCCAATAAAGGATATGCTATGTTTATTACAAATATCATGCCTGGTTATGCTATGTTTACAAATGTCCTGCTAGGTTATGCTTTGTTTACACAGTGTTCCCGGCGGTCACGTATATAAAAAAAATGGAAAAAGAAAATTGGACTCTACAGGTATTAGTTATCGATTATACTTTAAGTTTTATGGAATTTATCGCAAGCAACGCGAAGCGGAGCGCTGCGATAAATCCATAAAATTTAAATATAAACGATAACGTATTTACAGTTTGTCACGTAGACTACGCCAAACAGATTTGCCTTGAATTCACGTTATAGAGCCAATCCCCGTTTGATTGACAGTACACATGATGGTTCAGAGTCTGTATCATTGGGTACATTTTATAAGGCTTACATGCAAAACATGACGTAATCACCCGCCTCCGCAACAAGCTCCGCCCGTCCATCACATAGGCAGCATACACTCATATTTCCTCCATATCAAGACCTCACGAATCATTTTAAACGAAATGTACGCATTTCGTTGGACGATTTAGTCGGGCAAAATGTAAAATTTTGTCAGATGTACAGTTTTTCTTAACATTCGGAAAACATTAGGCCTACATTGTTTGTGAAAAGTTAACAAATAAATGCTCATGAACTGTGATGGTTTTCCCGAATGTTTGGAAACCATGCACATCTGACAAAAGAATCACTATAGGGCCTGAGCACATTTATTCGCTTCGCATGCGCTATATTCCTATTAAAATTGACGAAGAAATAAAAAAAAAAAATACAGCAGTTTTCTTCTTTGAATCGAGGCAAAATATTATTCTGTATGTGATAGTATATGAAAGCGCCGAAGGCACTGATAGACTGTCGGCGGGTTGATCGTGGTGAGCAGCAAGAGCGCTAGATTATAATCCAGATAGGTTATATGCTGGATTCTAATCTGTTTAAAGGGGGTTTGTGGTCAGTATCAGTTTTTCAGTTGTTAAATAAAAAACAAGAAAATATAGTTTTCATTATTTTTTATTAAACAGTAGAACACGATAATCAAAATTAAAAACATACATCTAAACTAAATATTGAACAAGAGCTGTCAGAGAACAGAACGCTCGACTATGGAATTGATTTCAAATGCCCTATATATAAAATAGCAAAAATAATAAACCTTGATACTTTGACCCTTTACATTTATGAAGTCTAAAATCAATCCCATGCTTATGATGATGATGATGATGATGATGAACAGAAGCAACGACTACTAACGTAATCTAGAATATTGACTCGAGCACACCCATTCCAGATGTTTGTTTGTTGGGTTTAACGTCCCACCACCTCTCCCGGTTGATAAGGTGTGAAGGAGGCAATTAATGGCACGTGTCAATACCACACACACACACACATACAATTAACAGTTCTAAATTTTATTGATTATAAATATATCAGAGATGTGAATATACCTCCGTGATATCAATCTTTTTTTTTTTTTTTTATAATATAAAATTATTACATGCTGATGATGGTGATTTGGACAGAAGCCTAAACTTAATCTTAAATGTCCTTCTTCAAACTTCTATTGCGTCACCATGCGCGTGTTTGATTAATTTACTGGAAGTGTGGCAATCACTCACCAGTCAATGCTGTATGGGTATACCGGTATCACTTTAAAATTGATCCGCTGTGTATACTATGGTACATGACAAATTTATAATGAACTGAGCAGTTTTAATTTGGAGTATCTAATATATATAAATAACATGTCTTCATAACTTGTCGTTGGTACGAGTTTGCATATGAACATGTAACTTTCATCTCATCTGCGTGGTATTTTCAAGGTGCAATGGAATTTCCATTTCGCGGTTATTTACATTGCGCGGTATATGAAAAATCTTGATGATATAGATATACAAATTAATAATATTCATTAAATTTAAAACATATTGATTATTATCATTTTGTGATATTATGCCTGTTTATCTGGATACACTGTCCCTTGATTTATACCTGGCCTGAAGAGTGGAGCTAGCTCTAAGTTTATTCGCATTTCATAATCTTAAAATTAATGTGTATATTTAATTAAACAGTTATAGATGGTTTAAAAGTAGTTTTATGGCATTTAATACTGCTATTCTGAAAATAAAATTTCCATTGCTCGGTAATATTTTCATTGCGTCCAAATTTTCATTGCGTGTTTTAGGCCAACCACTTTAAAAGATTGGGTCACGTGATCTTCCATTCCACTAAATTATGACCACTTTTTTCCACTATTCTAGCTTTTGCGTGGCTATTGAGTTTATGAAAGACAGAAATGCAACAAAATATATCATTATCGTGTGAAACGCTGCTGAACTACTTTGGGTTAATTACGTATTTATGCGAAGCACTATTTTTCTTAATTGCATGAGTGGATCTACATGTACTCCAGTTGGGTTAAATCTCTGTTTAGTAAACGACGCAGGTATTTTGTTTACGCTGAAAATGGTTGTATTCAGCTTCAGGAATTTGTAAAAGAAGAGTGGACACACAAACTTTACACATTAAAATAGTTTCTAAATGTCATTTAAACGTCGTTGCAACACATCTAATGTAACACACTCCACTCGCTTTCGTTAGCTCAGCTTGCATTGTATTGATATGTACATAGCGCAGAGTGCTACAGTTAAAAATGTTGTGGAAAATATGCAAATCAGATAGGCCCGATTTCGAATTTCAGCATAAGACTGGCGGCCGCTGGCCGCCAGTCTAAAAATGACGTGAAGTATCACGTGGTATGGCCACACTGGTGAATACGGACTTCGATCCGTTAGGGCCATCGATATATGCGCCTATGAATGGAGGAAGCTTAAACGCGAAACGCGAAATTGTGACGGTACGATAGCGAAAACACGAACTCACGAAAGTTCGATGACGATTTCAAACGCGAAACAACGATGACGAAATTGCGATAAAATTTATATCGCATTGAATTTCAACATCGTGTTTTCGCATTTTCGCGTTTTCGTCATCGTATTCAAATACAGAGAAAGAAAAATAAGAAAGAAAATAGGGATAAGTTGAGAGGAAAATAACAAGACTAAAAAAAAAAGAAATTGAAGAAAAAAAATACAAAAATAAGAGTGAAAAAAAGTAGAAAGGAGACCATTTAATAAGAACAGGATCATTATGTTTAAAACTTAATCAGTATCAACAAGTTCAGACGACTTATGAATGGGTTAAGTTTTTGATGTTTATATCTATTTGTGGGCCAAAGCATGGTCTCTTTTATAGGTCTACTTTTTAAAGAGATTCTTGGCTAAAAGAGCTACACGGATATAATAAATAAATAAATAAATAAATAACCAATGCCTTACTCTCTATTTAGAAAATAATGATCCCTTCTTATTTTGTATGTTTTTGTGGATAAAATATTTTGCAGCTATATAAATTCGATGATGGACGCAATTATATTTCTACGTTTATGCCGAAGACGATTTTCTTTTTTTTCAAACTTTCCGGTGTATTAAATTACATGTCGGTAGTCCCTCCCCCTTAGAAAGGAGGGAGAAAATGAAGAGCTCTCAAGAAATATAATCCATCGAAAATGGCGAAGCAAACATCTACACATGAAACTAGTTTGTTGACGAAACTGTACAGGAGAGAGGTAATTCCTCATTGATGCATCAAAAAAATATTCATTACCATTCCATACATACAGCTTTTCTGTTTTGCAAATTATCTGCATTTTATTTTAATGTTTTTAGATATTTCAAACGATATGAACATTTTTCAATAATAAACATTTTCCACCTTTTGGAAAATATAACAACATAAAAACAATTTTATTGTCACTACTTGCAAATCAACCATACCTCATATTTTTGTTAGCTACATTTAGAGCTTCGATTAAATCAGTGATCAATAAAAACCAGGACATCTACTAGTACTTCCAATAATACATATATGGCCCAAGAAGTGCTCTCTACACCTAGGTGTCCATAAGTAACCACTGTTTGTCTTTGATATCCGGTGGTTACTCCTCTTTATCTTTGGTAACCAGTGGTTTCTCCTCTATTTCTTTGGGTACTATATTTATAATGGGTTGTGTGTGAGATAATGAAAGGAATAAATCGTAGGAAATGAAAGAGAAAAGAATACATAACATTAATTGAAGAAGAAGAAAAATGAATACTTTAAATGAGATTGCCAGAATGGAGAAGAAAAATTAATGCTTTAAATGAGATTGCCAGAATGGAAAAAAATGAATGTAATAATTGAATTTACTACACACTTACTCAGGTTGAAAAAAACAAAAAACAAACTCAGAACAATACTCATTAATTTTAGATATATTTAGTTTCAATAATATAGTTTCTCATTATTGCACTATTTACAGTTTTTAGCTCGACTATTCGTAGAATATGAGAGCTATTGTAGTCACCCTGGCGTCGGCGTCGGCGTTGGCGTTGCAGCTTTTGGTTAAAGTTTTGCGTGCAAGTTACTATCAACCTTATATCTCAATAACCATTTATGGTATTGACTTGAAACTTTATAAATATGTTCATGGGCATCAGACAACCAAGGTAGATAACTCTTGACTGAATTTAATATGAATTATGGCCCCTTTTTAACTTAGAAATTTTGGTTAAAGTTTTGCATGCAACAGAAAATTTGGTTAAAGTTTTGCGTGCAAGCTACTACCTAGTTTGTATCTCAATAACCATTCATGGTATTGACTTGAAAGTTTACAAATATGTTCAGGGGCATCAGACAACCATGGTAGATAACTCTTGATAGAATTTGTTACAAATTATTGCCCCTTTTTAACTTAGAAATTTTGGTTAAAGTTTTGCATGCAAGGTACTTTCATGCTAATATCTCAGTATCCAGGTATGGGATTGATTTGAGACATCTTTAATACATTTAGGGGTATCATACTTTCATGGTAGATAACTCTTAATGGAATATGTTACAAATTATTGCCCTTTTTAACTTAGAAATTTTGGTTAAAGTTTTGCATGCAAGTTAATTTCATGCTTATATCTCAGTATCCAGGATGGGATTGATTTGAAACATCTTTAATACTTAGGGGTATCATACTTCAAGGTTGATAACTTTTGATGGAATATATTACAATTATGGCCCCTTTTTTAACTTAGAAATTTTGGTTAAAGTTTTGCATGCAAGGTACTTTCATGCTTATATCTCAGAGTCCAGGCATGGAATTGATTTGAAATATCTTTAATATGTTTAGGGGTATCATACTACAAAGGAAGATAACACTTGATGGAATAAATAAAAAATTATGACCCCCTTTTAACTTAGAATTATGGTTAAATTTTTGCATTCAAGCTGCTATCCAGCTTATATCTCAGAAATTGCTTGTGGAATTGACTAGAAAGTTAAGGTGTGTCTTCAAAGGCATCAGAAAACAGGAGGATAACTTTTGGACTGATGCAAATTATGGCCCTTTTCTAACATGGATTTTTGGTTTAAGTTTTGCATGCACAGTGTTATTGTGCTTATGTCTCAGTAACTAGGCATGGGATTGATTTTAGACATCATAAATATATTAAGGGGTATCAGACTATCAAGGTATATCATTTTTTACTATTACTATGAAGGGCAAGAATTTAAATAGATTTCATTTGATTTACCATCAAGCATTTTGAATAGTCGAGCGTGCTGTCCTCTGACAGCTCTTGTTCATTTTCTTGCTTGTGTGACTGTAAATAGAGTCTTTTGCTGGCTCCTTAGTCTGTGAGGTTAAGGATGAGGAACATGAAGTGTGGTTGGAATAGTCTGTCATGTAAACTCAGTCTGATGAGCACATAGCTGGTGCTCTCATGGTCTTAGGATTTTGTCTCTCAATGGGCAGATGTTTCTCAGTGCTAAGTAAATACTCAATGTTTATCTGCATGACTATTGATATTCTGCTTAAAGCAGTCGGTTTTAGAAAATATTTCTTTTAATATCAAGATTAACAATGAATCAAATATGTTTTTAATTAAATGAAGTAATTTAAAATGTGTGTGTTGGGGGGGGATATCAGGGATCGAACCCTTTGGCCCCTGGGTCAGTAGACCAACACTATAACCATGTCATTAAAGAGCTAGCCCAACAGTAAGGTTATTAGAAGTGCCTATATAGGCTAATCTCTATAAAAGTAACATTTGTTAAATATTTAAGACTTAAAATTGCCCATGAGATAAAAATAAAAATGAAATATTTTTAAATAGATCTCTAAACTAAATCTTGATAATAAATCTGTCAATAAGAAAAAGAAAAGAAGTTTCATAATATAAGAGTTGTGAGCTTCTTACTAATACATTTGTTTTAGATACATGGATCTGACCAGTGCCACAGAAAAGCAAGACCACAGCGGCTATTTAGGAAGATACCAAAACGACTGTGTTACAGACTGTCTGGTCTTGTTTCTCAAACAGTCCTGGAAGAAGGGTATTGTTTGTTTTTACTTAACCTTAACTTTGTCTATTCAAGGATTCAAAATCCATGCATGGTCAACAAAACCAGGGTTGTGGGATGGGGGAGGCTGTAAAATTAGTTGAAGGGAACGCTTATAAACATGTGTTGTTGTTTTTTGTCTGATTCTGAGTAGCCTCACAGGATCATGCTAGTAAGAGAGTTTGGAATTCTTGCTTTTTATTTAGATGCAATCTGAGCATCAAGGATCATGACCATTTTCATTATGAATATTTCTTTATAAAAAATAAAATGATTTATGGCTATTGTCATAAAACATTTTGGAAAATAACTTACATTTTGAGATTGTCTTTTGGAACTCAGAGCTATAGTTTAAAATCAACATTATGTTCAATAGAAATGGTATACAGTGCATATCTCTTGTTTTTATTGTGTTGAATAAACATGATTTTCTTCTGCCATTTGATTGGGATGTGAATGAAAATCTTCAATAGGATCAAAAAAAATGCCCGAGATATTCATAGATACCTGTTCTTTTCTTTTTTTTCAGGCATGTCTTTCTGGGGTTTACCAAGTGTGGTCAGTTTGTTGTATCCTACACATGTCAGATGGATGCTGAAGAGCAGACTGGTTTGCCCTTCTACATGTACAAGCTGCAATGGTGGTGGTTTGTTCCCAGCATGCCTCTCAGGAAGGTAGTGCCATCTTATATGTATTGACTGTATGTTAATACTATACCCTAGCTTCACCAGGTGAAGTGGGGCTATATAGGAATCATGTGCATTGTTTTGTCTATGGAATTCTGCTTAGCAGGATCTGACTTTCACTTGTCAAGGGGGCAAGTTACTTTGAATATCTGCTAGCCCCCAGTAAAAACATGTTGCCCGATCTTTAAGTTAGTTGGTGTTTGTTAATGTTTAAAACTAAATATGTGTATTAAGGTGAATTTTAGTTAATATGTATCAAACACAATTTGCAAGCTCATCCCTGATATACTATAGAAAATAAAAAAATTAAAAAAAAAACAGAAAGATATTCATATAAATAAATTGCCCGCCGGGCTATCTTCTTTGAAAAATCACTTGCCCACAGTGATTTTAACCCGGCGCGGGCAAGCAGGCATCCACTTCAGAAAACCCCTGCAGAAAGTTCAATGTCTTTTCATATTATTGAGTCAAGGTTGTGTAGCAGTGCATTCATCACCTACAGAAATTGCTCTAGTTTCTAATTCCGATAGCAGATAATCATCTAGAGTAACTTGTTATTAACTATATTACTTCAGAAATAAACTCAATTGTCTAATACTTCAGGACATAGATATACTGAATGAAATGTTCTAATACTGGGTTTAAGTGTTCTCAGACTCAGTCTTGTTTAGAGCAATAATACACAGATGAGTGAAATTGAGCCATCATCATTTTGAACCACCATGGCCCTTCGGTTTGATGGAGCCATTTCCATTTATGTTCTATATTTATAACCCACTTCAGGTATCAGAAGTTCGGCTCTTTGGTGATGAAGACATCCTGCAGGACCTGTACATACTGTTCTGTGAGTGGCCAGAGGATCAGTCCCAAGTGCTGGTGTTTGGACACAGGTATCCCTCATATCTCCCAGCCCCTCTTGTACACAGTAAAGACTGATTGTAGGGCTAATCCAGTAAAGGCAGTTAGCTGTACCACAGTACAGTGAGTACTGCTCCCAGAATAAACATGTGTAAATCTATAAAGAGATGGTTCTGTTTTTATCTCACTTGAGCACATGTTGCTCAGGGTGGTGTTAGGAATTTGTGTCACAGTATAGTTTGTTTACTCTCTATCATATTCGTTACTAAGATATAATTTATGACCATGATCTCACAGCCAAGTTATATTTTGACTGAAGATGTCAGGAATTGTGGCCCTTGAGATAAAAAAAGATTTAAAAAATGCCAATTCAATTTCAATTTGCTTATACACAAGTGTCTGAATTTATGAACTTGGAAACAATGGCCATAATGTTTAAACCAAGTTTAATTAATTGCTGATATCAGACTAGTAGGTCTGGAGTTATTGCCCTTGAAGTATCAGAAAAAATACAAGATTTTACAATGTTTACACTCCAGCATCTTCAGATATTCAGCAGATTTGATCAAAACTGGAGATAGTTGGTATGGCTTTGTTCAATGATGGCAATATTGCACCATGCTGCTAAATTCAAAAACAAATTTATTTCAAAAGGTCATTTTCTGTGATATCCAGTACTTAATACATGTAATTTTTGAACTCATTTTTTAAATTTTATTATTTTTTAGTGGGTTATTGTAATCAGAAAAAAAAACTATTGTAGGTGGGCAAGGCATGGAGGTTTATCTATGAATTTGAAAATGCTTGCATGGGGTGGGCTGTATGTTAAACTGGGAAAGCCTTTTGCCATTCTGATTCTTACTGTTGTCATTAAATTAAATTAATAAAAATATTAAACCTATTTTTCCATGTTGTAAATCACTGGTTTCAGCTGTATTGTTGGTTAAGTTGCTGGATTGAGGTAGGTTAGGCCTCTAATATTCAGAATCATTTAAAAACAATGTTCATTTTTGTTTTTCATAGAACAAGACTAAAAAAAGTTGAAGCTTTGAATAAAAGAAATATAATGTCTTTAGTTGATATTTGTCTCTGCAACAAAATTTTATGGCCCATCAAATATCAGTGTATACATTTGTTTTATTGCCTACCACGTATTGTATGCACAGTTTGCCAGGACGGGACCAGGAAAGCTGCCAGTGTTACTTCACTGTCACTGCCATACCAACACTCACACCTTGCAAGTCCTGTAAAGACTTACAGTCAGGTATGCTACCCTTACCCTCATCTAGTTCTGTATGTACTGTTGGCCATTGCTGTTGTTTTATTTGTCATATAATTGGCACTGTCTTTTAGCTCATCTGAGCACAACATGCTCAAGGTGAGCTTTTGTGATCACCCTGTGTCCATCATCGTGTATTGTCAACAGTTTGCTTTAAACCACATTTCCTCTGACAGACAGAATTTGATTAAACTTGGCAGGGGTGATCCTTGGGTGAACCTTCACAAAAGTTTTTAAAATAAACTTGATCCATTTAGAGCTCTGGTTTCAAAGGCAACAGAAAGAAAAAAAAATGAAAACTTTAAAAATCATCTCCTTCAAAACTACTGGCAAGATCTCAAAATGTTTTAGTACAGATTTTCCTTGGGTAACCCTATACTCAGGTGAGCAATCAGGGCCTCTATGGCCCTCTTGTTATTTTTGTTTGCCCCCTTCACCCTCCCAGACTCCCTACCCTACCTAACTTTTTCAGACCGTTACCCGAAACACAGAATTTTTTTTGGCCTTATCAAATAACAGGAAGTAAGGATTCACCTGTGCAATGTTTATAGGCACAACTAAGTACAATAATAAGCCTTATGTCCCAGACATTCCAGACTTACAGTCCTTGAATTTTTCAAATTGCAGGACATGCAATTTTGGCAATAACTAGCGCTTGTTGTTTGATGTAAATGTACTTTAAAAAGGATAGAAAAAAAAAATGTTGAAGGTTAGAAATTAACTGTGATCTATGATCTTACGCTGTTTATTTTTCAAACAATTTACAGGACCTGAAGACAGGACCCTGTGCCTAAGGCATAGCTTCTGTTTCCACACCAAGTATGAGCTGACGCCACCATTTCCTGTGTTCTGTCCCCGGGTTCAGCTCAAGTGTGATGGTCAAGTGATCCTCAATACAGGCGACTCCATCGTTTCTCTCCATATTGACCTGGACCAGATACAGGCCAACCCCAGCAAGACGGCATCCGATAATGCCACCTCTCTCAAGATTCGAGAGAACATCAACAGCGATAAGAATAAAGACTTTCTCTGCTGCTCACCTGAGCCTAACAAAGAGTTTGTGTGGAACAGTGGTGCTATTGGTGTGCCTTTGACTTGTGATTTGACTGGCCATGAGACTTACATGGCCTCATCGACTGTGAAAGTGTCGGACATCAATGAACATTCTCTGGAAACAGGTCATTGTATAGATTCAGAATCTCAGAAGGAAAACACCTCAACAGCCATTGCACAAGAGATAAGAGTGGACAGGACCAAGAGTCCAAGGAGTCCCAAAAACATCCTGTCTCATAGCCAGAAGAGTCCCACCCTACCTGTGTCGTCTGCAGAGAAGTGGTTCGAGTGCCGCAATCTCGCGTATCCTACCTCTCCTCAGAATGTTGGTTCCCAGCCCAGTGTGCGCCGAGCACGTGCCAGTTGTAGCACTGCGGAAGGCCACAATACAAAGGATCTGTACAACTTTGATTCAGATGACAGTGAGGATAATAGCTACGGGTTCATGTGTCCGAACGTGCCAAAATTATCTGTGAAATCAAAATCCTCAAATGGACAGGAGGTGATGTCACATCCTCAAAATCTTGTTATATCACCAGGTGTTCATGTACAAAGACAGCTTAATCTGGGCTCTAATAAAGCGAGCCCTCTGCTCAATAACAGTCAGGCATTGAACTGTCTCCAAAACAATGATAGTCCACGGACATTTGAGCACATTCTTGCCACAAAGAGCTATCCAGCTATACAGAGGTCTTTTTTCTCGCCCAGCAACAGTGAAAACAGCTTTGGAGGGACTAGCAGTAGTGCAGACAGTGTGATTGTCCAGGTGAATGATGCCAGAACTGTCACTCACTCGTGGAGAAAGTTTTCCTACCACGGTGACACAGCTGTAGACTCTACTCTAGTCATAGAAGGTACTATACATTATGGAAAAAATATACATCTTGTTCTTTGATGTCGGGTCTGTGTAAACTCTTTTCAAAAAGTTGAGGAAGTAAAGTGATGTTAGGTAACAGTTGTATGTGTGTGGGATTGTTTGTCTGGAATATAAATCAAAAAGCATCACCGACATTCATTTTAAACCTACAAAAACAAAAAGATAGCATCAGGGAAAGTGCTTTTGCATAACAACAATTGTAACTAGGATTCAAGTATTTCTTGAATCATTATTTCCCCCTTATTGTTTTAAACCTTATCTAAACACATTATGCTCAAAGGGAGCTGTTGTGATCACTCTGCTTCTGTTGTGTGTCATGATTTGTCAACAATTTGTTTAAGATTTAATGAATATGGGGGGTTAGTAAACTTATGTAATAAACAAGCATTTTTGTTAAACATAGTCTTTCTTTAACCCTTTCCCTCATAGAGGACACCATGAAAAGACCTATGCGAACAACATAAAATCAGATCAGCCTGCGAGTAACTCGCAGGCTGATCAGGTTTTATGCTGTTCGCTGCTCCTCAGTGGTCTGGAAATGAAGACCTTGTAATTAAATTTGGTAAGGTTTAACTGTGGTTTTCTGCAGATCAGGCTTTATGTGGTACCTATTGAGTGCGTCAAAATGAGTCTATATGAGGGAAAGGGTTAATGTTGGTTTGTGCTGAAGATAATTACAGAAAGCTTGTTGGAACCTCTTCCCAGATATAGACACTTTTTCACATAGGTTTTTTATAGGGGAATTATCGACACCTCTATTATTTTATTGTGAATTAAGCCTAGCAAGCTGGGAAGACATCAATTTTTATTCAAGTATATTTTTTCACCAGGTTTTCAAATAGAAAAGAATGGTTATTAGTTTGACGTGCAGTTGTGTGGTTCTGCATGAGTTAAGATTTCTTTGTCAAAAATCTTAACTTTGTCATGCATCGAGATATTTCAAACATCAAAGTCATACTAAGAGATTGATGTTAGGATTGAGTATGACAGATGTCCAGAATGTAACTTCCTCATGCAATGAGAGTTTTCAAATTACCTTGGTACAGTTTTATAGAATGCTGGAAGGTCAAGGTCATGCATAGCGGTTAAAATTAAAAAATGGCTACATAAATATGTTTTTTGTTTTTTTTTGTTAACATATTTTTTTTATATGCTAATACTTGAAGCTTAAATTACAGTTTTGGTATGCAGTGCAATTGTTCTTATTAACAAATTTCAAGTGATACATGTTTCCTAGGTCATCTTCATGTTGCATTATAATGTACAAACCCAAGGAAGATAATCAGGATTAATGTCATGTTGCTGTTATTTTCAGATGATTTTGACTTGTCATATCGGAGTGTTTTGCCGGCAGATATAAGAGGAACAAAGAACAGACAGCTTTCACTTAGCCTTGATCCCTCTAATGACGGAAATAAGGTAATCTTTCCATGGCAGATATTTTTAGCTCACCTGAGCACAACGTGCTCATGGTGAGCTTTTGTGATCGCCTTTTGTCCGGCGTCCGTCGTCCGTCCGTCCATCCGTCCGTGCGTGCGTGCGTCTTGCGTCAACTTTTCCTTTAAACAACTTCTCCTCCTAAACCACTGGATGGATTTTGACCAAACTTCACAGGAATCATCCTTTTCATGACCTCTATCAAAGTTGTTCAAATTATTTTGATTGGGTCAATAAGTAGGTCACAGGAGCTAAAAATAGATTTTAAAAATGAAAATTTAAAAAATCTTCTTCTCAGAAACCACAAGGCCTAGCCTTTTGATTTTTGGTATGTAGCATGATCTTATGACTCTCTGCCAAGATTGTACAAATTATGGCCCGGGGTAAAATTGGCCCCCCCCGGGGTTTTTACATAGGTAATATAGAAAAATTAAAAATCTTCTTCTCCGAAACCACAAGGCCTAGCCTTTTGATTTTTGGTATGTAGCATGATCTTATGACTCTCTACCAAGATTGTACAAATTATGACCCTGGGGTCAAAATTAGCCCCGCCCCAGGGGTCACTTGATTTAACATAGGCTAATATTGGAAAAAAACTTGAAAAATCTTCTTCTCAGAAACCACAAGGCATAGAGTTAAGATATTTGGTGTGTAGCATTGTCTAGTTGATCTCTACCAAGTTTGTTCAAATCATGACCCTGGGGTCAAAATTGGCCCCGCCCCAGGGGTCACTTGATTTAACATAGGCTAATAGAGAAAAAAACTTGAAAAAACTTCTTCTCAGAAACCACAAGGCTTGGAGTTTTTTGGTATGTAGCATGGTCTTATGACTCTCTACCAAGATTGTTAAAATTATGACCCTTGGGTCAAAATTGGCCCCACCCCAGGGGTCACTTGATTTAACATAGGCTGATATAGGAAAAAAACTTGAAAAATCTTCTTCTCAGAAACCACAAGGCATAGAGTTAAGATATTTGGTGTGTAGCATTGTCTAGTTGATCTCTACCAAGTTTGTTCAAATCATGACCCTGGGGTCAAAATTGGCCCCGCCCCAGGGGTCACTTGATTTAACATAGGCTAATATAGGAAAAATTTGAAAAATCTTCTTCTCAGAAACCACAAGGCCTGGGGTTTAGATATTTGGTGTGCAGCATTGTCTAGTAGATCACAACCAAGTTTGTTCAAATCATGGCCCTGGGATCAAATTTGGCCCCACCAAGGGGTCACCTGATTTTACATAGGCTAATATAGAAAAAACTTGAAAAATCTTCTTCTCTGAAACCACAAGGCCTAGCCTTTTGATTTTTAATATGTAGCATGATCTTATGACTCTCAACCAAGATTGTTCAAATCATGACGCTTGGGTCAAATTTGGCCCCGCTCCAGGGATCACTTGATTTTACATAGACTTATATTGGAAAAAAAAACTAGAAAAATCTTCAAGGTCTGGAGTTTATATATTTGGTATGTAACATGGGCTAATAGACCTCTACCAAGTAGAGTGTGGTAGTGTGTAGCATTGTCTAGTCGATTCTTACCAACTTTGTTCAAATCATGACCCTGGGGTCAAAATTGGCTCTGCCCCAGGGGTCACTTGATTTTACATAGCCTAATGATACCAGGTGAGCGATCCAGGGCCATCATGGCCCTCTTGTTATAACAAATGTCCAACCAATGTTAAAATTTGTTATATTGAATGATATGTTTCACAATAATATGTATGGACTGTTGTAAAGTGTATCCCCATTAAAGTCTTTGACTTAGCTCAGTTACATTACTTAGATATGTTGAAGTACAATTCTGTGATGATGACCCCACAAAAAAGATAATTATTAAGTTGCTGGAGCAGATCTGTTTGAATCAGCTCACACTGTCATTGAGCACATTTGTGTTGCAGGAAATCTGTTTGAAGCAGCTGACATTTGACATTTAGCACATTTGTGTTGCAGGAAATCTGTTTGAAGCAGCTTACATTTGACATTTAGCACATTTGTGTTGCAGGAAATCTGACTGAAGCAGCTGACATTTGACATTTAGCACATTTGTGTTGTAGGAGCAGATCTGTTTGAAGCAGCTGACATTTGACATTTAGCACATTTGTGTTGCAGGAGCAAATCTGTTTGAAGCAGCTCACATTTGACATTGAGCACATTTGTGTTGCAGGAGCAGATCTGTTTGAAGCAGCTCACATTTGACATTGAGCACATTTGTGTTGCAGGAGCAAATCTGTGTGAAGCAGCTTACATTTGACATTTAGCACATTTGTGTTGCAGGAGCAGATCTGTTTGAAGCAGCTCACATTTGACATTGAGCACATTTGTGTTGCAGGAGCAAATCTGTGTGAAGCAGCTTACATTTGACATCTAGCACATTTGTGTTGCAGGAGCAAATCTGTGTGAAGCAGCTTACATTTGACATTGAGCACATTTGTGTTGCAGGAGCAGATCTGTTTGAAGCAGCTTACATTTGACATTTAGCACATTTGTGTTGCAGGAGAAGATTTGTGTGAAGCAGCTTACATTTTTCATTTAGCACATTTGTGTTGATATGATATGATATTATATGGAGCAAATTTGTGTTGCAGGAGCAGATCTGTTTGAAACAACTTACATTTGATATTTAGCACATTTGTGTTGCAGGAGCAAATCTTTGCAAATCAGTTCACATTTGACATTTAGCACATTTGTGTTGCAGGAGATCTGTTTGAAACAACTTACATTTGATATTAGCACATTTGTGTTGCAGGAGATCTGTTTGAAGCAACTTACATTTGATATTTAGCACATTTGTGTTGCAGGAGCAAATCTTTGCAAATCAGTGCACATTGTGTTGCAGGAGCAGATCTGTGTGAAGCAGCTTACATTTGACATTTAGCACATTTGTGTTGATATGATATGATATGATATGGAGCAAATTTGTGTTGCAGGAGCAGATCTGTTTGACACAGCTCCCATTGAATGTGCCATTGAGCACATTATTGTTGTAAGAGCAAATCTCTGTAAAGCAGCTCACATTTAACATTTAGTACATTTTTGTTGCAGGAGAAGATCTGTGTAAAGCAGCTCACATTTAACATTTAGTACATTTTTGTTGCAGGAGCAGATCTGTGTAAAGCAGCTCACATTTGACATTGAACACTACATGGAGGAGGCCATCCGCAGCAGTGCAACTTGGGGTGACCGCTACATTGCCTTCACCAACTATGACCTCCAAATTCTCGATGTAAGGCAGCATTACTGTCCTGGTATTCAGTACATCACTTCATGCCAGCTGTTTTTAGCTTTGTTTTTCTCAGTTGTTTACCTATTTTTCTCAGTTGAGTATATCATTTTAAAGATAGTTGTGAAACATTATTAAATCTTAAATCTTCTTGTGAATTGTTCAGTCATATTTAACTAGGTTTTAGATAATATCCTAGTTATTAGAATGAGGCTAGTCATTTGGCAGGTGGGCAGATTGGTGGGCGTCAAACAGGTTGTTTCCACTGAATATATCCTGTTAGAATAGAGATACAGTTTTTAACTCACCTGAGCACTTGTGCTCAGGGTGAGCTTTTGTGACTGCTTTTTGTCCGTCGTCCGTCGTCAACAATTGCTTGTGAACACTCTAGAGGCCACAGTTTTGGCCAAATCTTCATGAAACTTGGTCAGGATGTTTGTCTACATGATATCTTGGATGAGTTTGAAATTGTGTCATATGGGGTCATAAACTAGGTCACCAGGTCAAATCTTAGAAAAACCTTGTAAACACTCTAGAGGCCACAGTTTTAGCCTTTCCTTAATGTAACTTGGTCAGATTGTTTGTTTACATCAAGTCTTGGATGAATTCAAAACTGGGCCACATGGGGTCAAAAAGTAGGTCACCAGGGCAAATTTTGAAAAATCTTGTGAACACTCTAGGGGCCTGCAATTTTGTTCCAGACTTCATTAAACTTGATAAGAACGATGACTGCAAGAATTCCCAGTTGAGTGCAAATTCAGGTAGGATCAAAATCTGGGTCACTCAGTCAAATGTTAGAAAAACACTTTAGATGCCACTTTTTTTGTCATCATTCCTAACGCAGCAATCTTACTCAGGTGAGCGACACAGGGCCATCTTCGCCCTCTTGTTATACTTGGTAGGTAGATAACTATGGGAAGAGGAAGATTGGGATTGGTTTTCAGGATGATAGGGTCATGGTCAAGGTCACCATTACTAGAAATAGATTTCTCGTTTCCGTCGACTTCTTTTAGGAGTGAGTTATGATGATCAGATTTATTAGATAGATATCTTATGTGGAGAGGAAGATTGGGATTGATTTTCAAGTCACTAGGGCCAAGGTCAAGGTCACTGTTACTAAAAATACTTTTGCTTACTGGAGGCAATACTTAAAAACTTAGTTTCACATCATTTTGCATGTTTCTTGTCTATAGTTTTCATTTAAATGACAGTGTATTGAGAACATATACTGATACAGGCTTAAGTGTGTTTTGAATGATGTTGAAATGATAAGGTTAGCCCAATGTAATTAGGGTTAAGAAATGTTTGTAGTTGTCACTTGTATAATCATTCACAATCTTGTCTCCTGTGTAGCCTGTGTTTGCCTCTATATCCACAGGTATACTCAGACAGGAATGAAGTGCTGGCCAAGGTGTTTGCTCTGATTAGTGCTCGGGAGGACACCAAACACAAGAAAGTCAGAAAAAGGTATCTAGTGTTTACATTAATTGAAAGGGTAACAAAGTCACAGATGTGGTAGAGAGAGGGCATCTTGTTGACTCAGATTTATGTATCATCATCATCATTATCATCATCATCATGTATTTAATGTATCCTTTCCATTATTCTGGGTTGCATATTTGTCTATTGATATAATCCATCTCAACCTCTCCCTTGTGTCCCCTAATGTCAAGCCTGAATCTTGGTTGTCATGCTGTAGTGTGTCTACCCAGGACTTTTGGAACGACTTGTAAAACAGCATCCAGGTACTTCCCACTCTCTCAGTCTTCCTGCTATAGTCAGCACAGGGCTTTGTTTCCAGATGGCTCAGCCATCGAAGGCATTGACCTTAAAGTTAATGTCCTCCAGGCCCAGATGGTGGCACAGTCTATCGGTAGATATTTAGTCTGAACATGCTGCAGATCCTCCTGTCTGTCTGAGCTAAGTTTTCCCTTAATGTATTGTGTATCATCCTGCTATCTAAGCAATACAATTTCATATATCATTCATATGTTATACAGTATCACTTAACATGCATTTCATTTTGAACTTCAAAATGTGGCCCTTCAGGCTTTTGATTTATTTTATTCAACTAATGTATTTTCAGTAAAGGTCAAGAGAAAATTTACCAGAGCAGTTTCACATTTGAGGTCAACATTGTATCAGGTAAGGCCATTCTTATGATATGCATGTGCTTGTAATACGGGTATAACTTCCCACAACCCTTTTGAATATCAACACTTCATCATAAAGCAAATTAGTTAAATTCTGTCACCTTAGTTATTTTCTGTCATGATGCCTCTGGCTAGGAGAATTCCATTCAAAAACTTCCTTGATTTGTTTATTTATCTTTTAAATTGTCTTTTAGTGTCTTCTGACACACTATAAAGGCCATTTTGACCCTTTGTTGTCTAAATGACACCCAAGTGCCTCAAAGTGTGTCTCAAGGGTGTTACTTGGCCCCATTTTAAAAACAAAACGAGGGACTTTGTAGAGTCAAGTTATTGTCATCACTCTGGTGTGGTCGGCATTGTTGGCGACATTGTCGAGAAAAAACTTAAAACTTGGCCATAACTTTTAAACTATTAAACTGTCTGTCATCAGACTTAATATAATTGTTCACTATCACAAAGGTTACATTCTCACAAAGGGACATAAATCTTATGTCCATCTTGACAAAATTTATCTTCCTTTAAAAAAAAAAAAAAAAAAAAAAAAAAACAGTAAAAAGAACTTAAATCCTGGATATAACTCTAGATTATTAAATAATTTTAAACTACTTACATTCCATCTACGGCCATACCTCTTATGTCCATTTTGACCTTATTTATCTCATCCACATGCAGTGCTCTTGTTTGAGTTTGACAGTGTTCAGGGTAAAGGTTCTAGTTGTGTCAGTTAAGA
>CM037784.1:47674621-47724621 GCA_021229015.1 Solen grandis | reverse complement strand
TAAAGCACCATGTTTAATTTTAGCACTGATTTTAAATGTAAAATCAATAATATCGGATTTTTCATATTATTTTAAAATTCTAGTCAGTAATGGAATGTGAACCTGTGAACCGTACCGTGCCTATTATTCTTATCACTATGACACAATGGAACAGAAAAGTACATGAGACTCTTGATGTACACCTACCTTGATGGCATGATATAGGAAAACACTGTGCATGGCCTCCCTGATGGCCTCCATGCCTCGGAAAGAGAAGGAGAAGTTGGACACACCACCACTCACTCTAGCCCCTGGCAAGGTTTTCTGGAACAAATGAACATGGCTTACTAAACTTGTACCACAGAATGACCATGACATGAGAGGATCTTGTATCACATGCCAGCTTTTACTGAATACAATAAATTAGTTAAAGTTTGTATCGTTTCAGCAAAAAAGTTTAAGACTTTCAAAAAACAATGATTCCTATTCAGATTCCTTTCTTAATATTAAATATCAGCTTATATATTTGAGAATTTCAATATTTGCCTCAATAATTAAATACTCAAGTCTAAATCATGTAAAATACTGTGGGAAAAGCAATTATAATGGGTCCAACAATCTGTTGAAGGTGAACATTTTTCAGGACCATCTAAGGTGCAAGTTACCATATTCTCTAGAGGATTTTTTACAAGTTGCTCCCAATCCATGCAAAAGAATTGAAAATGACCTACCTTGATTTGTTCTGTGGCTACGATGAACTCCACTCCATACTTGTCATGTTCCTCCATCCCTGTTGCTATGGTGAGGATATTAGGGTCAAATATGATGTCATACTTGTTAAACCCCACCTTGTCCACCAAGATGTTATAGGAGCGTGTGCAGATCTCTACCTTCCTGTCTGCCTCCGTGGCCTACAGTACACAATAGAAAGAGAAGATGCATTGAGTGAATCAGTCACAGCTGTCAACTTAATTGTACCATTCAGATATAAATAGTGGCTCTTCGCAATGCATAGTTCCATGACCCACCTATTAGCATATCTTAACAATAGATTACAGTTAGATTTTGTCCCACAAACAGGATGTTACCAATGGAGCACATGTCATTGTTTGTGGCAAAACCTATTTTTATTCTAATAAAAGTTATTCAAGTTAGGGTCAGGGAACTATCCATTGAAGAAACATGGAAACATGTTCTAAACATTGAACGTAAATTTGGCAATGAAAAAATACTGCTTTGTAGAAAGGGAACCTTTGTAATGAACTATACTGGTTGGTACACATGTATCCTGAAACCTGTATGACATTTTTTACACACTCATTTGAAAACAAACACGAGACACAAAAAGTAAGAGAATCTTTTAATCATTATTTACCTTTTTAACGTGATTAATGGTATCTATTCATTTCCATAGTTTATCAACCATTATTAGCCTCCTTTGAAACAAAGTCATGTTTTTTTCTTTAGCTAAAGCTCCTTCACTTTAGGTGGTGTAAACCCTAACTACACAGCTTTGACTCAACAGTATGTGTTTTTTGTAAAGCATGTTGTGACAGACAGGACACAGAAAAACCTAATTTCTATGTAGCCTTATGTCACTTGTGAAGAGGGGCATAAATGTATCATTATTAAAAAACAACAACAGATAAATAGAAATGATATACCTGTCCTGTCTCATCAAATGCCATGACAACAACTGCTGCTCCGAACCGTTTAATAATCTTTGCTTTGGCCACAAAGTCCTCCTCCCCCTCCTTCAGACTGATGCTGTTGACAATACATTTACCCTGGGTACTTTTAAGCCCCGCTTCTATCACTGCAAAGTTGGATGAGTCTATACAGAGTGGCACCTTGGAAATGTCCGGTTCTGAGGAGATCAGGTTGATGAACTTGGCCATAGCCATCTTGCCATCCAACATTCCCTCGTCCATGTTGATATCCAGTACCTGGGCACCATTTTCCACCTGCGTCTTCGCAACATTCAGTGCCTCCTGTGAGGGAAACCAATTGTATACATATTTTTTTGAATGTCACAAACCAGCTCTCTTAGAGAAATACACAAATCTTTTTAAGTATTTGTTCATTAAATCTAAGTTTCTTTTCAATTTTATATATTATTTCAGCTTTTCTAGCATAAACAAGTTGTTAACACTTTTACAAATCTTTCTAGAAAATTCATGGGTTGGACAAGGTCCTTTGCACCTGGTAAACTTGACAATAACTCTTCTTCTAGAAAAGCCAATAAAGTATGTTTGAAATTGGCCCTCCTAAGTTACATATAATTTTGTTCAATTCAAAGAACTGGGCAAACGTAAATACAGATATCACAACATGAAAAGGAGGCAACAGTTGGAAAACACACACTAAAAAGCCCATTTAGACCATTTCTTTTGGATTCTTCACT
This sequence comes from Solen grandis, assembly GCA_021229015.1. Lineage (NCBI taxonomy): Eukaryota > Metazoa > Mollusca > Bivalvia > Adapedonta > Solenidae > Solen > Solen grandis. The sequence goes on along the minus strand of CM037784.1, from coordinate 47,722,238 downwards.
CATCTGCAAAGCCATAATCTTATCAGGCGACTATCTCCACTGACCTCATAGTTTCCGTTAGTGATAAGTTTGCAAATCTCCTGGAACCTGCCACATTACATCTCTCCCCAATGTTAACAAAATTTGTATGGGGTCCAACCAGCATGGGCTCTAGACCTACAATGACAGCCAACCTGTTATCTAATCATCTACCTAATATCTAACTATATCCATAATTCAGTCATAGTTCTTCATAACTGAACTACTTGTAATCATATGTTTCGGTTAGGTTTAACCCTTTCCCTCATATAGACTCATTTTGACGCCCTCAATAGGTATCACATAAAGCCTGATCTGCAGAAAACCACAGTTAAACCTTACCAAATTTAATTACAAAATCCTCATTTCCAGACCACTGAGGAGCAGCGAACAGCATAAAACCTGATCAGCCTGCGAGTTACTTGCAGGCTGATCTGTTTTTATGCTGTTCGCATAGGTCTTTTCATGGTTTCCTCTATGAGGGAAAGGGTTCATCTAACCAACAGTTTTTTTGGAGACGATGTCTACTTGAGACAGATATAGTGACTGCCACACTGCAGTATCACACCGTAGACATGTGGCATGATACTACACCCAGTCACATTATTCTGACACCATGCCAACTAGTCCTGGAACTTCCCTTATATGCTGAGCACCAAGCAAGGGAGCTATACCAGTACCATTTTTTACGTTTGCATGAAAAGTAAAAACAGTTCTTTTATATTTCACATTAGGAATTATGTAAATATAGTAAGTCCCAAAAACAACAATAAAAAAGTGGTGTTAAATTTTGAAAAATGCATGTGTTTGAAAAGTCAAAGTTAAATATTAGATTACTAAACAACCCCAAAGTCATGGAAAGAATGCATTAATGTAAGAAAAACAAATATGTTGAATTGTTTACTCCTGTTAATAATTATTAATTACTTTCCAGAATTATATATACATTTCAATCACCATAATTTATCTATATGGCTTTCAGTATCATCAAATGCTCATATATAGCTTCTGTGTTTTTTACTTCCATTTAGGTATGAAAGTTTGTTTTAGTATAGCATCAAACCCACAGAATTTCAGTTATTCTGGGACTTGTGTCTTTGTGAGAACTATATTGTGTCCTCAAGCTGCAGACAAGTAGCAGAACATAATTTTTATTCACCCAGGTATCAGTGATAAATATGGGGTATGATACCACAGCAGTCACATAACTTTCCTGTTACAAGGCAGATAGTTTAAACTCTCAGCCACTGAGACCAGTAGATCAGGAAGTAAACATGCAATTTACCTGACAGCATCATGTACTCTTCATGTATTGCAGGGGGAGGTACACGTGGAGGGAAGGACATCACAGCATTCTTGATGGCCCTGTTATACATGTATGTTTCTAATAATCATCTCTTTCATAAAAAAAATAATGTTGTTGGCATAAATTCAATTTGATTGTACTTCAAATTGAACCTGAAAAACATGTGAAACTGGAAAAGCATATAATAGTTTAACAAGATAATTACCACTGATAATATATGTAGCATGGTTTGAAAAGATATGTGTGGTCTCAGTAAAGACCCCACTTCAATAAGGAAAGTAAAGGTATTAAATATATGAATTGATATAAAACACATGATGATTACATCAGCTTATCTTCTGTGTATATACAGTAGAACCTCGCCAAACGAACACCATTAAACCGAATTCCTCGCCATTTCGAAGTTTATTTTCGGTCCCAATTTCTTCCCTCCTTATTTTAACAAAATATAAAATGTTTAATACGAATTTTGCTATTTTGATGTAAAAATCCCGGTCCCGTGGTCGCAACTCATGTACGTTTTTTTTCCAATTATTTCGAAGTCAAATTTCATAAATTTTCGTGAACTAATTATTGTCCTTATTATCAATCGTATCCGGGTCAGTAACCAAGTTTATTTTGCAGAGGCACCTGGAATGATGGCTCAGGCAAGTTTTTCACACCTTTTTTTGAGATTGCATTGGGCAATGTGTGTCCCACCAGAAATGTTGATTATTGCTAATCGATGTCTGACAGGTTGCATAATATGCACGTGCCAGCAGATAAACCCAGGTGTCAGATCTTTAGTACATTTCATATCATCGCATTCATCACAGGCATGCGACGATAACTGAAGCAGCAGATCGACGGTAAAAATATGTATCATTGCTCGACATGGTAGAATGGTTATGTTCATCAGAAGCATCTAAGTAGATCATGAAATATTTTCCTTACTTTTCATAACTTGCAAATAGTATATATGTACACCTAATAGGTAGTTTTCACGGCATAACGATTTCCACTGTATGCATCCGGTAATGAAAACACAGACATGCACGCTCACAAACTGAAATTTCCATCAGATTTTTAATCCAAATAATCTTTATTTCGAAGTTTTCGGCTTGGTCCCAAGGACTTGATTTAACGAGGTTCTACTGTATTTTTTACTTTCTATCTACTTTTTTAACTATCTAACTTATTCTGTTTTATAATGACTGGAAAACAAGTTCTTGCCAACTTAAACTCATCCTTGATGGTTTCTGGTTGGACCAGTACTTGGCAAATGGGTGGGCCAGGAAAATCCATTGTCCCATACGAGTTTCTAACCCATAACCTCCATTCAGATGCACAGTAATCTTGTGCATTTCAATCTTGGCAACAGTTAACAAATATATTACATATCATCTAATATCATGAGATCAAAGGCTAGCCTAACATATGAGAACACAAAAAAGTCATGGATTTATTTATCAGCCATGAAAGGAAAATGAAACCTTAAAAAAACTAGAACATGGGGGTTAAGATTTTAAGGAAACACCAGAATTAGTTAAATAAACTGCCCAACTCCCATGTTTCAGGGAATATTTACCTGATATGTTCTGGAGTGGTCCCACAGCAACCACCTATTATGTTGATCAAACCATCTTTTGCAAAGTCCTGGAAATAAATTAATAAAAAAATTGATTTTCAGCATTAAAAAGAACTATCATTGAAGATGATGATTACCCCCAGATACTGCTTTGTCACAGTTTCTGTTACCATGACGTCAGAAAGTCTTGATAAAGTTAAAGGATAGAAATAACAAGAGGGCCAAGATGGCCCTTGGTCGCTCACCTGAGAAAGATGATTGCTTAAGAAATAAAGATGCTTGAGTGTAAAAGTGAAATCTGGCTTTTTTTATGGTGAAATGGGCATAACTCCTGAATTTACAAGTCAATATCAGTTATAATTAAACCCGATTGTGAGATTATGGGCATAAACATTGTCTTAAAGTTTAAAAAAAATTGTTAAAAAAATGAAGTTGGTAGAGAATAAACAAAGTGAAATCTTGCATTTTTGTATTAAAAGGGGCATAACTCCTGACCTAAATGACCCATCTCAGCCACAACTGAACTCAATCGAGACATTATGGTCATTAACAATGTCATAAAGTTTGAAGATGATTGCTCAAAAGATGAAGATGCTAGAGTGTAAACAACGTGAAATATGGCATTTTTTGAATATTAAAAGGGGCAAAACTCCTGACCTAATTGATGGATCTCAGCCATAATCGAACTCAATCGAAACCTTATGGTCATAACATTTATAAAGTTTGAAGATGATTGCTCAAAAGATGAAGATGCTAAGTGTAAACAAGTGAAATTGGCATTTTTTATATTAAAAGGGGCTAACTCTGAACTAATTAGGATCTCAGCTAAAAGGTCATAAACATTGTAATAAAGTTTGAAGATGATTGCTCAAAAGATGAAGATGCTAGAGTGTAAACAACGTGAAATCTGGCATTTTTTTATATTAAAAGGGGCTTAACTCCTGACCTAATCAACTGATCTCAGCCATAATCAAACTCAATCAGACTTATGGTCAAAGCATTGAATAAAGTTTGAAGATGATTGCTCAAAAGATGAAGATGCTAGAGTGTAAACAACGTGAAATATGGCATTTTTTGAATATTAAAAGGGGCATAACTCCTGACCTAATTGATGAATCTCAGCCATAATCGAACTCAATCGAGACCTTATGGTCAAAAGCATTGCCATAAAGTTTGAAGAGGATTGCTCAAAAGATGAAGATGCTAGAGTGTAAACAAAGTAAAATATGGCATTTTTTGATATTAAAAGGGGCATAACTTCTGACCTAATTGACCGATCTCAGCCATAATCGAACTCAATCGAGACCTTATGGTCATAAGCATTGCCATAAAGTTTGAAGATGATTGCTCAAAAGATGAAGATGCTAGAGTGTAAACAACGTGAAATATGGCATTTTTTGAATATTAAAAGGGGCATAACTCCTGACCTAATTGATGAATCTCAGCCATAATCAAACTCAATCGAGACCTTATGGTCATAAGCATTGCAATAAAGTTTGAAAATAATTGCTCAAGAAATAAAGGTGTTAGAGTGTAAACACTAAAAATTGTTGACACCGCACGACGGACGCTCACGGGATCACAATAGCTCACCCTGAGCTTTGCTCAGGTCAGCTAAAAACATACCAAAACCAAGTAGAACTCTGATGCATTTATACATGTACCTTTTACAAAAAATATTCAATAAATTTAAAAAAAATTAATCTGATCATGACATTTCAAGGATATATGTAACTATTGTTGGTACTTATATATGCTGTGAAGTTATATCAAAATCTGACAGATAGTAGCTGAGAAATACAGCAGATAAAATATATTCAAGAAATATGGCAAAAGGCTGTAACTTACATAAAATTAAACCAGTCATGACGTGCCATTGAAATGCGCAACTAGACTTGGTACTTATTAATACTGTGAAGTTAAATCAATTTCAGACCATTGGTAGCCAAGATATAGTGTGGACAAAATATATTTAACAAATATAAACAAGGCTTAAAGCGACAGGGACTGTCACAAAACCAGGTTTTCAACATGGAAAATCCAATTCGAAATGAAGATTTTATTTATAAAATGATCACCAAAGAACATTAATACTTTATGTTACATGGATGAAGAGTAAATAAGGGTCATAACTCTAAGAAATATGGTTAAATTGACAATATAGGTCAAGTCACTATGTACTGGCCATACTGTGTAGATTTGGGCAGAATGCATTCAGAAATGAAGAAGGAGAACTTAAGCAAATAAAAGAATGTGTCACTATATGTTACATGAAAACAAGCTCAAAGGTGTGAAATCAGATTGTCAAAGGGTAATTGTCTCTGACCTGCAATATCAATGCAGGGTAAAATACAAGATTCAAAATTAAATGTTAGTTCAAGGAAATTATGGATATTTTAAAACATGAAAAGCAACCTACAGGAATTATCCAAAGACTGATACAAATGCATTTATTTTATTTCTTATTGAAGGTTTATTAAGCAATTTTAGCAATCAGACATTTGTATAATATTTGTCAAGATAGCAAGGGCACCGCAACAATGTAAATGAAGAAAAGCATAAGTGAAGCATAAAAACAAAAGCATTCATAGCAAGCCGCTATCAAACAGAAAAGAAAAAAAAAAAATATATATATATATATTTAGTCATAGTGACCTTGACCTTGATCCATTTTCTAATATATTTTAGTCATAGTGATCTTGACCTTGATCCATTTTCCAATATATTTTAGTCATAGTGATCTTGACCTTGATCCATTTTCTAATATATTTTAGTCATAGTGATCTTGACCTTGATCCATTTTCCAATATATATTTAGTCATAGTGACCTTGACCTTGTCCTTATTTACCTGAAAAGCAATCCCAACATTCCTCTTACCATAAGCTATTTACCTATAAAATATGAATGTATACCTTCATTTTTACCCAAGTTATGAGCGAAAAAAAATCTATTTTTACCATTGTGACCTTGACCTTGACCGATTACCTGAAAAGCAATCCAACCTTCCTCTTCCCATAAGTATCTACCATTAAATATGAATGTTTTTCGATTAACCTGAAAAGCAATCCCAACCTTCCTCTTCTCATAAAGTATCTACCCATCAAATATAATTGCTATATCTAAATTCTAACTTAAGTTATTGAGCGCAAACGAAAGTTTGACGCCCGCCCGCCCGCCCAGCGACGTTCGGCATTCTAATAACCAGGTTTCAACTAGTTGAAAACCTGGTTAAAAAGGGCCATAACTCATTTAAAATCCAGCAGATGTAAACATGCCAATGTCATGCCCAACTTGGCTTTATACTTATATATGCAGTGGTCAGTGTCTATTGATGACATTATTTGTTACCATATAATAGGTCAATTAATTTTACCATCCCATCAACAGTTTCTGTTTTTCAGTAGTACAAGAACTTGAATGTCTGTGTTGCAAAATTGAATGGGATTTTCAAGGTAATCTTTGTAAGGAAAATTGTGTTAACTGTCTTTCTCTTTCATAATTTGTTCTTAAGCATCCATTAATTTGCTATGTCTATTTATTTTGGCTCTGTAATTAATATTTATTCTAAATTTTGGTTGATAACTTGGGCTATTGTCTCGATATTGATATGAAGGTTTGTTTTAACCATCATAATTAATACGTACACATTCCTGTAACTCTAGATAATCCATCACCACTGTACAAACATGACATGACGAATGAGTAAATAAGTTCTTAACTCTTAATTAAATTTGTTTTTATACCTTCAATTGTGAAGCCATCATATCTGGTGTTTCATCATAATCACCAAACGTATTGGGTAGACCTACAACAACAGAAGATTCATATGAACTGCTTACGGTGGAAAAACTGGCAAACATAGACGGCTCAAAATGAAAGTCAACATTAATTTCAATTGTGCTAAGATTAAAATCTTCAATATAATCAAATAATACCAAACACATCATTTTGTCACATGGCATTTAGAATGTAACTTCAAAACTCTGAGTTTATAAAGTAAATTTACTTCAAATATCAAAACTATTTTGTAGATGATGAGACAGATAGCTTGCTGATGGTAAGTTGTAGGATATCACACACAATCATACTATCCTGATACCTGGCCGACCAGTCCTGGAACTAGCGTTATATGATGAATTGACTTAACTTGAGAGATATACCAGTACCATTTTATCAACAGATAAGTAATTACCATTTCTATAATAGTTTCAAATAATCTACCGGTATGTAGGACTCCATTAACCCTTTCCCCCATAGAGGAAACCATGAAAAGACCTATGCGAACAGCATAAAACCAGATCAGCCTGCGAGTAACTCGCAGGCTGATCAGGTTTTATGCTGTTCGCTGCTCCTCAGTGGTCTGGAAATTAGGATTTTGTAAGTAAATTTGGTAAGGTTTAACTGTGGTTTTCTGCAGATCAGGCTTTATGTGATACCTATAGAGGGCGTCAAAAGGAGTATATATGAGGGAAAGGGTTAAGGTATGACAAGTCACTGACCTGCATTTGGATAGCAGATGGTGAAGGCCTTTGTGTTGTTGCTGACTGCCTCCAGGAAGGGTCTCATCTCCATGGCCCCGAGGGCACAGTTCAGGCCTAGGCTGTAAACAGTTGTCATTCAATAACGGCACGCAAAGCATTTACATAATACTGTTTTATAAAGTGAAAGTGTTCCTTCATTCAAAGAAAATATCAAATTTATTAGTTCCTTTAATAGTAAAAAATAGTCTATCTAAGGCTCAGTTATAAATAACGAATTAAAAAAACAACAACAAAACATTTCCTAAAAATGTATGTGTTTTATCATTAAAAACAATTCTTAAGATCTATTGATAAATACATGCAGAATATTTGAAGTTACGTCATGACTTAAAACTACAGAGTAAAAAATAATGACAATAGTACAGATTTCTAAATAAATTATTTATCTATTTAAAACCTATAAACTGAGACATTACTCACCACATGGGCTCTGCATGAGAGACACTAATAATGAAGGCCTCTGTGGTTTGTCCTGACAGTGTGCGTCCACTTTTATCCACAATTGTTCCTGACACCTACAAATATAGTACACATATGGACTGACTTAATAGCTTAACATGTCCAGATAGAGAGGCATGCTATAGATTAAAACTCAAACAAGGACAACTTCTTACAGAATGATATTACAAAATGAAAACTAGAATGTAAGTACAGGAGGCATTGTAATTTGAGGTATTAAATTACAGAGTATATGTTCATGACTATGTTTAAATGCAAGCCTGGAAATAGGCGATAACAAATAAATGCAAAGATTTGCTGATGTTAAGTTAATTATGAATGAAATTCTAGCCTGAAAATACTTAGTACAATCTCAGGCTCAAATTTGAGTATCATACCCAAATCCGTATTAAAACTAATGGCATAGTCTGAGTATATGTATGAAAATCATATTTAAGTATCTTTTTTGCTGTGGCATGGTACAAATACTTACAAATATGGGACAGTTTCGATCCTCATCCTCAAATAACTTTTGAATTGCAAATAGGGCGGCCTGTAAACAAAAAGTGTTATCATTGACATTTTTGGTTAGACAGAAGGATATTGTTGCATAAAATCCCCTTGTTCTTCTATCCAAGTTATCTTACATTTTTAGACGGAGTATCAGAACCTATAGAAATGTTCTTTTGCCTCTTACTCTTATTGTAGCTCAGATTCTCCTCTTTTTCCTCATGCAATACTGTAACATTTGCACACACACACACAAATCCATTATTTCCAATACCATTCAAAGTTCAGTCTGATTTTTTTTCACAACTTTCAGCTTTCTTGTTGGGAAAATAAGCATTATAAATAAAAAGTGAGATATCATAGGATAATAAAAAAAAAAAAATAACAAAACAATCACCTTTTTATAGGTGGTACATGTTATAGAGAGTTCCAAATCAACATTAAAATTATAAGAATAACACAAATTTCATTAAAATTGCAGTAATTTTGGGGAAAAATGTCAGTTTTTTCTTCTAGGGGAAACCACCTCTTAAAGGAAGTCAATTTACCCCCAAAAATCAGTCAGTAAATAAATATTCATCAAGCCATGATTGTGTTCATGGATATTAGTGTGATATAGGGTTGATATCATATAATGAAACTGAACAGACATTTCTTACCTTAGAATTGGCTGTGTCAAAGATTGTCTCCACCAGCAGAACATCTGCTCCTCCATCAAGAAGACCTTTTGCCTGTTCTGTATATGCCTCCACTAGCTCGTCAAATGCTGAAATTGTGTGTCATTCCTTACATAGGATTGCTTTTTCTCTCATACATGGTCACAGAAAACAATATCTCCTTAAGAGAGGCAGAACTATTCTGTAGCTTAGCCTCATTAATATATGACATCATTTTATCTTCTCCCATGAAAGATAGGATTATCATTCATGGATATTTTTCACAAACAGCAAGGAAAAAACAAGAATCATATTCAGAAAATACACCTGAACCAGTAGTGATGCAACTCGACTAATACGATATTATGGCAGTTTGAACCTTGACCTAGGGTCCATGAAATCATACTCTTAGTGAATCTAATAATCATTTAAAGTTTAAACTTTATTTATTTTACATGGATTATGAAACAAGCTATCACAACTTAAATTAATCACTCTTGATAGCACTGATGGCGGCGTATGTGGTCATTATTGTGGAAACTGGAGAGCCCGGAGAAAACCCATGTGCCTGGATGAGCTACCACTGTACCCTCTCACAAACGCAACCAGGAATCAAACCTGGGACACAATGGTGAGAAGCAAGGCGCATAACCACTACACTATCCAGACATCTTTAGTCTTTTCATGTATGGTTGACTAACCAGTTTTCGGGGTATAACAAGTTTTTCGGGGTATTTTACCTTTACACCCTTTGCGCGTGAGAGCGTGATATGACGAGTTCGTTTTCGCTGTCCCATATGATCAAAACAAATGTCAGCAATTCTCTAATATTCAAATTAAGACATCATGTGACTTCTTGTGTGAATTGGGACCATGTTTTAGATGCAGGTCCAATTCATTAAATCTAGAACACGTATTTGAATAGCTGTTTTGTAGATCAAACTTGTCTGAATTATTCAAATTTACATATTTTCAAATAAAAAAACATTTATAGTTTTTATTTAAGTTAATACACCTTAAATGTTTAGTATTTTGCACAGAAAGCAAACTAAATGTTATCAATTACCCGGATAATAAGTCACATGATGGCTTAATTTGAATAAAAAATGGCGGATATTTGCTATGAATTTTAAGGGGTTGGAAAATATCTTAAGCGAGAACCTTTTTAAGGTGTGTAAAGTATATGTTTTGTGATGAATATGTGTAAAAATGTTTCAATTATCCATATGTGTCATGAATGGTAACTCTCATTAAGTTTAAAATGAAAAAATGATCGTCGAACGGGGTGGGTGTAAGGTCAGTAGTTTTCCCGGATAAAGTTGTAACATTTTTCCGACCGTGGATGCCAATCAGAAAAAGAATTCAGATCAGCATCTCAGATGAAATAAAGGCTCTATAAATATCAAATCATAACAGCATTAATTCCCTGAAATGGAATTTTGATGCATATTTAACTAACAGAGTATGTTGAGCTTAATTTGAAAATACCCCGAAAACTTGTTAGTAACTTTTTATATCATCACTGTTGACCTACATTGGAATGAATGCTGCTCTGTTTTGATCGAGATGAATTTTAGATCGCAAATGTGTACAGGGAGTGAAAAAAATTTTGTTGCACCCTTTTATTCTAATTAAATGAAAATTTTAATTATATATGATATATATGCAAATATGGATCGATCTCGTTAGTACCCCGAAAACTTGTTAGACCATCATATATTTAAACTAAAAAAAAAAAAAAATTACCTGGTAACTGTTCGGCAAAATATTCATGCAGGTAATGTGTTATTGTGTTAAATTTGCAGAACAATGTAATGGATTTTGCTGTTGTATCATGTGATCACTGGATCCCATGTATAAAAGTTTTTGTTCCCAATAAGTATGTTCATACAGGGCACATTGCCACTTTGTTTAGATTTTATTCTTATCAGCAATTGTAGTTTTTTTTTTTTTTTTTTTTTTCAGATGAAAACATCATTTTGCTATATAAAACTTAATAATCTTACTGATGTTCCTGAATTCTGGTTGCTCAACTGATGGTGAGATGGACAGGGTCCTGTTGGTTGGTCCCATGGCTCCAGCAACATAGCGCTTTGACCCTGAAGACACACAGACCTCACAAAATAGTCACACTTGTACACCATGTTACATACCAGTCATGGCAGGTTGGAAATCTGGCGATTCAGTGTTAACTGTTACAATACATTTAGATAGTCAGATTCATTGACGTCATCATCCCGGTGTTTTTTTTTCTATTATTACACATATTATTATTAATTAAATATGTGCTATGGTAAGCTAAAGGTGAAGGTCAAAATACTGTAAAGTAAGGAATAAATTCAGTAATATATGTCAGTTATATATAATACAAATGTAATTATGTGATTTGAATTGTATGTGATTATTCATCATTAAGATTTTATAACGAATTAAATCCTGACATTTTTAAAAAAAAAAAAAAAAAAAATTCTTTGGAATACATGTGTCACCTGCTGAAGCATGATGGAAAAAAAGTGACGGACAGACGCGGAAAAGTGATCCCTATGTGTCACCTCTGCTTACAGCAGGTGACACAAGAATTACATCTGAATGAAATTTGATTTTTCAACTCCTAGAAAAAGAGGATTACCTGTTGCCTCAGTCACATCTACAGCTGCTTTCTTTGCCAGCCTTGCTGCTTCATAATTAAGTTTGTACACCTGAAAAGTGAAACTGTCATTAAAATTGATTTTGATACATCCTCTTTAATAAAGTCTGGCCTATGATTCATGAAACATCTAAAATAGAGATTTCCTTTACCCCAAATCTTGATTTCTGTATCACTAAACATATAAAATTCTGACGAAAATGGATATGACTTCCTTTAACAGCAGATATGCAGATTTTTTTTCTCTGGGTCAGTAAATAAGAGAGTTCTATATCTTTGAAATTCCAAGATATTTACTGAATGCAAACCTCATCTCTATTTAGTACCAGTATATATACCCAGTCAAACTTTGAGACCTCTAAAAATAAACCGTTAACACATTTAATGTATATACTTGTTTGATGCATTAGCAAACAAGGTAATCCTGTTTGCTAATTTGTTGTAGCTCAGATTTTACTTCCCAGTCAGCATGGTAAAGAAAAATACATTGTTCAAACACAAATATTTATGTATATCTAAATTGCATATTTTCAACAATATTCTGTTTAACGGCAAATGAAAATTTAATTTGATGAACTGCAGAAGGTACAACAAAACATGACTAGAAATCATAATGTTGTTCTTATTATGTTTTTCTTTTTGAAATGTTTACATTTGTTTTTATCCTTTTTTTTCTTCATTATTGAAGTTAAATATCTCTATGTTTAGGAAAAACATACAGGGATGTTTTCTTGGAGGTAGAGTTAATGGTGAAGCTGTTCCTCCAAACTTCACATCACGTATAGGTATAGATAGCAAAATGTCAATGTCAGCATTAAAGATGAATGTTTAAAAGTTTTGATGTTCATCACAATAATGAAACAATAAATATAAGGACTGATCTACATAGGTACTGCTCAGAGTGGTCTTTGAAGTCCTCCATCCTCGTTGAAAAGCTGAATGTAGTTCATAAACCAATGAACCATCAAAATTTATCATTCAATCTTTAACATGAATTATTGTTTGATAAATTAATATTCATGAAGTCATAAATTTGTACATGAATATCTATGAAGTAAAGGAGTAATGATCCCTATATGTTACTGGTAACTTCATGTATCACTTCAATATTTCATTATATGGAATTCTACATAGCAATACCCTTAACACATTTATTACACCATTTTACAAAATGGTATACTAAAAAGGAACCAGCTCAGCCTGATAGCAGTTTTCGGCTGGAATAGATTTTACAGCATTCACTCCATGATACTGGGAAGTAGTGAGTGGTAGATAGCATGTGAGTTTTACTGTTTATAGCAGGCTGATCTATTTTCATACTGGTTGCAAATGTCTTTATCCTAAAAGTTATTGAATAACTAAGTGTTATACCAAGTTATCATCATATGAATTCAGATCATCAAACCACTGGTTATGTTTAAATGAGAGCATTTATTGTTGAGCCAATTAATGTTTTATTTAGAAAAAAAATGCTACTGAAGAATTCATTGAAAAATGATTTTTATATTCTATCAATCACTAAGATGATTGAAAACCAATAAAAATTTCACAAAAACAATGACCCTAGCCATACTTCAGTCTGTCACCTGACTTGGAGTAGTATACACCCTTCTTACAGGAAGGATACCAAAATTGATAGGCATGTACAAGTTAGAACAACCCTCCCAAACAAGAGTGATATACACTGACTATTTCTTCCATGCCGTAGTCTGCCTGTGCTATGGTTGTCCCACTGAACGTGTTGGTCTCCACAAAGTCAGCACCAGCCTCAAGGTAAGCCTGAAACGAATAAGTTTAAATCATTAGTTAAAATATATTTTTCAGAAAATTACAAAGGTCTAAGTTTAAGACATTATTTTTTATTCCTTTATTCATGATTCTTCAGCACATTTTTGAGTTTAAAGACTGGCATTCAACTATTTTGCAGTCTACTTTTTGTCAATACTAAAACAAACTGCTTTTAGCATGAAGCCATAATAGCTACATTTTAATATAATCACCTTTTGACGGCTTAATAATTCATTTGATAAAATTACTTTTTTTCATGATGAACATCTCAAATGGTAAATTTAGCACCTAGTCTTAGCACAAAGAAAGGCCGATACTTAGTATATAACTGAAACATTATATAACTGATCCTAGAGATAGGGGAAGAATCATTACTTATATTGCTTGAACCTGATGCTAAACACCAATTCAGTTGAAATCAAATCTGTTGAGACTAAAACCTATTATTTTAATGATGCAACATCATGTGGTCAGAATTCATATGCAACTGGCTTCTGGTATTGTTTATCAATATTAACCTGAGACTGATTAATTTTCTTCGTTCTTTCCACGAATTATTCCAATCGAACCATATTTTTTTAATGGTCTGCAATGCTTCATACTTCAAATGAGTTCCGATGGCCTAGCGGTAAGTTCAGCTCAGCAGTCTTGTAATCACAAAGCATCAGGTTCAAATCATTGATGCAGACAAATATTGTTTTCTTTTTTGAGAGGGGGGGGGGGGGTTTATTTTATTTATTTTTTTTTCACTCATTTATTAGGTTCTACTTATAATTATAAATGTTTTTACTTTTATTTATTTTCTTCTTCTTTTAATTCTATATGCAGTCCAGTATTGAGTAAACCATCTAATGTATTCAACAAGAATTTTGATAATTTGTGATTTTCATGTAGAACATTATTAAACATGGTGGTCAATCCATTAGAAAATTATGTTAAAAATTTATGGTCTAAGCGAGATTCGAACCCACTACCTTCAGCTTCAAACTCTAGCATACTGAGGCTAACAGGGCGTATGAAATTGATGCTTGAATGCTCCTAAGTAACATATATATATATATTATATGTGTTGCATTGGAAACCAACAATTGCCGAAGACAGGTCACTGAATATTTAAATGTTTCAGGGTAATATTGCCAGACAATAATGATGCTTTACCTTGTGAATTTCATACACTGCTTCTGGTCTGGTGAGACACAAGAGGTCATTGTTTCCTTTCAGGTTTTTTGGGTGGTCCTTGAACTCTGTTCCCCTAAAATCCTCTTCCTCAAACCTGCGCTGCTGTATCATGGTACCCATCCCTCCATCAAAAATCATGATCCTCTGCTTCAGACAGGCTTCTATCTCCATAGCAACATCTGTCACAAATACATTAGCAGTCAGTTATTTAATTATGTGTGTGGTGAGCGAGAGTGAGGGAAATTTCTGCCAGATAGACTTAAAATATCAATTTGTCTTGAATTAGGCTTTTTTGCTCATAGGAAGTAAAACAAAAGGGTCATGATGGTCCTGAACCACTCACCTAAGAAACCTAGCAGTATCCTACTTTTTGTCTCTCAATGGCTCATATTTTGCCAATACTCATTCAAAATACTCATTCAAGTTTTTTTTTTTTTTTTTTTTTGCAAGCAAACACTCTGATCAAGTTCTGAAAAGATGATGCCAAAAAATTGGCTTGTAGAGTGTTCACAAGGTTTTTTAAGAATTTGACCCAGTGACCTAATTTCTCACCCAATAATTTTATTTATCCATGATTTTATGAAGACAAATTCTGTGAAGATTAGACCAGCAAGAGCACCGCAATGCTTTTCTGTTTTTTGCCAATATTAAATAGTTTTGTTAAACATTTAAAAAAGTTGACCTAGCTTGAAAATCACAACTAAAACTGTACGCCTTTACTTGCAAAGTTGAAGTACCATACATTTTTAATTTGACCTTGAGCTATGCATGGAATAGAATTTATACAACACAAGTATGTAAAATTTGTAGACAAAAAATTACAATGGCTCATCCACTGAGTTTTCGATAATCAACACAAAACCGTAAAATTTGAAACATTTTTTTTTTTTAAATCTTAATTTTTTATTGCTATGATCCAACATATGATGACAAATCAGTATACAAAGTTTAAAAAAAAAATCATTGAAAAATGACAGAGAAATATATATTTTAAAACTTGTCCAAAGTTATGGCAAAATAAGGTCAAAGGTCAAGGTTGATGAAATATTGAACCAATGAAGTATATCTGAATAGCCCTTGTCAAGATGAATGTGCTTACCAAAAATAAAAGTTGTATGTCAAATAGTAAAGATGTAAGGGCCAACTTTAAAAAAAAAAAAAAGGTCAAAGTTCAAAGGACAAGGTCAAAAATTTAACATTGATGGAAATGTCTTGCCACAAGGAAGTCACATGTGAAATTTGGTAACGGTTCTGAAATGACAGGCATTTTAAAGTTTTCTAAAGTTATAGCAAAATAAGGTCAAAGGTCAAGGTAGATAGATGAAATAATGAGGTATATCTGAATAGCCCTTGTCAAGAAGAATATGCATACCAAAAATAAAAGTTGTATGTCAAATAGTAAAGAAACTGTGGCCAACGTTAAAGATTTTTGTTAAACATTTCAAAAATAGGTCAAAGTTCAAAGGAAAGGCAAAAGTTAAAAGTGTAACACTGATGGTCTGAGCTGGTCTTGCCACAAGGAATTCACATGTGAAATATAAGCACCCTATTGGTAACGGTTCTGAAATGACAGGCATTTTAAAGTATTAAAAAATTACAGCAAAAACAGGTTAAAGGTCAAGAGGTGAAATATTTGCATATGTCTGGATAGGCTTTGTAAAAATTAATAGGCATACCAAAAATGAAAGCTGTATACTGAAAAGTAAAGAAGTTATGGCCAACTTTTTCCCGACGACAACAATGACAACAACCAAGCGGAGCAGGAGTTACAACAATAGCTTTTATTTTTTTCTTAGAAAAACAGACAAGCTAAACTATGGCCTCTAGGTTGTTCACAAGGATTTTCAATAATTTTACCCAGTGACCTACTTTTTGACCTACATGACCCAGTTTCGAACTTATCCATGATTTAATGCAAACAAACAATCTCAGCTCTGACCAAATTTTGTAAAGATTAGACCAAAAATGTGGCCACTAGGGTGTTCACAAGGTTTTTCTATTATCTGACCTAGTAACTTTTTGAACCCAATATACCTAGTTTCAAACACATGATCCTTTAGCAGACAAACATTCTGACCAGGTTTTACCAGGATTGGATCAAACAGGGCTTTCAATCTCCATTTTTAGTGCCGTTATTGGGCACCATTCCCCCAGACAAAAAGTATGTCTTCCCCCCCCCCATATTTTCAAGCAAAATTCCCCCTATAATTGAAAATGTAAGAGCTCATATAAAAAGCAAGAATGGTCAAATGGTAGATAGTTGTACTGTATACTAGTTGATTATCCATTTCACTTTTAACTAATAATTAAAGCAACTAGACAGGATCTGTTTTGCACATGTTTATTAATATAATTATTGTGTGTATGTGTAGCAAAAATTGCCTAAAATTTCCCTTACAGGGGAAATCAACATGAAAATCCCCCCTCCTGAAGGTAGAGGTACTGTTCCCCGAAAACAGAGAGAGAGCCCTGTCAAAACTGTATGTTCTAGAGTTTTCATCAAAAAAAAGAAAAAATGGTGCCACACACTGGATGACCGATGATCAGAAACAAATAAGACAAAAGGACCAATATGTCCTTATACTGCTCCCCTGAGTTCCACACAGCCCATGCTGATGATTTTTATAATAGTTTTGAAACACATCTTATTAGAATAGACAAGAGGGTCATGATGGCTGAGTAAGATTGAAGTCAATGTCATCGTGATGAAATTGTGTTTCCTGTATTTTTGATAAATATTGAGCAAAAACTGTTGTATTAACACTACATGACCAAACTTTTACTTTAAATCAATTTTTTCTAGAATTCTACTTTTTGACCCTTAGGTGACACTATTTCAAACTCAACCTAGACTTCATAAATACAAACATTCTGACCAAGTTTCAGAAATGCGACCTTTAGAGTGTTCGCAAGTTTTTTCCTTGATGTTTGCCCTCATGACCTACTTTTTGTAGTGACCCAGTCTTAAACTCATCCTAGTTTTCATGCAGAGAAACATCCTGACCAAGTTCAATGATGTTGGGCTAAAATATGGCCTCTAGTGTGTTATAAACAAGTTTTTTTTTTTAATAGATATCCTTGTGGCCTACTTTTTGACCCCATGTGGCACAATATCAAACTCAATCAAGATATGAAGAAAAACATTCTGAACAATTTCATGAAGGATGGGTCAAAAACGTGGCCTCTACACTTGTTCACAAGGTTTTTCTGAGATTTTCCATGGTGACAGTAACTTCTTGATCACATGTAACCAAGTTTCAAAATCTTCCATACATTCCAAGCTTTCACATACACAAACATTCTAACCAATTGCATGTAGTGCCAAACATGCGGCCTTGATGTTCACAAGGTTTTTCTGCAATTTTCTCAGCTTTGCCCAGTTGGCCTATTTTTTACCCAATTTCAAACTCATCAAAGATATTATGAAAACAAAAATTCTGACCAAGATTCAGTAATATTGGGCCAAAATTGTTGCCTCTAGAATGTTCAAAAGGACTTCCTGATATTTTCTAAGATTTTACCTGGTGACCTAGTTTTAACCACATGTGAACTTTCATGGAATCAAACATTCTGGTGAAGTTTCATGAACTTAAGGTAAAAAATTGGCCTCTACTGTATTTCTTATATTTGACCAGGTGACATACATTTTGATCCCACATCCTAGTTTCAAATGTCATTTGGCATTTACTATTTTATGTTAATATAAACAAATGTTACAACTAAATTAAAAAACTTTTTGGCCAAAAATGTGGCCTCTATAGTGTTCATAAGGTTTTTGGAGGTTACTTTTTGATACTACGTGACCCAGTTTTAAACTATTTAGAGACTTCATGCAGACAATGCATTACCTTCTTTATATGTGACTGAGTATTAACTAATCCAAGATTTCATGTAGATATGGTCCCATGAAGATTTGTTATGAAAGAAAGTGGCCTCTGGAATTTTCACAAGGTTTTCCTAAGATCAGGCATAGTCAGATATTTGTTTTACCCTGAATGACCCAGTTTTGAGCTTGTCTGAAAATTTAATGCCAACAGATAGGCTGACCAAGTCCAAGAAGATTTGAACAATTTGACCTCCAGGGTATAATTGTGTATTTTTTTAAATACAGATGTATAAATATTCTGCCTTTTTGTTTTGAACCACTTTGTAGAGATTTCAAAGTAACTGTCACACTTCCAGTCAAAACATTAATAGTTAGGGGTGGGCAATATATTGTAATATATTGTGTTTTAGAACTTAATAATTTTCAAGTATTCTTGTAGATCAAATGAATAGAAACAAATAGCAAATATGTTTATAGTTAAATAACATCAAATTTATGCATATTTTATTCTAATGTAAATTTCACAACTTAAGGAGAACAATAATTATTGCACAATGGAATGCAGTATAAACAAGCTATTATGATTAAGTGATAATGGTTACTGTAAGAATGAACAGAAACTTGAAGTCAAAACATCAGTTGAAAACTAAGGGAAAGAAACAAAAAGCTCAAAATATGAAAATACCTTAAAATAGTTAAAATAAAAGAAACATACTCATCTTTTAAGCATGTTTTGATTTTAGAAAATATATATTGCAATATAATGTTCAAATATAGCAATATATTGCATGCGCTGATCTAGCAATTGTCTCAAGGGGGGGGAGGGGGGGGGGGTCTGACATGGAAATGTTGGTCAACTTTGAAAAATTACCATACCAGGCCTAAATTGAAATATTGTTTGTTTCCCCTCCCCTGCCTCATACCAATTAGGGTTGGGTAAGTAGGTAGGATTTTTTTTCTTCATTCAAACAATGTATATAATAGCTATAAAACTTGCAGGCTTATTAGCATGATTTTTATGTTGGCTAAACTTGTTTATATCAGTTTTGGTTATATATCAGAGATTCATTGTTCAAAAAGAATTGCAGTGGTCAATAGAGATGAAAAATGACTTATTATGTACAGAAATTTATTTTCTTTCAGATGTTTAACACATTGTCAGGCCTAAAATTGTTTAATGTGACAATCTGTCATTCCCCTCTGCCACTGGAAAATTAGTTGAAGTTCAATGCTAAATTGTCTGCTTCTGTTATCAGTCAATATGCTTTGGATGTATCCAATATGACACTGCCATAAACAAGACTTAGTATTTTACTTTATTCTTGTTTGTTGTTAATGTTAAAGAAAAACTGACAATGACCCAGAGGAGATGTCCTTGCAGATTTTCATATTTACCATACATTACCAAAAGCAGTGCCCACAGCCAGGATAGCATTTTAGTGTTTACTGATGAATAGAGTTGCAAATATATTGGTTATTTGTTAAAAATTTAATTCTTCAGGATCTATGACTCACTGATTAGGAAAGGTGTGATACAGTTCTCATTTTTAGACAACTGGGATTTAAACTTATGACTACATGTGTAACAAACCCGGCCCGGTATTGAACCCGGTCCGCCGGCGTGATAGCCCAATGCTCTAACCACTGAGTCAAAGAGTTGACTCCCTGACGCAGTTGCCAGAGATTGTACTTATACCCGTGACGACGCCCATGACGCATCGTCCCATTACTTTCCCCTCCGAGACGTCTCGACCCGAGACTTAATTAGCAGGGAAACATGTGGGTAAGGCAACTCCGATCTGGCAGTTGACATTATCCCACTTCTGACACCAAATGTAACAAACACGGCCCGGCCCAGAATCAAACCCAGTCCGCCGGCGTGATAGCCCAATGCTCTAACCACTGAGCCAGAGAGTCAACTCCCTGACGCAGTTGTCAGAGACTGTATTTATACCTGTGACGACGCATCGTCACACATGTATCTAACTTAAATCAATGGCTGTAAAAAAGTTTGTACCAACTCAATAACCAAATGAGATTAAAAAAACAACTAAATTTAAGAAGTTGGAGCTGAATTTAGTGCCAGCAGCTCCAATATATTTTCAGATATTTTTTATTGTTTGTATATCATGGTGTGATATGTATGTAATATTCCAAATGCAAAAGATATATTCACAAAGGCATAATGTTTAATAATTCAAAAGAAATTTAAAACAAATAAGATGGAAATAAAAACAGTACTCAGTCATATATTTTTATATTCAGGTTCAAAATAACATACATTATCTACAATTCATCTACCCAAATATTTTTTTATAATTCAATTTTTTTACCAAAACTCCATGTGTAGTCTTTTATTTATTGCAGAAACT
Organism: Solen grandis; assembly: GCA_021229015.1. Taxonomy (NCBI): domain Eukaryota; kingdom Metazoa; phylum Mollusca; class Bivalvia; order Adapedonta; family Solenidae; genus Solen; species Solen grandis. Next base: position 47,701,389 of record CM037784.1, on the reverse strand, counting down.
TGATATATTCATTTTTATTATTAACATTTATCCCATAATCTATAGGCGTCAGTCACTTTTATTTTCAATCAAATCAATATAAATAATATTGAAGGTTGAAGCACAAATTCTTCCCAAGAGACACACTTGCAGTTTCAATCTTACAGTAGGTACCTTAAATTTATATATAACTCTGCCCTTAAGACTATTCGCCTTTAAGACAGGACTTCTAACTCCCCTAATCTGTGGGTTCATGCAATACGGATTAAGAAATCCAGAATGCATGACAAATCATCAAGTCATATGACATTTAATATTCAGAATAATATTCACTGGTATAAAGTACAATCAATCATAAATGTGTTTATACAACAAATAAAAACACAATTTAAAAAATAAGTCTGCATGTGTTTCTTACCAGTTGTTGTTGGTTTTTTTTGTTTGTTATTTATTCCATTCTGGAAATTGTTTTCAATCACACTCTCATGCATTTTTTTTTTTTGGGGGGGGGGGGGGGAACAGTGGGTCACAGTGTCACATATTCTTATCTGCACATAAACAAAACCTCAGTTAGGTGCAATATGGTCATGCAGTTAAAGGGGAAAGTTGTGTCAGCAGGATGAGTAGATTTGGTCAAGTTTGTGTATAAATTATGGGGTGAAAAGCTATCAATTACCTATTTTTGAAATGAGTGCTTGCAAAAGTCAGAACTTAATCAGAACTTAATTAAAAGAGTTAAAATTGTGTTAGCAGTTGTTTGAGTTTGGATCGTGTACGATTTCTTTCATGTGCAGGATAAAAATACAATTGATCTAGCTTTTCATATCTTTACCCAGACAAAAAAATCAGGATTGCAATAAAATATTTTGCGTCAGACTGTTTTGTTTTTTTTTGGAGGGGAAACCAACAATATTTTATTTAAGACCCCAAGCCATCTCTGAAATTCACCGTATGGAGGGCTCAAGAAAATCTATGATGAAAATTGTAGTATGTATTTTCTGCATATCCCAGGGTGGAACAAATTATTGGAATTTATCATGTAAGTGCTCATTTTTCTATTTAATTTAATTTCTGAGATCTAAATAATATAATGACCTAAGTTATTGTAATATTATCATATTAATTAATTTTGATGTATCGTAATAATTAAAAAGTTAATAAATAATAAGTTAATAATAAACATATTTTTTCTGTGCTGATCTTAATTTTCTTTTAAATTTGTGTGTCCAAAATTTGTTAATCCAATCTTATTTCTAAATTAAAAACGTGAAATTAAGCGTTTTGGCATGTGTTATACTGTACTGTATATCTTTTGAAGACTTGATCTACATACGGTTTGTTATTTTTTTCTATTAATCATTTAAATAAATGTATTAGAAATGTAAAATAATTCATAAATAACACGATTTTATATCAATAGCATCAAATAACTTTAGTGACCCCTCTTTCTCAATGAGGTCAAGGGTCACCAAAATGTTTTGATCATGCAGACGCTTTCCTGTTGGAAATTTATTTATATTTTAAATATTAAGTAAATATATTTACCGCTGCCAGTGCAGTCCATTTTATCATGGCTCGCAGAAGAAGGCATTTTCTAATTGCTTTTGCCTGCTAATCCCATGAACAAATTACCTAATGATATTTTTTCTGTTATGAAAGGGTAGGCTTCGCCTATACGGTAGGTTTGTTGATGATAGTTTGACGGTCAGCGACCAAATGACTTGAGCATGATATTGTCACCAGACTGCGCATGTGCGACGATACTGAAAACGGAAGTGACGCAAAGACGGCTTCGTGGACGTGAGGAAAAAATCTTGACAAAACATATCCCCTAATTGTAACTACTGTTCCTTTGGAAACGGCTTTATAATGGAATAGGTTTGTGTCACGTTTCACTATTTTGAAATGTTTTTGGATTATCAGTGTTAGAAAGCCTTTTATCGGATGGAAGGAAATAGGAAAAGTAATGTTTAGCCTGACATATTCAACTGTCAAACAAAACATTTTTTTCTTACGAGTCGAAGTCAGTACAGTCAGAAAACTTAAGTCGTGTCTAGTGTATAATAATAAAAAGAAAATATTAAAACAAAATGTTTAAATGGACGGCATTCAATAAACATACCCCCCCCCTTCTCTCTGTCTCCCTCTCTCCCGTTTTGATCTTAAAGCCTACTAACCTGTTCAATAGCCTAATCTCTACTGAGATCCGCTCCGGTAATTTTTTTCGTATTGGCCTCCGCTGGATCTCTACCCAACCCTTATATAAAGGCTTCGGGAAATTTACACTGATACCCCTACCTCGTTTCGGCCAATTCAAATCGATTGTTTTAGGAAGCACACCTAAAAATCCACGCATGTCTAGTAAGAAGACATATTTTTCTTTTCATTCCATTCAACATCATTGTCTTAGCTTACCGATTTTACCAGTTTTACAGCTACGGACTCACAAAACCTCCAAACTCGCCGTTTAAACCGCCATATTGTTTACATGCGATGGTTATCACGTGACTTGCGGGTTATGCGGCACAGAGCGGTGTGAGGTTTTCTCGATCTATAAGTAAATAGAACGTATTTCACATAAACTTTATTTTGAAAACTTGTTTTATACTGCAAAATTTCTTTGATTTTGCAAGGGCCGACTTATTGGCAAAGAGCATTTACCTTTTGCTGTTGAACACTCGTAACTGAACCGAGCTGTAGTTTAAACTGCTTCGCCACTAGTCACGTGATCAATATTTACAAAATGTCTGTTTAAAAATATGAGGTGAGCGGTTTGGTGTTTTCGGTCGCCGTATTTTATGAAAACGGCAAGCTAAGACAGTGATGTTGAATGAAAAGGAAAGAAAAATATGTCTTCTAACTAGACATGTGTGGATTTTTAGGTGTGCATCCTAAAACAATCGATTTGAACGGCCGAAACGAGGTAGGGGTATCAGTGTAAATTCCCCGAAGCCTTTATATAAGGGTTGGGTAGAGATCCAGCGGAGGCCAATACGAAAAAAATAACCGGAGCGGATCTCAGTAGAGATTATTCAATAGCCTAAATAGGTCCGCAAATATAAATTAATGAATGCAATATATATATAATTATTTAACAACTAGTATTAACAACCTACTAATTGGTGATATGGATGATCTCTTGTGTGTGTGAAAATAAATAATATTTAGTAATAATAAATATTTAATTATTGCTGGCCCAGGGCGGCAATATTATTCAATTGAGCAAGAAAGCAACTCTTTACTCCCGCATCACTGATGTTATATACAAACAGGTTCCTTCTCTGATGGTCACAGAGATAAAGACATATCAGAAAAACTGTAATCTCTACTGAAATCCGCTCCTGTTATTTTTTTTCTGGATCTCTACCCATAAAAGCTTTGGGAAATTTACACCGATACCCCTACCTTGTTTCAGCCGTTCAGATCGATTGTTTTAGCATGCATGTGGTTTATAGCCTACCAGGAGAACATGTTACTGGAAGGTGCTAGACTGGTAGGTGCATAATTGGGCAGATTAAATTGGAGTACGTCCCTTTGTTCCTGGGATTCCTTTTCCACATCTCAATTTTGCGCAGTAGTAGCTGCAAGCAGTAGCTTCTAGCTTGAAGTAATTACTTCAAGAAAACTATGCATAAATTCTTTTCAAAACAATGCTACAACTAGGTGCACTAAGGGAAATATCAAACTGATGTCGCTTATATCATGCTATGATAAGTGATCTGATAAGTGCATGTACAGCAGCTATGAATTTAGCTCCCTAATTCACATGAATGGAGAATCGAATAATATTAGCTTTGATATCATTTCCTAGCTATGAACCTCTCCTTCAACTTTCTGGGCGATTTTTTAGCATTCTTGGAGTGCTAATATTTGTACTAGTGAACAAGATGTTATAGAAAATAAACTTCAAAAGAAAATTCTGCCAGAAAAAAACATTTAGGATAGTGAGTTAAAGTGATTAATATAAATGTTTCATAGAATAATTCTTAAAAAGTTATGTAAATTCAGAAATTGCTTCAAATTTGTTAATCTTCTTGTTTTTTTTAAAAATAAATTAAATCCGCGAAAAATAATGACAATTAGAAACACAACCTTTTTTCTGATTATTTTTCTATTTGGATGGTGAATGAAAGGTGTGCATCTACCCTGCAGAATACTAAAAACATAAATTTTAAGCCTTTGACCCCCAAAAAAGTAAAAGTATTACCTTCAACTTCTTCCTGAAGAAAAATCTGCAATTTTACACACCAGAAAATTCTCACCCAGGTAGTTATTAAGCTGTCATTCAATGTAAGATTGAAGGGAATATATTAAGTAAAGGGAAAAAAAATGTTTTTAAGTAAATTAAATCATAGTTGATCCTCTTTTTTCATTTCATTCCTTTGTAGTCTTTAGATAATGTTTGATGCCAATTAATTTTCCGACCTTTGCGGTTACGCCAATTTTATTTTTTTTCTTTCAATGCTATTTCCAAATTTGTAGTAAAAAAAATTAGAATTCCTAGTCTTTTTATCCGTATACATAAACTTGTGATAATTGCCTAATTAACCTAGATTGTTGTAGGGCATCAAAACAGACAGCATTTAAAATTTTGGTACCCTACCCAGTTTTAAGGTGTCACTCAATCATTGAAAGTGGGCGAAGTATGCACATGATAACACACTGGTACACATTACCACTGTCATGGTCTGCCTGTCAAAACAATACCACAAAGCTTTTGCTTATAAAAATCCTGTTTTAACTGTTAAGAAGTAATGAAAACGTCTGGTACCATTTACGGGGTGTAAAATTTTCTTTTAGGTCACTCGTCCTGTAGGACGAGTAGGTGAAAAATCTTACTCGTCCTTGAACAAAGTTAGTTCGTCCTAAAATGATTTTAATTTTTGCTTCCTGTGAGGTTGTAAAGCTTTTGATATTTTGCGGAAACACCGCTAAACCATTTTTCTTTTTTTCGTCAACCACGGAAAGCCAGAAAACCAATGATCTGGGGCTTTTCTTGTGCATTTCAGTTTATTGTAAGCGCTTTGGTGCTTACTATGTTTTAACTCTCACTTTTTTGTATTTTCGTCATCTCTACCGCCAAGAAGCGTCTTCAGTGACAATTGTTCCGACATTTTGAACATATTTGCTGTCCCTGACTGTGCCGCAGTCCCGGACTGTGCCGCAAACAAACAAAAAACGTATTGAAAAACACCGTACAATATTGTGAACCAGTCTGCGCTAGACCTTTCGGATCTTTCTAAAAAATGAGCGTCGCTATGGTGATATTTTGTCAAAATTAGCTCCCCTGATCAAGTAAAGCGTTTTATGATCTTGATTAACCATCGTAACAACATGAAATTCATTTTTTACTGAAACATTTCTTTCTTGGCCGTGAAAAGTTAATCGTCTGGTCGGACGAGTGTTCAGGGAAATTATGCTCGTCCGACACTGAAATTCACTCGTAAATACGAGCGGACGAGTGGATATTTACAGCCCTGATTTAAAAACAGATGGCATGCATGGCTATTTTGAGGAATTTTAAAAACACCGGGGTCAAATTCTTGGATGTATTTTGGGATTTTCAGGATGTATATGTCTGCGTTCACTTATTGAAACCCTGCCGCAAACAAATCATACTCTGGTCTAAATTCCCCACCCCAGTGACTAATTCTGCAATGTTATTCCTTGCTGCACAGTCTATTACATCTCTTTTGGCAGCAATATAATAATGTTTATAATTATGTTTGAAAACATGAAGCAACAGTATATCATGCAATATCTTCCCAGAACCACCAACAGTTGTCTCAAATTTCCATGTTGACTTAATTATGTCTGGACGCAATATTTCTTGATATTTTTCCTTTGGGTTTTAATAATATATTAAGGAAAATTTCTTTATACATGGAAATCTAATTAAATTTAAATTAAAAAAAATGCACCGTCTGCTAGGAATCAAAGACCTGTTAAGTATATTATAGGCCTTTGTAGGAACTGAATGGTCAGGTGTGCAGAATATAGTGGTAAAAAACGGCAGATTGTATTTGTTAATCGCTCAGCCTTAAGTTTGGTCACATTTGATGATGAAAGGGTAAAAAACTTTCAAAAAAACGTACTTGACTTTAGCATGGCTCTGAAATGTAATGGAATAATGTTTAAAATGAAAAAAAAAATGCCACAATTATAACTGTTCAAAATATATTTGTTTTTTATGCCTGTTTAGAAAAAGACTAAATGTCAGTCTTGTCAAAAAATTTTACATTTTAGAAACAAAGCAGGCATGTCCATCTACTTGTGACAAAGAGCCATTAGATGTTTTAAGTGACACTTGTACATCCTTGCCATAAAACTAGCTTTTGTGGCAACATGGTAGAGTTTTCAACCTGCATAGCTGAAGTCCTGGATTTGCATGTATTATTTGCAGACGGATTTTACTCATTTGCAATAATTTTTTTATTTTAAGCTCACCTGAGCACATGTGCTCAGGATGAGCTGTTAGGATCGATGAATGTTCGTCGTCCGTCGTCTGCAATTAGTTTGTTTGAACTCTAGCATCTTCATTTCTTAGGCAATCATCTTCAAACTTAATGACAATGTTTATTTCTGTAACCTCTTGGCCAGGTTTGATTATAGCTGATACTGGCCAGTTAGGTCAGTAGTTATGTTCCTTTTAATAAAAAAAATGCATCTTCATTTCTTAAGCATGCTGCACTCAAGCATCTTCATTTCTTAAGCAATCATTTTCAATCTTTATGTTTATAGCCATAATCTCTTGGCCCGTGAAATATGATACTGTTATAGCTCCCTTGCTTGGCACTCAGCATATAAGGGAAGTTCCAGGACTGGTTGGCCCGGTGTCAGGATAATGTGACTGGGTGTGGTATAATGCCACATGTCTTCAGCGTGATACTGCAGTGTGGCAGCACTATATCTGTCTCAAGTAGACACCATCTCCATAATGACTGAAATACTGTTGGTGGGACATAAAACCCAACAAACAAACATGATCTCTTGGCCAAGTTCAATTATGGATGATATAGGCCAATTTGGACTGGAGTTATGCCTCTTTTAATATAAAAAATTGCCAGATTACACTTTTTTGCACTTTTGCATCTTCATTTTTAAGCAGTCATTTTCAAACTCTGTGACAATATTTATAGCCATAATCTCTAGACTAAGTTTGATTTTGGCTGATATTGGCCAATTAAGTCAGGAGTTATGCCCCTTTTAATATTAAAAAATGCCATATTTCACTGTTTATGCTCTAGTATCTTCATTTCAAGTTATGCAATCATTTTGAAATTTCATTGAAAATGTTTATAGCCATAATCTCTCAGTCAAGTTTGACTTCAAATTTTGACCACAGGTACTGTTTGGTTTGTGGAAATGAATTGATCTCACGGACTAAGTATTCAGTACAACTAAGCTGTAATTTATCAACTTGTACAGGCAGGGAAGGCAGTTTTTCTCAGATGAGCATCCTCAGGGCCATCTTGGCCCTCTTGTTCGTCTTCTTATACTTCCAGTAGTGTGCTATTATTATGGAACTAGTTAATGCTAGTTTTCACAAATTTAATGTGTGTATCAAGCTTCTATTTTCAGACTGTACAGAGTAAAATATAATTGGAATATTGGATTCTTCCTTTTTTGAATATTGGAAATTTGAATTTTAACTTATCTTGTTGCAGTTATTGACTTGAGTCCCAGGCATTAGATGTCCTCACTATATGGAGTGTAACAGTAAATCTCACCAATGATCACTAGGCGTAGAAGAACCAACTCTGACTCTGAGGACCAACCCAATGCCTATACACGACATCAAGGAACACGACAAACGTTTGTAAGCCAGACACCGCCTTCACCAGACCTTTCGAGGACAGTCATTGACTCAGATATGTCATGTAGAGACAGAACAAATGAATTCTTTTCAGCAGTGAAATCTCTGAATTCAAGACAGACAAATGGAGTTGTTCCACATTCACGAGCCTCTGCTTCAGTTAAACAGAGGAGTGAATTCACACAAAGTGCCAGGTATAGTTAGACTATATATTAATGAAGAAAAATTGTTTATCAGGGTAACCTGGTTGTATTCATAAACAGCTCATTTTGGACTGAAATAAAATATCAGTTATTTAATGGACTTATTAAAAACCTTTCGTGATATATAGTTATTGCTTTTATCTAGTAAATTAGTTGCTCATATTGAGAGTTGAATATTTCAAGAGATACAGGATTTATAGAATTTTACCACTTTTAAGCAGCTTGTTGAGTAAAAAATATGGTTTAACAGTAAATGGCTTGAAAGGTTTGTTTGTTTTCCCATTAATAGAAATGTTAAATGAAAGAAAATTATTGTAAGCTGTTCAGATTTTTCAAGGAGTAGTTTATTAGGAAAAAAAATCCGTCTCTGGTCTCCAGCTAAAAAAAAAAAGGGGGTCGATAGGTCTGGATTTTTCTTCTTTTTTTAAATGAATGTAATATAAAAAAAAGTTGTTTTTTTAAAGGTGGAAAGGTAAAAAAACCCTTTAGGGTCAGTCGTAAAAAAAGAGGGTCAGTTGGGAGACCAGAAACGGGACTTTTTTTTTTCTGCCCTACTATGTAACTCTGACAATTTTACTTAGGAGATGGAGTATATACATGTGTGATATTTATTTCAGGAAAGTCGGCAGGGACTTAGCCAACACATTTGCAAAGTTAGAAAAATTGGCATTATGTAAGTTTTTAAGTTTTATTTGCTCTTAATTATTAAATTATTATCTCTATGATTTTCATTGTAAAAATGATGGTGAGAAAAATAATCATTGAAAAAAAAACGATGTAATGTTACTGTGGAAATTTACCATTCAGTGATTCATTGTCATGTTAAGAAACTATTTAAAATGTAACCTTATAAATACAATGAAGATTTATTTTAAGATAATACTAATTCATTTCACAGTTAATTATGACCATTAAAAGTTGTTCCTGGAATATGTTGACAACCTTGATTAGAAATAATATTTTCATTTTATCACATTATTCTTTTTCTAATTGATACTTTGAAAGTACCACAACCACTCTATTAAAATTTCATTTGTACCATAACCATACCCAGATATAAATAATTGAGAAAAATCTGAATTGTTTAATTTGAATGTAAGTATAACCCTTTCCCTCATATAGACTCATTTTGACGCACTCAGTAGGTACCACATAAAGCCTGATCTGCAGAAAACCACAGTTAAACCTTACCAAATTTAATTGTAAAATCCTCATTTCCAGACCACTGAGGAGCAGCGAACAGCATAAAACCTGATCAGCCTGCGAGTTACTCGCAGGCTGATCTGGTTTTATGCTGTTCACATAGGTCTTTTCATGGTTTCCTCTATGAGGGAAAGGGTTTATCACAGTTAGTGTGTGTATCAGGAACTGTTGTTTTTTTTTTAAGTTCTGAGTCTAAGCATTGGCTAAATTAAAAGAAAATATCTGTAAACTAAGTGCTGTGGAAACAGTCAAATATGTGAACAACATATTGTAAATGAAACTGTTCTGGAAATTAATGGTTTTAAAGTAGTTATAGTCAAATATAACATTGTTATTATCTTCAGTTAAATAGGGTTGTTATTAACTGCTGCTGGTTTGATGTAGATGAAATATTTTGATTTGTAATTCCATGTATATCACCTGATGTTTCAATGTTACTTTCGTGACTAAACTGTGACTTACATCTCTCAATACTCAATATATTGATCAAGTGCTTACATCTATAACATTACTGACATGTCTGCAGTGGCCAAGAGGAAGTCTTGTTTGATGACAAGCCGGTGGAGATTCAGGAGCTGACTTACATTATTAAGGAAGACATCAACAGCCTCAACAAGCAGATAGCCAAGCTGCAGGAGCATGTCCGAGGACAGCAGGGGCAGAATGGCCGACAGAAACAGAGCCATTCCAACTCTGTGGTGGTGGCTTTACAGGTATGGGCCACATTAGCGTATATACCTGGGAAGACATGGTATTGTGATGCTGTGTGTGATTGATAGATAGGTCAGGGTGGTGACTCTTTAATCTGATTTTAATAGAACCTAGTCATGTGGACTGTTGTTTGTGGTGAATATGAGGCTAGTGTTTTGCACATAATGCTCATTCAAAAGGTCATGGACCTATCCATTCTCTGTTTGAAAAAAAACAAAGTACTAACTACTGGAACATATTGTCAGATGTTATTGTTTTGTTGAATATAGACACAGTAGAACTCAGTTTATATAACTAGGGTTGCAGATTGTTTTGAACGTGAACATTATATGATAAATTGCAAATTGGGGATTTTGAATCATGAGTTGTCGAAAATTCAGGTTTTGGGGAATTCTTTGAAAGTTTTAGTGTATTTTTTAGTGTTAAAATAGTTATCATAATTGGTGTCAAGTTGACTGTTGAAAGTTGAGGCTGTAACATCATGCAATCACTTACACTGACCATGTAAAATTATATACATGTGTATCACGTCTGTCATACATGTTCCTAGTTTTCCTCATCTGTATCCAAACTAACCAAAACATGTTGGAAGAAATGGACCAAATTTACTGTGTATATTCAGCAGTAACTTTAACTATAGAATTTTGTCATCAGTTGGCAGGCAGCATGGAGAGTAAAGATGATAGAATGTTTTTCATTTCTTAATTTTCATTTTTCTTCTTTACTTTCAGTCAAAACTGGCATCTATGTCAAATGATTTCAAAAGTGTTCTGGAGGTGCGCACAGAGGTAAGTGTGTTTCACATTAATGAGTACATATATATGCTTATTTTGGATGTGACTGAACACCCCAGCATCAGGATTGATGTGCAATTTCTTTGTAACAGTTTTTCTGTAATGGTCTGATCAAGTGATCATACTGAGAATAGTTTTTTCTTATGCAAAAGGACCAATTAACAGTTGAGACTGTAATTATTTACAAAGGGTTATTAAGAAATATACAAGTTTGTTTGTGTGTGGTTTGACATAGTACAAGGTATGATGTACACATATAGCCACAGTTGTGTGTGAGTGTTTTAGTACAGTCACATGTTGTGTTTGATTATGTTTGTAGAACCTAAAACACCAGAAGTCCCGGCGGGAGCAGTTCTCTCAGTCTTCGTCCATGGCACCTGCCTCACAGCCAGGCTTTGGACACCCAGGTAGGATCATTAACCATTTCTGGGGTCCATATCTGGGATATAGTGGGTTGGATCCCCAGGTATGACATACACCAGTCCTTTAAAATGGTATTGGATATTTGTCTTGTGGTTATCCAAGTGTTGCAGTAATGTGACTGAGTGTTGACGATATTGTGATGCTGCATTTAGTCAATACTGTATCTGTCACATAAGGCAAACGTTCCCAAATGAATGAAATTCAGATAATGAGATGTTAAAACCAAGCAATTTAACATCAAATAATCTTTTCCAACTAGGTATCAGGGCACAAAGTTGTTGCTTGGTAATGCAGGGTTACATTATCCAGAGACCAGACAGTTATCCTAGAAGTTCATTGTATATTTTTATTTGAAAAAAAAATGTGGCTGAAAATGTTTGCAAAATTATAAGAAATTAAGTTTTATTCATTATACTGGTACAGTTATCAGATACTCACTTTAACTTCTGGTTTCCATGACACTAGACAAGAAATCTTAACACAGTTTACTAAGATGTGTAGTTTAAGCAGCATAAAAGCATACTATAGATATTAAACAATTATATTGCTCACAAAAAATGAATAAAAAAAAAATTGAAAGGCTTTAAAATCTTGTTAGCTTGAAAATGTATCAAATATTAAACGTTTGTTTTCTGTGACATTGTGGATATGACATTAACTCGCAGCATTGAATAATGCATTGACATAAAGTTATGCATGGGTCTGAAAAATCTTCAGCTAATCACTACAAATGCTAGAGCCTCTAGTAGTATGATGGCAGACAGATGTCTGTGATCCATGACTATACTGTGTTAGTATGAAGGCATTATGTGTGTTGTGACAGGTCAGTCAGTGCTACTGCAGGATGAGGCCAAGTACGGTGCCGGGGGAGATGTGGCAATCAACATGGACTCCATGGATCAGTCCCGGTACCAGCAGCAACTCCAGCTTATAGATGAACAGGTACCAGCCACCCTCGTAATCTATATTAGACTACTCATTATGAATAGCTTCCAGGGGCTATAATTGCTAAGGTCTTAAAACTGGAGAATAAAAAAAAAAAAAGTAATCATTTAGCAACATATTTGGTTTATATCAACACATTTTCCCCATTTGTAGTTTAATGTATTAACAATGACCCTAACTCCACATGAAAAATGTAACCTTTTTTTTTTATAAGCAAAGTCTTTTATTAGATGTTTAACTGGGGATGCTTGTATAATGAACAAGGAGTAAATTGGAGGCTAATTAATCTAAAAAATACCTTTGATGTTAAGGTTTTTAGCTCACCTGAGCATAGCTCAGGGTGAGCTTTTGGGATACTTGATTGTCCGTCGGCCGTCGTCCGTCAACAATTTGATGTTTACACACTAGAGGCCACAATTTTGATCCAATCTTCCTCAAACTTGGTCAGAATGTTTGTCTTGATGATATCTTGAACCCTTTCGAAAATGGGTCAGGTTGGATCAAAAAGTAGGTCAGTAGGTCAAATCTTAGAAAAATCTTGTAGTCCGTCAACAATTTTTATGTTTACACACTAGAGGCCACAATTTTGATCCAATCTTCCTCAAACTTGGTCAGAATGTTAGTCTTGATGATATCTTGAACCCTTTCGAAAATGGGTCAGGTCGGATCAAAAAGTAGGTCAGTAGGTCAAATCTTAGAAAAATCTTGTTTACACACTAGAGGCCACAATTTTGATCCAATCTTCCTCAAACTTGGTCAGAATGTTTGTCTTGATGATATCTTGAACCCTTTCGAAAATGGGTCAGGTTGGATCAAAAAGTAGGTCAGTAGGTCAAATCTGAGAAAAATCTTGTTTACACACTAGAGGCCACAATTTTGATTCAATCTTCTTCAAACTTGGTCAGAATGTTTGTCTTGATGATATCTTGAACCCTTTCGAAAATGGGTCAGGTTGGATCAAAAAGTAGGTCAGTAGGTCAAATCTTAGAAAAATCTTGTTTACACACTAGAGGCTACAATTTTAATCCAATCTTCCTCAAACTTGGTCAGAATGTTAGTCTTTATGATATCTTGAACCCTTTCGAAAATGGGCTGGGCCGGACCGAAAAGTAGGTCAATAGGTCAAATCTTAGAAAAATCTTGTTTACACACTAAAGGCCACAGTTTTGATGCAATCTTCCTCAAACTTGGTCAGATTGTTTGTCATGATGATATCTCGAACCAGTTTGAAAATGGGTGGGGCTGGATAGAAATGTAGGTCAGTCCAATCATCCTCAAACTTTGGCAGAATGTTTGTCATGATGATATCTTTTGTGGATGGGGTCAGAAAATTCCTGAACATTGTTTCACCTCATCATCTTAATTCTAAAGCAATCTGTTTTGTACAGGCAATGAATGATACTTTTCTCAGGTGAGCGATCTAGGGCCATCTTGGCCCTCTTGTTTATATTGTGATTACCCCATCTACTGATGAACTCATTATTAGACACACAGATGTACTGCACTCTTTACTTAATTGAAAATAGAACTACTGGGGTAGCTGATGTCAGCTGATACAGACCTCAAGGTAACTTTGTACTTACTGTGTGTGTCATGGTTGCAGGATTCCTATATCCAGAGCAGGGCAGAGACAATGCAGAATATCGAATCAACGATTGTTGAACTGGGCCAAATCTTCACGCAGCTGGCCCATATGGTGAAAGAACAGGAGGAATCTGTACAGAGGTTGGCGCATACCTTTGTCTTCTTTCCTTTTATTAACACCAGTCTGAGTTGAATATTGTATGTAAAGTAGCAGACTTCTCACTGACTCCTTATTTGATGTCCAGGACTCAAGATTTTGAAAACAGATCCCTTCTTTCCTGAACATTTTCTATATCACTGATAGTATTGTGGTTTCTATTGTCTCCCCTGCTTTAAGTGGATATTTATCATGTACATTGTACGGCCCATTGTAGTTGATGAGCAGTATTGCACTTATAAAAAAATGTGTCCTTAAATGCGATTGATTAAACATGTAACATACTTCTTTGTTGAATAAAGTTAAAAGGTTGGTTTGCAGCCAAATTTATACTTACAGTGATGTAGGCATATGAAATATGACATTTTATATAACTTGATCCAGTTAAATGAATATATTAAATGTTATTTTCAGCTGTTATCTCTAGAGAAAATTTTGTTCAAATTTTAACATGTAGGATTGGATCGGTATATAGTTCTACATATGTATCAAATACAAGATTTTAGCATTTTTTAGCATTTAATAATAGTATTAATTGTATTTCCTTGATTTTACTTAAAGAATTAGATCTTTCAGACAGTTCTTTTGTTAAAATGGATTTGTTTCTTATTTCAGGATAGACTCCAATGTGGAAGATGCCCAGTTAAATATTGAGTCTGCTCACAGTGAACTTTTGAAATACTTCCAGTCAGTGACAAACAATCGCTGGTTGATGATAAAGATATTTGCAGTGTTAATTATATTTTTCATCATATTCATTGTGTTCATGGCTTAGGATGGTGTTGTTCTCCAGTGTGACATGGAGTGGATTATACGGAAGGATTAATTACAGTGGAAATGTTAAACAACCAGCAGAAACTATCAATAGCCATGTGTCACCCCAAACAGGAAACTTTGGTGGCACATCTGTTTGAAACTCTGATTTGAAGTTGGGTTAATTTTGAATGTGTGATAAAGTGGGTGTTTTCTTATTGAAATCTGCGACTTAGTATTTGGATGAATGATACTAATTGATTCATAAAGAGATACAGATTATTTTTGCCACACAGCATACATTGCATTCCCAGACCATGTTGCAGGATTGTACCTGTCAGTTATAGTGGGCTTAGTCTACACAGTTCTCCCCCTTCATTTTATCAAGTCTTTTTGTGATAATTTTATTGTCATTTCATTTTAATCTATTTTAACAAGCCATGTGTAACATCATAGGGGTCCAAGGTCTTATACTTTACTGTTTAAAAGACATTGAGCTAAGCAGACTTTGTTTTGTTGTGTGCATTTTATCAAGCTGCAATAGGTTTTACAGTTTTTCCTTCAGATTGTGTCCAGCCTCTCTAAAAGGGAGAAAATTTTAATGAGCTTTTGACCCATTCCTTGTAGTTAAATGAGAAAATATTTTTTCAAATATGTGTTAGAATTGTCCTTGGAAATGAATTTTGCAAAAATTCAATTAAACATGGATTCTACTAGCAAAACGAGTTTGAAATATAATTTGCTGATTGGATCTTGTAATGCATTATCATGTCAAAAAATAAGGTATTGCCAAAACAACTGATGGCTAGAGTAAAATTAACATTTCTACTAGATCTTTGTAAACAATGATTTTTTTTGGGTTAAAATTTCTGCTCTTTTAAACATAATTATTTTTGATGAAAGATCATTTCAGGGTTAGGTGTACTGTATTTCAAAATATATTAATCTTGAAGCACAGTGATTTCTATCTTGTGTATTCCATAGCATGAGTAACTTCAATATCGAAGAAGAGGAGTTTTAATTATGATAGAAAAAAATTCTGTATGAAGAGGATTTGACAATAAATCTTAAATTGAGCTCCATCATGGTAGAGATTGTTCCAATATATCTTTTACAAAACTTTTACAAAAGCATGAAGAAGATCATCTAATGTTCTGATTTTGTTGATTGAACTATCCAATTTCCATAATTGTGTTGTTTTCCTGTTCATGATCTGCTAGAATGTTATGCAATCAAATAATGTGTGTGCTAGAAAGCCCAACAGCCTTTAATTAAAGCATTTAATTTTCACATTTATCTTGCTATTTGATTGTAACTGGTTATACAGAAATTGAGATGTAATGTTTTATCATACCATCAAATTGTGTATAATTATCAGAACTTTTATTTATTTCTCATATTGTATTAGACTGAATACTACATGGTATAGGAGATGCAGGTACTATGTATCATGAAAATTTCTCTCCACTACAAGTGATTTGTACAGACTTGGTGACCTAATTGTAGTAATGGCATCTTGTTCACTGGTTTTTAATTGTGTGCTTTATAAGACAATTGGGCATCAAGTGTTGATAAATATTTATTATCTGTAAATACTTATTTTAATATAATATGGGGGATAGTCAGAAACATTGTGTGTAATTTTTGTTATCATTGGGTAGATGAAACATATACGGTGATGTTCAGTGATATGAATTGATTGGCTAGGGTGATGTGGACCTAACATCTGCTGTCAATCATCGCAGTTAATGATGGCACATTGCATTGTGATATGTGTATTTTGCAGTGTGGCATATTTTCTCAGCATCTCAATTTACAACATTGAATTTTTGCACGAGATTCTCAGTATGCATTCTATCCTCAGAATATTTTGCTCAAACAAGGTAGGAATCTACTTCAGAAGAATAACCTGCTCTTTAGGTAGGAAAAGAAGTGTGAGTGACTCCATTTACATACATGAATGTTACGTGTACTATTTATTATTAAAAACTAACTCAGTCTAGTAGGTGCCACAACTTAAGAGCATCACTGTGTATGCTTCATATCCGTGAATTGTTATCACTGATTCTCTGATCTTTCATTGTTTATATAAATCATACACTCACTTGCATGCAATCTTGGGTGTCCCATACTGTTCAAGCTATGGCCGGTGTTGACCAGTCAAATTGTGGATTTGTTAAGTCCTTCATTTTGTAAATTAACATGATCAAAATAAAAGTGACATCTCTTAATTTTGTTTAATTCTATTCTTTAACTTGCCTCATGATAGAGTGGTAAGCTGTTTGGATGTTCTTTGTCCAGTTTACTTACACCGTGACATCTTTTCTATAGCAGGTTTAAACCTTTCCCTCATAGAGGACACCATGAAAAGACCTATGCGAACAGCATAAAACCAGATCAGGTTTTATGCTGTTCGCTGCTCCTCAGTGGTCTGGAAATGAGGATTTTACAATTAAATTTGGTAAGGTTCAACTGTGGTTTTCTGCAGATCAGGCTTTATGTGGTACCTACTGAGTGCGTCAAAATGAGTCTATATGAGGGAAAGGGTTGAAGAAACAGATGTTGACTGCCAGGTCGGAGGTCAGCCATTCTAGAAGTTAATAAACTTGTTTTGATTATGGTTGATATCATACCAGGCTTGAAATATACCACCAGTACTTACTGCAAAGTAATACTGTAATTCTTAAACTATGCAGATACATATTCCACTATTTTATGACATACATGTATTCTAGTACATGACTTAGCTGAAACTAATTATTACCTGAATAACTGAGAAAAAAGACTAATGAAAATCTCCCTAAAGTTTTACTTGGCCTTAAGAATTGTTGGTGGAATTTGACCTTGTTCTTGAATTATCTGTTAAGAATATCAATGAAACCAATGGGTTTACTGATAGAGTGATAAGTAGTGTCAAAGATACACTGGAAATACCAGTATATATGGTTATACAGCAATTGCTTGGAAAACTTTGATAGGCTTAAAACTTACAAATGCAAAATAAATTTTTGTATGGACACACCAGAGCAAACTGTTCAATCTTACTTCATCCCCCAGGTACTAGCTTCGAGAGGGTTTCTAGATAAGTGATACATGATAACTCTTAAGATGACAGAAAATCCATCCAAAGTTGATCTGTGACACATACAAAACCCGTTAAAAAAAAGAAGAAATGTCCCCGGGGTTGTGAGTTTGATTTCCAACCTCTACATACCACAGTTGTTAAAAATGTACTGGTAATTTAAATTTTTTCCATTAATAGATCAGTTCTTAAAGCATTGACTTTGTGCTTCAGTAAATGTAACAAATTGAGATTTTTCTAAACACACATTTTTAAAGGTCTTTATTAATTTTATTTTCTTTAAATTTTCAAATTGTGGCATTACTGATTTTTTTTAGATTTTTGGTTAGAAAAGCTCTTAACCCTTTCCCTCATATAGACTCATTTTGACGCAGTTAATAGGTACCACATAAAGCCTGATCTGCAGAAAACCACAGTTAAACCTTACCAAATTTAATTATAAAAGTCTTCATTTCCAGACCACTGAGGAGCAGCAAACAGCATAAAACCTGATCAGCCTGCGAGTTACTTGCAGGCTGATCTGGTTTTATGTTGTTAGCATAGGTCTTTTCATGGTTTCCTCTATGAGGGAAAGGGTTAAAGCTGCATATGTTTATATTCAATTATGTGGATTTCAGAATTTTGCTTTAAATTCAACTTCTAAAATCAGAGGAAGAGGGAAACACACACACACACACTTGGTAGCATATTCTGGAGAAAAATAAAACTAAGACAAGAAAAATGTTCCATTCTTTTAATGATCACCATAAGTATTGCATATCACTGGGCACAACTTTTCTTGACACATGATGCTCTTTCCAGCCCATATCTGTAGGTCATTGCTGTCTCTAGACCCAAGTATATAACAAAGTACACAACTTTAATGTGATCTTTAAGTTCTGATGGTATATAAGGGCCTTTTAATGGACAAAAATCAGTGGAGTCCGAATCTAATAAAAACTAACAAAAAAACATTAAAAAACTAATTTACCATCTTAAAGTTAAAACAACTGTCTCGTCAAAGGTATATTCTTTTAACCCTGTTCATTAAGGACAAAATGTCTGCATTCCTAATAAACCTATTGCAAGAAAAAAAAGTCAATAATACACTAAAATATACAAATACATGTAGTCTGGCATCTTACCGGTAGTGATAAAAATTTACAGAACAAAAGATCGAAGACAATTCAGTCTAGGTAAGACTGCATTACATTTTAGTAGAATTTTGTTTCTGGGAAATAAAAAAAAACAATGGCTACAGTTCAATACTTGTTAAGTTTATCTAGACAAAACCTTCATTCGGTGTCTTGTTTATTTGCGTAAATGGTAAATGATAAAAAGTAAGAGAGATGAGATGACGGGAGAACCTATTACTCCATGTTAATCTTTCACACTAAAGTCCTGCTGAAATTTATCCTATGCCCCATATTCTAGTTTGGAAGTGTTTATCCTGATTTGAAGATTGTCTAGTAACTTTAAAAGTAATACCATTATGACTTCCATACTGTTGAACAATACACTGCTCTGTCACTGAGAATTTTACACATTCATTATTTACTCATATACAATATACATGAAAGAGAACATCAAGCAACACAAACAACAGCTTACATAATACATTTACATATATGCACTTTCTATTACTTCAAGTCATACTATTCAGACGCATTTGTCAATGCCACTTCAAGTGAAATGTTTAATTTGAATCTGTATTCCAAAAAGATATAGGCGGGAAGTAGAATTTGTTACACAAGATCTTTGACATGCAGTACACAAAGAAGATAGTGTGATACCAGTTGGTAAAGCATGATATTACATTTATACCAACACTATCTGGCAATGTTGACTGGTACATTGTATCCATATACCTGCTGTGAAGTGTACTTTAATGCAAAGCTGACATAGACATCCTAAATATCAATCATCATGTCCACATCACTTCCAGTTCAAGTAGCTCAGGTCTGGTGTTTCCACTCAATCCCTCCTCCTCCCAATCAATGGGTAACATTATCTTCACTAGCATTATTATCATCAAATGATATCGTTCTCACTTTTTGGAAACTTGGTTTGATGAAAGACTAAAGTTGAAGATGTCTAGTTTATGTTGCAAAAAAAAACAAAAAAACATTTCTCTTTCAAATGAGACGTAAACCTACATAAATCAACAAGCTTTTCCCTAACACCTAATCTACATGCTGTGTAATATATTCCACACATGTTCATCAGGAAACAAACATATATTTGAGATTTTTCCCCAATCACTGATTTGTCAATTTTAATCAGTGAATTACCCCAGGTATTGCCAATCCTATGAGAAAATGGTCTACCTTGTGACTTAGAGCAGACAACACAAAGTGTGAGATCTTTCTATCTTAGATCTTATCCACTAACTTATCACTTTAACCCTTTCCCTCATATAGACTCATTTTGACGCACTCAATAGGTACCACATAAAGCCTGATCTGCAGAAAACTACAGTTAAACCTTACCAAATTTAATTACAAAATCCTCATTTCCAGACTACTGAGGAGCAGCGAAGAGCATAAAACCTGATCAGCCTGCAAGTTACTCGCAGGCTGATCTGGTTTTATGCTGTTCGCATAGGTCTTTTCATGGTTTCCTCTATGAGGGAAAGGGTTAAGCTCTGAGCAACTTAATCATTAAGAAAAACATTTTTTGTAACTATTTTTATCTTTTGGGGCTTACTACAGTAAAGACCCATTATAATGCTAAAGTTAGGGTCCAAATTGAGTTGTCAAGCTGTTCTTGATTTGGTTCTTCAGGATGTAGACCCAACTAATAGTATTTCAATCATTTGGAGCATTGTCTACATCACTGCTACCTCACTGTGATATCGCACTGTAGACAAGCGGTTTGATACCACATCCAGTTACATTATCCTGACACCAGGTTAAACAGTCTGGAACTTCATGTAAATCTATAATCTAAGCACCATGCAAAGGAGATATATCAATATCATTTTTAAAAAAATCAGCATTTTGCTGTTGAGGATTGAACCCATAAAATGAATACGTAATTCTAAAACCAAACCCCAGCAGGACTGGTCCTAGCTGCGTTGTAATTATATGACAACATTAATAAATACATGTATATGTTTTGGGTACAAGGGATGAATCAAGTTATCTGGGCTTTCATAGTATAATGGGTCTTCTTATTTAGAATTATACAATATTCTGGTCCGAAATAAATCTAAAGGAAAATATACACAACTTTTGTAATACCATTTCATCAGTAGGGATACTGTAGGATAATGCCTTCTCAAACTATTAAATAAGTGACATTAGTCTATTCTATCCATTTTGGGCTCTTTTACACTGCATTACTTAATGTGTCTAGTCATATGAAAGTGAGAAATATCACTACTGGCAACAGATTGTGAAGAAAAGAGACCCACCTATCTTTTTTTCAAATCCTGTCCATTTATACAGATTATGACAGCCAACATTTATACAAAATAAAATGAACACTGAAAAAAGAGTATACTAATCCCACATTGTGTTGCATAAAATATTATTGTGTTTATTTTAAGGAAAAGAAATAAGACCCTGTATAGCCTGCTGATATTAAGTAACCTTGTGAGCACTTGTCATATTTCTAACAAAAGTTGAAGAAATTTAACAAAAAACAAAGCACTGGAAAAATATACTCATTCAATGCAAAATAACTGGTTGACTGCATGATTACCTCCAAGTCATCCATCCACAAAGCAACCATGTATTCCAAAGCACCCTAAAATCATTTTTTGAACTGTTGCTTTTTTTTTCCTGGACATTTTCTACCAAATAATGGTGTAAACAGCTTTGATATTTTGATGATGTGGACACAGATAAGTTATGTCATTTCTTATATCAGATGATGAAGCACAAACATGTACTTCGAGAGAGAATTATATTTATACCACTGAACTGCAGTGAACCAGTACAGACAAGCATCAAGGGAGAGAATATGATAAAAACAGGTTACTTTTAAATTTTCCATTATATCATTTTCCCGCAAACAAAAAGGGTATCAACCCTTATACCTTGATAAAATAAGAAAAGCTGAAAATTCATTTTGCAAATATATATTTAGGACTCAGCCATACTTTATTATACCAATATTTAATGTTATGTGTCTTGTGTTTTTGAGAATACTGTTAGTGTGAACTAATTCATGAGTTAGTTGTTCACCACAATGCACTAAAAGTAACCTGACATCGAACACACTTCCTAATATTCAAGAAATAAAACTATATATGCACGTTGCATAAACTTCAAAATTCAGCAACTTTCAGTACAAATCAAGGAAGTAACTGTGATCAATTAAACTTTCATTTCAAGAACACTAAAATCATTTAGCCAAATTACAGTTTAACATTATTTTTTTAATATGATTTCCAAAATCATTTTTTATTAAGAAGCATCACTTTAACCCTTTCCCTCATAGAGGACACCATGAAAAGACCTATGCGAACAGCATAAAACCAGATCAGCCTGCGAGTAACTCGCAGGCTGATCAGGTTTTATGCTGTTCGCTGCTCCTCAGTGGTCTGGAAATGAGGATTTTGTAATTAAATTTGGTAAGGTTTAACTGTGGTTTTCTGCAGATCAGGCTTTATGTGATACCTATAGAGGGCGTCAAAAGGAGTATATATGAGGGAAAGGGTTATATACTATGTAGTATATTCCTCAAAACTGACAACCAATTTACTCTTACATTCCTTTACCCTTTCAGTATAAAATAAAGTCTAGGCATGAGGTATACCATACACTGAGACAACTGTTTATTTATGCACTGAGACAATTCATAGTATGATATGTTTTTGGCACAATTAGTCCAGCCTGACCAGCCTCCATTCTACCAATTTTACTTAATGCTGGGTAATACTTAACAGGAACATCTTCCACCATTCTTTTTTTTTTTTTTTTTTTTGTTAACTATATCTTAACAAATATTGTTTTTAAGGCAACTTTGTCGACGTTATTTACTGAAATATGTAAAATAAGAATGTGCTGGAATGTGTGTCATATGTTCCTACTTAATTCAAGATTTTAAGTATTACTTTGTGCTAAGTATTATTGGTGGAATTTGGTTCAGACAAGTTAAAAAAAAACAATATCAAAACTTTTGTGCAAAATAAGTAGATAAACAGTAACAAGAGTTTTACACCAAGTCTTTGATATATGAGTGTCTATAAATACCTGACAGGTGATAAATACCTGGAACAGGTAATAATGAAAGAAATCCACCTGAGGAGCAAAACACATGTCCATTTGTTTGTTCTGTAGGAAACATCACTAAGCATTAATGTACCAAATATGATCTTAGATGTACTTAAGAACTGGCTTCTTTATTTCAATATGTAGGCTTACAGAAAAAACTGAAATTGTCAATGTATTTACAACATTTGGGTATCAGCATAAAACAGGACTTCACCACATTTGAGGCAATAATGTTGTATACTGGTATATCAGAAAATCTGTTCTTTTCGTGAACAAATTCTTACTGATACTCATTATCACTGACATTGACAAAAACTAAGGCCACAGTAGGGAAATCACACCCTGTAGAGGTACTGTAAATGCCAAAATGCCTGCATGTATATATTCTTCCTCTATGTATGACGACAGAACAAGTTACAATATTCCATAATGTCCAACTCTTCACAGTCTAAAAGACAGCTGAACTGTCTCCAATATTCAAATATAATGATCAAATAAAATGAAACAAGAGGACCAAAATGGTCCTAGATCACTAACCAGAGTTACTATCAGCCTGAATAAAACATTTCTATCACTTGGGATATTACCTGGTGACCCCAAACAGATGTCACAATCTGTTTTTGATTATACACTAGACCAACCCAACAACATTCAGTTTTACAATTTTGTATAATGAGTTCTGAGGCAATCATTTTGACTGAATAACACTGTATTCTGATCAACTTTTTAGAAATTTACAAACCTGTTATATTAGGAAAAACAGCTATAGAAAAAGTTGAGTAAAGAGTAACCTCAATATCTCACCATTTGAACGATGTGTTTAGGTGAGCTAAAAGCTTGACATGTTCATACATTACACAGGAATAAAAATAAGAAGGTTCCAAAGAATATGGAAATCAGCTGCTTGACATTCCTTGTGTAAGAGTTCTTGACCAATTAACTCTTATTAAACAGTAGCAGAATGGAATTTCAAGAGGCAATTCAGGTAACATTGTTTTCTTTCAAAGAACAATAACTATACAACTGTTCAACTATATACATGTACAAGTAATTCATTAAGGACTACAACAACAGTAAAGCCATATTAAAAAAAAAAAGACCAAATGAATCTCACACATGACAACATGGTCTAATCTGCCTGTTTTAGATAATCAAAAAAAATTGTTAGCTTTCTTTTTTTTTTATTACTTTTATTTTAAATTGATCAAAAAGTGAGAGGAATAATTACTAATTCACATAAAACTATAAGCAATTTTCATACAGATGTCAGCATTTATATACAGTAAAAACAGAGTGGTGCCAAATTGGCCAAATTGCAAATAAACATTTTAAATAAGTTTGGTAAAGATTGGTTGTCATTTGCCATATTCAGAGGTCACATAACTCAAGATGCTATCCATTCATCCACCCCCTTAAACCAATCCAGGGCAAGACTTTAGAGAAGCAAATAAAACAAGTGAACTTAAAAAGGACATGTAAAAATTGCTCAAAATGAGCTTAACTAAAACAAAGTCTCCATACACTGTATATAAATTCATAAAAAACAAGAAGGTCATTTGGCCCTAGATCGCTCGCCAGAGGACATCATCTTATTTGAAACGATTCAAGTTGTTTCTATGACCCTCTATGGGCCTCATTTTTCAAAGGAACAACTTTACTATTGATTATGGTAGAAATTCATGAGGTGACCATTTCTGCAAAATGAAATCGAATTCTGACCATTGGTTTCACAGAAGAATTTTGAAATTTTCTATATAGGGTATATAAGGGAACTAGCTGACCCCCTAGGGGCCTCATTTTTCAAGGTATCAACCTTATTTTAGCAATTAAGGTAAACATCCATGAGGTGACCATTTATGCCAAAGGATATTATACTCTGACCATTGGTTTCAGAGAAGATGATTTTTCATAACTTTTTTCTTTCTGTTGCCATGGCACCCAGAGTTCTACATGGATCAAGTTTATTTTAGCAACTTTTATAAAGGTTTACCCAAGGATCATCCCTGCCAAGTTTTATCAAATTCTGTTCAGGGGTTTCAGAAGAGATGTTGTTTAAAGCAAACTGTTGTCTACGGAACACACACAATGGAGGACAACAAACGCAGGGTGATCCTAATAGCTCAACTTGAGCATGTTGTGCTCTTTTGAGCTAAAAATCAGTATTAACTCCTGTTAATTTTAGGAGCTTTGCTAAAAGTCAAGTGTATTCTTTGGAACACATGTGAGAGACAGGCAGACAGATGACGGAAAAGTGATCCCTATGAGTCACCTCTGCTTACAGCAGTTGACACAAAACTATTCTCACATGATGTCCCTCTATACTTTATTTCTATGCATCACACACATATGGCCATTTTTCTTTGAGTTTTTTTTTTATAGACTAGAAGAGCAATGAGGGACACCAACAATGATCAGCAAACAAATCCATGTGAGAAAGTTGTGATATGCTGATGACACGAAGACTGGTGGATAAATGCATGAAACTATCACTAAACATTGAATGAACTGTAAAAATATCATACCAAGTAAATTAACAAAAATATACAAAACGAGATAAAAATAAGATCCTTATTGTGAACACAGAAAACCAATGTTTCTAATGACAAGAACCATTGTTTTGTTCCCAGTGTGCCACCCTTCACAACCCTGGCAGATCAGAGGATGATGGCCGTGAACTGTTCTGGAAATAATATCATCTGGAGGGACTTCCCTGTAAAATGAAACAATAAAATGTGCACCAC
This sequence comes from Solen grandis, assembly GCA_021229015.1. Lineage (NCBI taxonomy): Eukaryota > Metazoa > Mollusca > Bivalvia > Adapedonta > Solenidae > Solen > Solen grandis. Next base: position 47,675,797 of record CM037784.1, on the reverse strand, counting down.
AAGATCTCATTCTTTTCTAAACTCTTTAGTAAAGTTTACCTCATGAATATCCGGGTATAAACTTGTGACTTGATAAATATGAATTTACTGAATCTTAAATGGTATATGAAACAATGGATTTTTCTTTGACATGCAGACTGTAAATCTAAGCAACAAAATTGTATGAGCAAACACTGAGGACCCCATTCCAGCTTATGACCTGCCCATCCATTCACTGAAAATAATCGTCAAAAATGAGATCAAAGACCTAAGATTTGGGCAAACAACACCTAGAGCTCACAGCAATGAATGATGTGCTCAAAGCAACATAGTGAACAATTGCAAAGTGTTTCAAAAACATACAAATATAATCCATGTACTGGTGTATGTGTCATCAGGGTTTAGGAGATGGATACTTGACTATGTGAGATAACTGTCTGGTGTATAAATATACCAACTGGCCATGAAGTGTTTGTGCTTTTCATGGAACCTAGGGAAAAACAAGACTGAGGAAGAGAAGGTACCTTTAAACACCGATTCATTGGAAAGAACACGAACACATCGAGCAGACTGGGGAATGTACGTCTGTCTACGCAGCAAGGCACACTCCTGGAAACCTGGCTTCCATTCTTTACTGGAGAAAACAGTTCAAAGATGTTTTTAAATAGTGGGGAAAAAGATCAAATTCTCATAAAAAAATAGAACAAAAGCATTATATATATATTTATTACAACTAAACAGCATATTAATATACTGCAGTGGGTGAATATCAAGATATCAAATAAATAAAATAATAAAAAGAAAATCACAGATGATACCTGTTAGAGAACAGACAGCAGAGGAATATCACCACATGAACAAAAACTTATATGTACATACCTGCGCAAATCCTTTTCGTCTATCAGTGTTAGATCTTCTATGAGCAAAGTTTCATATGTACCTGTAAATAATGTAACACTACTACTGACAGAGAAAAAAGAGAGAAACAAGAATAAAAAAATACAGACATTTCAAAACCTAGTTTCAAGATTATAGAACAATCAATCTGAGTCATTCTGCAGCAACTTAATCAAAACCACATTAAATAAGTTACATTATATAACATTTCTGGGCTCCAATGTCATGGTGTAATTTTACAACTCAAAGAAATCCTAAAACTAGCTGCAACAGTGTGTCTATGACTTGAGTGACTTTGAA
>CM037784.1:47624521-47674521 GCA_021229015.1 Solen grandis | reverse complement strand
GGAAATTTTTATGGGTGCTGTATCGCACACTGTGCGTGGTCTTTGCGGTTGATTATTTGTGAAGTCACCTCTACCAAACTGTTGTGGATGCATATCATGCTGATTTGTATTGCTGTTATACATTCGATCATTATTCTGATGACTGTATTGCTGGTAGTAATTGTCGAAAGGTGCTTGAACCTTTGGGTGAAATGTTTGGTAGGTGTGAGAAGTCGGGATCTTTCCATATGCACCTTGATCCAGTCGATTTTGCATACCATTAGGGAAGTTTTCCTGTCTCCCCTGATGAACATTCAGGTCAAGTGAGTTATATACACGTGGTACAAACTCAGTTGGCCAAGGGCCACTCCTATCATTGGAATTGTTATTTGAGGGGTTTGAACCTAAGCTTATTTGTTGTTCTGTTTCATTCTTTGAAGTAGACTGTCTCAGGTCTCTCAATTCTTTAACCACATCTTTGAGAACGTTAGCAACCCCGCCCATCATTTCGGATATTTTATTTACAGCATCACCATTGTGCTGGCCATCAGTATGATAGTTTTCATTCTGTGAATGTACGCTTGCCACTGAAGCGGCATCACGAAAATCATCAGCTGTATCACCCTCTACAGGATCAGCTGGTCTACCATTGCTCTTAGTGCTTCGATTTTCACGGAAAACAATTACACCCTCGCTATCAACTGCTCTTGGTTCAATCATGTTGGATACAGGTTGTAAAGACTGAAAGTGTTGGTTCGATCACAGGATCTGAGTTGGAGTTGATATCAGATCCCACCGCTGCCACCATAAAAGGTGTCACGTGCTGGACGTGTACTGTTGATTGTATATATAGAGAGGTGTAGTAGCAGTAGTAGTAGTAGTAGTACTTTGGTTCCCTAGGTTTGGTAGCGTATTCTCTTATATTTGGTAGCGTAATCCATATATACATTAATTACCGGCCGGGCGATTTGAAAAACTGTTCGAGCTCTAAATATATATGAGCTTCATGGATATACACAAAGACATGAACAAGTCAGTAAACAGTTAATATCATTGAATTATGTGCTTTATGCGCAAATTCAATGATAATCAGCGATATTTATAATTATCATAACAAGTTCACAGGTCTGTAACTTTCAATATCCAACTTGAAAATACTCAGTTATACAAAGAAAAACGCTCCGTTAATTAATCTTCGCAAGTGTAACGCAAACGATTTTCCTACAGTATCCTTTATTTATAAAACTAAAATTGCGCACCAGTGAGCCGTGATAAGTTGTCAGTTAAACTTAATGATATTTCCTCAAAAATAAAACTATATTTAAAAGTCTCTAAATTGTATAAAAAAAGTATCAAAAGTTCCTCAGACACAATATTTGATTAACGTAAGCTTTTATACAGATCCAAACACCAAATATTCTATATTATTGTAGTGTTAAACTAAATAGCAGACGGCATACCTTTTGTCTTAAAAATATTGGATAGAGTATCTGAACGTAGTTGTCCGTCTGAACACCTAATGTTAACTGAGCTCCCCAACCAACATTCTGAGCCCTATTAAAGTAATCTACAATTTCAACAAAATTATTGGTTGGAAAGGTTGATAAACCCATTTGACGTTGGTTGTAACCAAAGCGGGTTGTTCAGCCATAAAATATTGGTTGACTCTACCAAAAAGATGGTTAAAATGATGGTTAAATTTGTTCTAAGTCCTAAGATAAGTCAAATGAAAAATCTTAAGTATCAAAAATGACAATAAACTGGCTTTTTACACGAGTTTCATACCTTCTTCTGCTTAAATGATGCAAAGTCTAGAGAGTACATCGTTGTTTATAAACAATGCTGACCTGTAACCAATAGCAACAGTGCAAAAAGATCAATAATGCATTGCGTAAAATGGCTGACTACACGACAAATGTAAACACATGTTTACATGACAAATGGTCCATAACTGCGTTAATACATGGAATTAATTGAAGTTACTTGGCAGAATAATGCACAAATATATGCACAAGACATTGCAATAGGATTTCTTAAAATGGAAATGGATTATAGTGCAAAGATCGTTCACTGAAGTTGAAAATATACATGCAAGGTGGAAACTGCAAAAGTTAAACTCTGTGAGGAATACCACAGGCTCTATCATGTGCAGTAGATTAAAATTAGCTTATAACCTGTAGTGGTTCGTATTTCAAATGAAATACGGCTTATTGTGCATTTTATTGCTGGTTACTAGCAGCAAAGTCTAACTAGACTGAAAATATATGTAGATTAGTAAAGTATCTTAAGGTAAGAAGTTAAGCACAGTTCTCTGTTGACCAGTTACATAGTTTAAACAGTTCACAGAGTATATGCTTCTCATTTATCGGGACTCTACAATATCAGCCATAACTGAACTTAATAGAGACTTTATGGCTATACACATTGTCAAGGTGTCCTAAAATGATTGCACAAGAAATGAAGATGTTAAAGTGTAAAGTGAATTCTGGCTTTTTATATTAGATGGGGCATAACTTCTCACCTTATTGGCCGATATCAGCCATAATCCAACTTTACCGAGAGATTGTGGCTATTAATATTGTCATAAAGTTTGAATATGATTGCTAAAGAAATAAAGATGCTTAATTGTTAACAAAGTGAAATCTGGCATTTTCATATTAAAAGGGGCATAACTCCTTACCTAATTGGCCGATAACTGCCATAATCCAACTTGAACGAAAGATTATGGTCATAGATATTGTCATAAAGTTTGAAGACGATTGTTAAAGAAATAAAGATAATAGAATGTGAGCAAACTAATTGTGGACGACGTGCGTTCGACAGACGGACGACGGAAGGACGATTCTAATAGGACATATGCTCAGTTGAACTAAAAAGGGGGACGCCAAAGTAAGCAGAATGAATAGTATTCGGATTCTGAAAAAATGATTAATTGTGATTTTAACACTAACTTGGATTGGCCGGAAAATAAAATAGCTAAAATACTTATTAGATTTTTCATTTAAGTCTCCTTTTTTAAGTAAATATTCTCTATTTTCTTGGGGCTATGGTGTAAACTGTAGACTCATTAAATTTCGTGCGTGTTTGTGTGTGCGTGTGTGTGTGGGGGAGGGGGGCTAATTTTCGTTGATTTCGTAGACGTATTTATCCACTTATATCAATCACCACGAAGATTCTTCATGTAATAGACTCTCAATATCTATAACACGAATTCACGAACATATGTACCAACGAACCCGACTTTATAACATATTCAACGAAATACAATATCGACGAAAATGGCTTTCGACTGGCAAACAGATAATAATAAAAATAAACATCCGCAATCACACATAATCTATAACTTTAAAGAGTCAGTTTTGAAAACTTTTTTTTCTAAATTCGTTGTAGATGGCAGGTGTCATAATGATTGAAGCCCAGTTTTCCAATGGAGTACAAAAGGAGGTGACGTTGTGTCACACTTTCAAAGAGAAGCTCCAGCAATATTCCGAAGTATGTAACCTGACGTATGAAAACTCGGGGATGCCATGGTACTGTGGAAAACCTAAACACCCATTCCTTTTCTGTGAGGACTGGACAGATGTAAGAACTAATACTCCATTCCCTGATCTGCCGGTGGAAGATGCGGAGCAAAAGCTATTAGACAGGTTCGGTTCCAGATGGAAATTTTATTTTGTAATTTCTATCTGTGATAAGAAATTTCACGATGTCGAAATCAATAGTCACATTATTGCAGGAATCGATGAAGTCTGTCTAGGTAAATGAATTTCAGCTATTGACTATACGTGTCTAGCTTAGACCGAATTAGCCGCCATTTTGTCGGCGTCGTAAATAATAAATACTCGAACAAAGTATCCCGTTGTAATAACAGCGTTCGGCTTAATGACGATGCACACAACGTAATGATCAGTACACATAACATAATAAAGTGTTTACATAACGAAAAAGGGAATGCACACAACTAAATGATCAATACACAAAACATAATGAAGTGATTACAAAACGAAACAGGGAATGCACACAACAAAATGATCGGTATTCGAGACATAATGACGGGTTAACCTGATGAAATGGGGAATGCACGCAACAAAATGATCGCTACACAAAACATAGTTATGTTGGCACATAACGAAATGGGTTATTCACGCAACAAAATTATCCGTTCACATGGCATAATGAAGTGTGCACAAAACAAAATAGCAAATGCACCTAGCATATTGTCAGCACACATATCATAATGGTGTACACACATGATATAAAAGAGACCAGTATAATGAGGCAGCAAAGGCGGCCAATATTTTACCATGTTTATATCCCAGCAATCAGTCATGGGATTGATATTAAACGTCATACATGTGTCAAGGGGCACCAGGCCATCACATGGGGTATTTTTAGACTGGATTTATTGTAAATTATGGTCCTGTTTAAACATAGAAATTTTGGTTAATGTTTTGCATGCAATTTACATTGATGTATACAGTTAAGTAACCAGCTATGCTTAATCATTTAATGTTTCACTAAGGAAATTAAACAAACAAGTAAGATAACTCTTTACCAAAAATGATACAAATTATGACCCTTTAGGGCTTACCAAATTTGGTTGACATGTCTTTAAACTTATAAGCGGTGGAATAGTCGAGCGCACTGTCTTACGTCCTTGTTTATTATAGGGGACCAGTTGTTATTCCAAAACGATTAAAAGTTGTCATCATCAAAGGGGGCGATGGTAAACTCGCTAACATCGCCAAGGAAAAACCAGAAGATGACTTCATCAAGCTTCCAGAAATCCCATGTGCACAGTATGACAGAAGCAGTTTGTGGTACAGACGAATGCCATCAGGATTCATGTACAAAAATAGGTGGCATCTTCGTCATTGTAAGGGTAGGTTCTACATCCATTCCATTTCGGAAAAGCTGTCCAAACCTTATATCTTAGGCCCAGTTTCACGGGATGGGAGGGTGGGGATGGGAGCAGCTGCCCTGGTAATATATTTTTCAAAGGCTATATTTAAAAAAATCCTTTATTACATAATGAATGTGCTGATTTGTAGAAATCTCCATCGTGGGCCTCCCATACTGAACCACCCGTATAACAATCAGCCAGCAGTGTATATCAGTGAACGTATCAGTCGTTGTCCCAATCTTATTATAATAAGCCCCGCGTTCAGTTACCCCTTTAAGTCGATAACGTCAGCATGTGTATCCCTGTTGTGTCCTAACGTATACAGAGTATAAATTTGGGACCAAATCCGTAACAGTTGCGAGCGTTATGGTTAACTGAAAGCAGCCCAGCTCTTCGTTTTCGCTCCGATACTCTACGCTAAAATGCGAGCGTCAGGATATTGACCAATCGCGCGAATCTCGTAAAAGACCCACATGAGACTCGTGGGTCATTATGAGGGATATAAAAATTGTACGAACCTCTTATCTACATTTATCATACTAGCTCCTTTTGAGTTTAATTACGGTTCACTTGCGACGTATATACAATTTTCTGCTTGCAATCGTACGAGCTCTGTATCTTATATAAAAAAAAATTGATATAGTGCTGCCATACTGCATTATCACGTCGTTGACATGTATCATGCTACCACATCCAGTCATATTATCCTGACACTTGATCTTTTGTCGCGGCCGTGGATCGAACCCAGGACCTCCTGATTCATAGTCGGACGCTCTAACCACTTGGCCAACAGGGACGGCAAAAATTAAGAGAGCTTTGTATTTGTTTAAATGCAGTCAATCATATGTTCAATACAGTTTTCATTTTATATATAAAAATGGCGTTGTATAATTGGCATTACAATGCTGAAACATATAAAAGATACCAATGTGCACTTTCCAAAGAGCATCATCATTTTTTTCAAACCGTTTCAAACACGGATGTTAATGTTTCCTACCATCGTCGGGTACCTCATCTCATGGCTGCTGATTACGCTACTCTTCATACATCGACCATGTTGTTTTTTTTCACTACCGTTTTGCCGTTTAGACCGAAAGCTAATAAAGACGACTGGATGCAGGATAACACTGATCTGCCTGGCGTTAACCAGTCTGAACGCTCGTATCGTATTTTCCAATATCCTATATAATATAATCCACAACTACTGAATTCACGGATGTTCTTACCTCCACAAGAAGAGTATCCGAAATTTGAACGTCAATTTGATTGGCTTAAATATTTCCGTGCATAAAGCGTAAAAAAGTCGATTTGCTAGTAGAAAATCCCACGGTTGATGAATGGAGAGTAACGAAACGAATTGACCGTGGGTGTACGACGATGGTTTCCTACAAAGTGTTTGCTACTACATATATTAACATGCAGAATTACATGTATGTACAAATGACTTTATCCAAAATGGTTTGACCTATATTTCAATCCCATATAATAATATATGTTTTTTGGAGTATGCGGAAATAGTTCTTATCATAAACATATAATATAGCCAATGGGTTGCATTGAAATAAGAAGGGGACTTTCAATGAACTTATATCATCCATAAACTCATCCATATAACCTGTCATATTATCCCTCATTACATGGCAGATCATGCTATACTACTCAAAATTTGCTAAGCACCAATAATAAACTCAACCAGAAAAGAAATGTTTCATTCTTTAAAAGTATTATTTTTGTACTAAAATGGACAATGGTATTGTTAGAAGGTTATGAATCTATTTAAACACTTATTTTATGTTTTTGATAAAAAAAAGTCATTAAAGAGATTAGAATAAGATGGTCAAAATCAAAACTCTCAAACGATAAGTCAAAATTTTTCACTGCTATTTTAAATCGGAAATGCAATTCTATATTTTACAAGACAATATTTTTAATCAGCCAATGTTTTGATTTTTTTTTTCTAAAATTTTTTTTCTAACATTTTTTTTTTTTTTTTTTTGAAATTTCAAATTTGATATTTTAAATGTAGTGCTTAGCAAACTTTGTTGTATAGTTTGACTTTGCACAGTTTGTTGTCAATTTGATGTCCATAGTTTTCTAAACATGTTTTACAGAATTGTTGAAACACACGTTCGCTCAATTCGCTTTGCTTCTGAATTGTACTGCGCGGTGGTTATACAACGGTGGTTTGTCTTTTACATGAAAAATGTTTTATGTCTCATAGGTAAAACATTACTGGATGCCAAGGCTTGCTTGAAGAACTCAACATTGCTTATCTTTGGGGATTCCACTACGAGGCAGTGGTTTGTAAATGTAAAGTCAAGATTGAAATGCCAGTTATTGACTGAACCGTGGAAAAAAACTAAATGGCATAAAAGGTCTGTATGCATGGTTGAGAAACTATCTTTCAAGGTCGAGTGGTTACCCCACAGTCAGCCTTTCCTCATTTCACGTGTCTTTGATGTCAGAAGATCTTCAACGAGATCAATATCAAGAGCATTAGATGAAATTGATAACCATGCACGGGTGATATTCTTGATACATATGTATGTACATGTTATTCCCTTTCATCACAGTGTCTTTGAAACAAAAATGAAGATTATTCGTGACAGTGTTGAGAAACTGCTGGCGAGGAACAGATTTGTCAGGATAGTAATTAAAGCCCCTCACTCATTTAAAAATACTAACCTTGGACCCATTCGACTGATTGACTTTTCTGGATATGTGTTCCGTAATATACTGGTTCGTGTATTTAAAGGACTACACGATAAAGTTGTGTTTCTGGACCACAAAGATATAACTGAAGCTCTTGATGTAATAGACGACCATCCACCGGACAATGTGGTCTCGGCCATGGTTGACCAGATGGTCTCATACGTGTGTGAATGACTGAATATTTATTTAGTTCCATCGTATCTTATTTATGACATTCGACATATGTTCAATGTACAATCACCTTTCACTGAAAAAGAAAAGTACAAATCACAAATTATAAACCTCAAATCACAAAAGAAGACAATTCGGCTTCTATAAATTACAAAACATATGTATCAAGATAGAATTACTCAAAAGCTCTTCTCACACATTTTGTACTGATAGAAATAATAAAGAAAAGCCTAGTAAAGTCTAATTATTACAATTACTTAATGCGGTGTCGCACTCTATTAAACTCACTCGGTTAGCTCTAACCGCTGAATACTGTCGAACTAAATAAGAAGCTGTATTTTAAGTAGTTGTTACTTTTTTCGGATCGAGCTCTCCAGTCATTTGATGCAAAATATAACTCATTTGAATTCATTGTAGATAGAAACATGAGTTAACGAGATGTGCATTCAGGATGTAGTAGCCGTGAAAAAATGAGATTGTCTGTTTTGGTGGGCTAACTGTTTATCAGAGATAGCGTGGTATATTTTTTAAAATTATTATGTTGTTTCAGTTCATTAAGTCATTATTGGGTTAAAAGTAAAACAATGAAATAATTTGGACAAATGACTCACAGCTAAGTAACTGGTTTTCGTACGACTTCTATTTTTATCATCAGTTTTAATAAAGTGTATGCGAGCCGTATTTGACTTGGCGTAATTTATGCTATTTATCAAGTCAAGTCAAAATATTTTATTAGCATAAACAATTATATGTTTATCGCTTACTGCAATTTTGCGGTTCAGAAATCTGAAAAGTACAATTTAATTATAAAATTTAATATAGCACAAAAACAGAGTAAACAACAACTTTCACACAATCATATAAATCATATCTGAAAAAGAAAATATTGCATGCATATAGATATGCATGATATGGCTGCTTCAAGTCTGTTTTTTTCGAGATTGGGAGCCGAATAAGCTTATCTGCAAATCATATTTTAACTCATCTGTATATATGAATTTTTTTTATCTATAAAAAAGCTTTCATGACTGCTACGCACGTTCAATATTTTTTATCCACATCGCGAGAATATTCAAATTTTGTGTCATGTGATTACTGAAGATGATGATGATGGTGGTGGTGGTGGTACAAATCATGTATTTATTTCTGCTCTATCGATCATAGCAAAATAAATAAATTTACCTGAATTATATCACTGTAAAAGCTCCATACAGGGAGCAAGGTAAAATCACAGATAAACAACTCTTTTTGAATTTTCGCCCACAGGGCTTTATCAAAAATCACGAAGAATTACAAAAGCACTACATTATTGCATTTTGACTAAAAACAATATGGCGTAATATAAACATAAACAGGAAATGACGTCATAACGTTGACGTCATATATTATTGCGCCAAAAATTTAAAGGAATTTTGTACAAAGCAACAGATTATATTATCAGGCATGCAATTCATGAGGGACATACACATATAGATGCATACCTGCATGGATACTCATACACATATACTTACACGTACCTTGTATGTATACTCGTACATCCATGCATACATAAATACACCTACCCACTCTAAAGAAAAATTATTTCGGCGCAGTACTAGCATACACATGGAACGATGTCATGACGTTGACGTCATATATTATTCGCCAAAAATGTAAAAACAACAACAACAGAATCCATGATTATATGACTAACAATGCACCACCCGAGGAACATCTATATACATTCAAAAATCTGTATGTAAACCTATGTTTCATGACTAACAAACCATTATTTGAGGAACCATTATTTGAGGAACATACTGCTACATATATTTATAAATCTGTATGCATACCCATGCACACGACCACCTACGCAGCATTTGAGGATCACACTGGTAAATACGTTTGTATGCACATTTTGTTATTATCAGTTTGTATTAACAATACACATTTCTTTAAAGAATGCCATGTGTAAAAACATTTAGGGATAATTTGTTTTCTTAAATCGGAGTAGAATGGACAGACGATAAAACAAGAGGGCCAAGATGGCCCTAGATCGCTCACCTGAGAAAAGTATCATTCATTGCCTGTACAAAACAGATTGCTTCAGAATTAAGATGATGAGGTGAAACAATGTTCAGGAATTTTCTGACCCCATCCACAAAAGATATCATCATGACAAACATTCTGCCAAATTTTGAGGATGATTGGACCAAAAATGTTGCCCTCAGAGTATAAACAAGATTTTTCTAAGATTTGACCTACTGACCTACATTTCTATCCAGCCCCACCCATTTTCAAACTGGTTCGAGATATCATCATGACAAACAATCTGACCAAGTTTGAGGAAGATTGCATCAAAACTGTGGCCTTTAGTGTGTAAACAAGATTTTTCTAAGATTTGACCTATTGACCTACTTTTCGGTCCGGCCCTGCCCATTTTCAAAAGGGCTCAAGATATCATCAAGACAAACATTCTGACCACGTTTGAGGAAGATTGGATTAAAATTGTAGCCTCTAGTGTGTAAACAAGATTTTTCTAAGATTTGACCTACTTTTTGATCCGGCCCTGCCCATTTTCAAAAGGGCTCAAGATATCATCAAGACAAACATTCTGACCACGTTTGAGGAAGATTGGATTAAAATTGTAGCCTCTAGTGTGTAAACAAGATTTTTCTAAGATTTGACCTACTGACCTACTTTTTGATCCAACCTGACCCATTTTCTAAGGGGTTCAAGATATCATCAAGACAAACATTCTGACCAAGTTTGAGGAAGATTGGATCAAAAGTGTGGCCTCTAGTGTGTAAACAAGATTTTTCTAAGATTTGACCTACTGACCTACTTTTTGATCCAACCTGACCCATTTTCGAAAGAGTTCAAGATATCATCAAGACAAACATTCTGACCAAGTTTGAGGAAGATTGGATCAAAAGTGTGGCCTCTAGTGTGTAAACATCAAAATTGTTGACGGACGAAATTTTCCTTTTTTCCACCATTTTCGAAAGGGTTCAAGATATCATCAAAAATTCTGACCAAGTTTGAGGAAGATTGGATCTAAACAAGATTTTTTCTAAGATTTGACCTACTGACCTACTTTTTGATCCAACCTGACCCATTTTCGAAAGGGTTCAAGATATCATCAAGACAAACATTCTGACCAAGTTTGAGGAAGATTGGATTAAAATTGTGGCCTCTAGTGTGTAAACATCAAAATTGTTGATGGACAACAAGATTTTTCTAAGATTTGACCTACTGACCTACTTTTTGATCCAACCTGACCCATTTTCGAAAGGGTTCAAGATATCATCAAGACAAACATTCTGACCAAGTTTGAGGAAGATTGGATCAAAACTGTGGCCTCTAGTGTGTAAACATCAAAATTGTTGACGGACGACGGACGACGGCCGACGGACAATCAAGTATCCCAAAAGCTCACCCTGAGCTATGCTCAGGTGAGCTAAAAAGTGATATTCATTTTCTACTTCACTCATATTACATTTGAAACATGTTCTATCATTCCTCGGAATATTACGGAATCTACCTTCTTCAATAGCAAGGTTATGAGCTGAACACCTTAGTCTAGATAACGCTACCCTATATTTCCTGCAAATTATGCTATTTAAATACGTTTCCGCTGAATATTTGCATTTAATTTGTGTCAATCGTTTACAGCTTGAGTGTTTTTCACCGAATATAGCTACCCCGGGGAGCTTTTTTTGAAGTGAGCTCCATAGGATGTGACAATGCGTTTTGTTTTTTTTTTTATCATCTTTATTTTTATTTATCTTTATTTGTGCACAATTCATGAACAAATAATAATAAACATAACATAATATCATAATCACTTGATGAAGTATATTAAGATGCTGCATTTATATTGCACTAAATTGTTGTTATTTCACAGTTAATTTTTTATTTAATTTGAAACTGACTAAATATTTTTGATAAAGAGTACACAGGATTACCCTTTAAGTTTTTTTTTTTTTTTCATTTTCATCTAAAACTTATTTCCAACGGGGTCCCCTATTAAAGTTACAGTCATATTTGATCTTAAAGTGGCTAAAATATAATAGACAAAAATATGTCACAAAAATGTTCTTCATGACAGATATAAATGTTCTTTGACTTTGACATGAGAAAACATACTGAATTCAATTTCAGGGACAATATTCTTAAAGGAATGGTCAATATTGATCTTACAATTAATATACGACGGAACATATTTTAAACAAAATCATCTTGCAAAAGAAAATGAAGTTCTAAAAGATCTTTCATTTATTAGAATTATGTTGAAATTAACAAGATTATAATATGCAAGTATTACAAGACATTTTAATATACATTTTACCTAAAATGATTCGAGCATAAAAAGCTAAAAATAAATGTACACAGAGTGTTCATTTTTCATAATTTCTTTCAAAAGGTGAGCTTTGACTAGTTTCTGGAAAGCAAAATTTCGACTTTGTTGCTTTGATATGATCTGGCAACATATTCCAGTCCTTAATAGAGTTATAATAAAACGATTTCTCTGTAAAACCATCGACCTGTGGTATACAAAAGTTGAGACTGGATCTATTTCTATAGGAATGAGCATTTGCACATTTTATAAAATTTACCTTCATGTAAGTTGGACAGGTGTTGTAAAAATGATTTAGTCTCAGTTGTTTACATCTTTGTTCTACATTAAAAAAATCAATATCCAAGTGATGATCTAATGTGAAAATTGTGAATGAATCTTATAATTTTGTTCTGTGCTACTTGAAGCTTGTTTTTATTTTTATTTTTTTGTTTATCCACAGAACCACGACGATGAAGCATATTCTAGGTGACATTGAATCATAGAATTACAGGGTGTGTGTGTGTGTTCTTTCAATAGTTTGCTTAAAGCAGACTGATGTCTATAGTAAAAATTTCATCCTAGAATTGACCTTTTTCACAATGTTGTCCTGACAAATCTGCATCTAAAAAATGAGCCTAGATATCTCACATCAGTTTGAGATTTGATCAAATTATCATTACATTTGATATTAAAATTTTCTCATTGCTAAGTTTGCGCTTTGATCCAAATAATACACATTCTGATTTTCCAAGATGAAGTGAAAGTTTGTTATCAATTCGCCATTTATTACTGTTTTCTAATTCTCTGCGAAGAACATGACTAATATGAGATGGATTTTTATGGGAGTATAAATTGGCACAGTCGCCTGCATATAGCATTCATTCACAAAAAGAACTTGTACTTGTTTTTATGTCGTTTACATAAGCTCAATACAGTAACAGCCCAAGAATACTGCCTTGAGGGACACTGCACACGACCGAATTGAAATCCGATTTTGCCCCCATTTACATGAACGGACTGAGTCCTGACAGTCAGATACGAGCTAAACCGACCCCACGCCGATCGCCTGAAGCTTCCGACACAGGACTTCATGGTCCACTGTGTCGAAAACCTTTTGCAGATCAAACATGGTCCTACCCGTAAACAGACCCTAGAAGTCTGTTCATGAATATGATCTGTTAGGTAGATGAGACAGGAATCGGTAGAGTAGTTCCCCCTGAACCCACTCTGATGTTCGTACAAAATACCGTTCTTGACAAAAAAGGATACCAGCTGGCAGTATAACGCTCGCCCAAGAAGTTTAGACACAATGGACAATATACTGACTGACCCATAGTTACATACTAGTACTTCTGACCAATTATTAAGTGGTTTGAATTTTGCACTTTTCAGATCATTTGAACAATATTATTTACAATAGAGCTGTTGATTAAAAAAGTAACATGAATTTTAATCATGGATGCTGAATCTTTTAAAAAATCTAGCAGGAATATCATCTAATCCAGTACTTTTAGAACAATTCAAATTGCATAATTCCTTGTAAATAAGACTCAGACACTGTATGAAGCTTAAAACCTTTTGACCCTGGATTCCTACTATTGTAAAAATCTTTAAAAGCATCAGGTGTAACACTAAAAAATATTTGGAGCTGTAGGGAGTTTGTCTACCAACACAGAATCTACGGTAGTGAACAAATGGTTAAAATAATCAGCTTTAATTTTGGCATCAAAACAGAGAATGTCATTTATCTTGATAACAACATTTGGTGACATTTTTTTTATTACTATAACCTAACGTCTTTAAATAATTGAGACCAGAGAGATTTGGGGTTATGCTTATTATCTTCTAACTGTTCAGAAATGTAGTTTGCTTTTGCCTTTTTAACAGCCCTTTGCACTATATTTCTATAAGAACAAAAAAGTTTATAAAAAATCTTTGTCACAAGTTTTCTTGTATGTATACATATAGAGATCTTTACTTCTTATTAACTCTAAAATATAGGAATCCATCCATGGCTCAGTTCGTTGTTTTAAGCGTACTTCTTTAATTGGAGCTACCTCATCCAACACTGACAAAAAAGTGTCCTTGAAAAACAGCCTAGACTCATGTATGGATTCATCAGTGAACATTTTATTCCAATCTTTAAGTTTCAATTTTGTGATTAGATTTTCAACATTATAGTTCTTTATACATCTAACATTAACAGTTTTGTGTTTATGGAATTTGCCTCTTGTTACCTTCCTAGTACAATAATTAGGAAAATAATCACTTAAAATCAAAGGCAATGTACCAGATTGAGATATTTTACCAGAATGACTATTAAGAACATGGTCTAATAATGACTGAGAGGTAGGACAAGAAATAAATTGTTTCAGATTAAACCTACTAAGCACCTGTTCATACTTTTTCGTTAGCCCATTTGTTCTGTTTTAAGACAAATGTTGAAATCTCCTAAAATCACTTCTAACTTTAGCCAAAATATATTCAAATTCTTTAATAAAATCACGCTGATCTGGAGGCTTGTAACAAGAGCAAATTAAAATTGGTTTGGTTTTCACAAGATACAATTCTGCCCACACTGCTTTAATTTTGCCACTTTGCAATTTTGGTTGTTCTGAATAAGCAATGTTTTCTCGAATGTAGAGGAACACTATCACCATTTCTATTCCTGTCTCGGCGTATCATATTTTAGTTGGGTTTTGACCCGCGGCAGCTGGGGTTAATCTGTACATCACCACATTGCAGTAAGCATAAAAATAGAATGTTTGTTGAGTTTTGGGCGAAATGTTGAAGCTATGGTGACATAGCATACATCAGAGTCATAGAAACTGCCAATATGACTTGACTTGACTATTTGAGATTACCGTTTTTCGACAGTATTTCAGTCATATAGCGACGTCCAGCTAATTACAAGTGGAGGAAGACCCCGAATGCTTGGAGGCATCCGGGTAGAACCACCGACCTACCGCAAGCCAGCTGAAAGGCTTCCTCACATGAAAATCCGAATGACCCTGCCGGGATTCGAACCCACGCGGTGAGGGGCTGAGTGAGTGCTAAAGTCAACGACTTTACCCTCTCGGCCACGGAGGCCCCAATTGCCAATATGAATAACCTGTGCCTGGGTTAGCAAGAATCCACTGAATGATAGATGCTTGTTGTATTCACAATTAATGAATCGGGATCTGGATTGTTGAAATTGCTTGTTTCTTTTATAAAACTGTTCATTGAATTGTTCATAACAACAAACTCAACAAAAGAAAGGACAAGTATATGTTTCAAATTTTTAACAGCCATGATCATTTGTGACCAATCTATGCTTCTGTAGTTTTTGTTTTATTTTGGATTAGTGTCCACTAGTCAAAAGTAGTTTTATTTGTACAGTTAAACATTCATTTTATGGCTATCACATGCATTCATCATACAATAGGAGCACTATATGACACAATAGGCATCATAATAGCCTGTCAAAGTGATTACCTCTCAGTGTTCAAGTCAGTTTATAGCCCCCTATTGTTATCCATTTTTTAGAAATATTCCATCAATAATGTCCAAATTATGAATCATATGACAAAGCTCTTTTGAGCAACTTGATCCTATCACATTCATGTTTGTCTCTTGCAAATTTACACTTCTCCTTAAAGTTTACCCTTATTTTCAAGAGCTCAAAAGCCACAAAACCACGGGTATAATGACATCACATCATCAGTCTGTCACATCATCCGTGCTATGTCTTATGCTTTATTGCTACTTGGTTGGGGCATCAATTGTTGATAATAGAGCATCATTATACATCTCATGCAATATCACGTGACTTTATTTATAGACCTGGCCCCTAATTCATCAAGTTCTTAAACACATTATTACTCGGCGTAGCTGTCTAACCTCACTTTTGACCTACTTAGGAATGATGACGTAAGGCAGTGCCGAATGCGTATTTAACTATTTCCATTGGTAGATATTCCTATACTCACTGAAAAAGGTTACGCACCTTTGTTAAGATGACACAAGTTAAAACATTTACTTCGTATTCACGAACATTTAATAATGTATTCTTACTAAATAACTGTTTATTTGATAAGTATATATTGTTTTTTACAGTTCTCTTTGATGCACATTGAGACTCGTTTCAGTCCGAACATTACAAATATCTGCAGTATATTAAAATCTGTTCCACCGTCTCCGTATGACTGAACGACGGTGCGCTTTACTACGATGATGTTTGTTCCGCCGATTGCAGTGGATATTAATCTTTTATCCATGCTGATTTTGAATTCCTAGGATGAAACATTTCATAGACATTGATTCATATTTCATATAAGCATTCTACAACCTCCATTACTTTAATCTCCATCAACGCCGAATATCTTTTTTAAAAGAGATTTCTTGTTTCATGTATTTTTTTCTGCATAAGCGCGAATTATTTTTGTATTCTCATTTGTCTGTTTAATTGTTCTGCTCTAGGCAAGGGTCTGTTTTAAGCAGAAAATCAGAAGGCTTTGAGGTGGAAGGATTGGAAACTGCATTAGTTCCCAAGTTCTCTGTTTTCCTATGCTATCAAATTAAAACCACGTTTTCTAAACCTATAAATATTTTAATTACTTTAATCATTACCTACATGCTAATTACATAAAATGATTATGATTGTATACATGTCATTACTATCAAAGAATAAATTGATATTTTATATTCAAGAATTTTGAGTCAAAAACATACACAGGAGATTGGTGAATTAGGGACCAGGATTTTAATTGACGAACAATCGACTTTAACAAATCCACTAAACTTTATCTATTTTACAACGATAGGACAGAAATCGACATCGCTTATGAAATTTTTCTCGTTGGCACTGCTGTTGGTGTTCGTGTAGTCCTTGGTGCGGGAGAAAATTGGACTTCTCGAACCTAGAGAGCCATCGTGACCCTAGAACGATCCCCAGAATACCAACGTCTTAATTAAACAATTCAGTTTAACACTGATTAAGATTTTAGATAAAACCCAATCTAAAGTTTTATAAAAGACAACGAGCCAACCATCTGCAGGCCTCATTTTAGGGGATCAAAACCACATAAGCAATAACAGTATATGACCATGGGCTTATCATTGGTTCAAAGTAGATTTATTTTAGTAGCTCGTTCACAGATGATCGGTATATATAACAAGAGGGCCATGATGGCCCTGAATCGCTCACCTGATTATAAATGAGCAACATATGTTAGATCTTTTATATTCACCTACTTTTTGACCCCACATGACCCAAATTTGAACTTGTCCAAGATATTATGGAAACAGACATTCCAACCAAGTTTCATGAAGACTGGGCCAAAAATGTGGCCTCTAGAGTATTAACAAGGATTTTATTAGATTTGATCTCGTGACCTACTTTTTGACCCCACATAACCCAAATTCGAACTTGTCCAATATTTTATAGAGACAAACATTCTGACCAAGTTTCATGAAGTTTGGGCCAAAAATGTGGCCTCTAGAGTGTTAACAAGGTTTTTATAAGACTTGACCTCGTGACCTACTTTTTGACCCCACATGACCCAATTTCGAACTTGTCCAAAATTTTATGGAGACGAACATTCTGACAAGTTTCATGAAGATTGTCCTAAAAATATGGTCCTTAGAGTGTTAACAAGCCAAATTGTTGACGACGCACGACGTACGACGGACGCCGGACGAAGGGCCATCACAAAAGCTCACCCTTGAGCACGTTGTGCTCAGGTGAGCTAATAAGAGGGGCATGATGGCCCTAAATCGTGCTCACATAAACTGCTAGAAAGAAAATGCTTAAGTAAGGGTACATTTGCACATTATATATAGTAGGCTAGTTAAGAAGCAAAGGGTCAAAACTTTGTAATAAATGAGTTGATATGGACAACTGGACGTGTAACTCATTCTACTAGGTTTCTTTCAAAATCTGATATGCGGTTTAGAAGATGTAATTTAAAGATTTTATTATTTTTAGCTTTGGCGGCTATCTTAGTTAGCGGAATTTTTTTAGAAAATATTGTGCAGTATCACCCAATGATCATTTCTATTGAGCTAAAGCTGTGAGTTTATCAATTACTCTCTCATCTTCATTCTTTCAAAGAAATGAACAAACACAAATGTTGGTATAAGGTATATAATTGGCAGCAAATCATTTAAAACAAGAGGGCCAAGATGGCCCTTGATCGCTCACCTGAGAAAGATGATTACTTAAGACATAAAGATGCTAGAGTGTAAAACTGAAATTTGGCTTTTTATGGTGAAAAAGGGCATAACTCCTAAATTAACTAGTCGATATCAGTTATAATTGAACCCGATTGCGAGATTATTGGCATAAACATTGTCTTAAAGTTTAAAAAAGTTTGTTAAAAAAATGAAGTTGGTAGAGAATAAACAAAGTGAAATCATGCATTTTTTGAATATTAAAAGGGGCATAACTCCTGACCTAAATGGCCCATCTCAGCCACAATTGAACTCAGTTAAGACATTATTGTCATTAACAATGTCATAAAGTTTGAAGATGATTGCTAAAAATGAAGATGCTAGAGTGTAATCAAAGGGAAATATGGCATTCTTTGAATATTAAAAGAGGCATAACTCCTGACCTAATTGACAAATCTCAGCCATAATCGAACTCAATCGAGACATTATGGTCATAAATATTGTCTTAAAATTTAGAGATGATTGCTTTAGAAATAAAGGTGATATAGTGTAAAAACTAAAATTTGTTGACGCCGCACGACGGACGACGGACACTCACGGGATCACAATAGCTCACCCTGAGCTTTGCTCAGGTGAGCTAAAAAGAGGAACAAAATATTGTTTCGAATGATAATTAAGTACATGTATACAATAACCATTTTATCATGGCCATATCAGGCCCAAAAGGTTTGGTCAGCAGCCACAAGTCGTCGGTACCAGAGGTTGAATATGGTACATCCATTCATCTTCCCATCGCAGAGCACATAGAGCATTCCGCCGCTTGCAGAGCACATAATAGCAGCATACCGCAGGTTGCAGAGCACAAAATAGCAGCATTCCGCCGCTCTGCAGGGCACATAAAAGCAGCATTCCGCTGCTTGCAGAGCACAAATAGCAGCATTCCGCCGCTACGCAGGGCACATCATAGCAACATTCCGCCGCTTGCAGAGCACATAAAATCAGCATTCCGTCGCTTTGCAGAGCACATCATAGCAGCATTCCGCCGCTTGCAGAGCCCGTAACATAGCATTCCGCCCCTTTCAGAGCACATAATAGTATCATTCCGCTACTTACAAAGCCCATAAAAGTATCATTCTGCCGCTTTGCAGAGCACATAATTACAAGATTCCACTACCTTGCATATCACCTAATACATGTAGCAGCATTTTCCCGGTAAGCAGAACGCATATAAGCACTTTCCACCACTTTGTAATCATAACATACCACGCTAAATTATTAACATAAAAAACTTAACTTTCTCAACTACAAATAATCAAAATGAATTAAGAAGGGGATGTGAATAACTCAATAATATTATACGATAAGTATTTACTTTAACCGAAAAAAATAGACAACATACAACATACAAAGTATCAAACAAACAAACAATAATGTTAATTTAGCTTATTTTCAGTTTCAAAATTATTTAAAAAAAACCCCACCTAAATAACTCACAAATTCAGATTTTTAGTTTCAGACAGACGGTCATTCAGCGTGTCCTTCACATACCCGTCTCTGGCAGACACAGACTCTCACCTGTCGTGCCTCTGCCATAACCTCTCACAAGTGTTCATGTTGGCCGATATGGTGGCAGCTCCCGAGCGGAGGGAATGTAATCCGAACCCGGATGGGTCTAAGCCTATTTCTGAAATTTTGACTTTAAACAAATTACGCACGGTTGAATAAGTCAATGGTTTAACAACATTTTTCCGAGACACAAACCGATTTAGACTAGACTAGACTATTTGAGTTTACCGTCGCTTTGACAGTATTTCAGTCATATAGCGACGTCCAGCTAAATACAGGTGGAGGAAGACCCAAATGCACGGAGGCATCCGGGTAAAACCACCGACCTACCGCAAGCCAGCTGGAAGGCTTCCTCACATGAAAATCCGAAAGACCCTGCCGAGATTCGAACCCATACGGTGAGGGTCTGAGTGAGTCTTCAAGTTAGCGACTTTACCCTCTCGGCCACAGAGGCCCCACAAACCTATTTAACTTTTTACTCTAAGTAACAGTTTAAAAGATAATCTCTGAAGAAGAAGCATCGATATTAACAGCGGACAATTACCTCTCTAAAATGGCGACACGGGAGGTCGTGTGTTCGAACCCCGGCCGCGACATACCAAAGGCGTAGAAAATGTAACTGTTATAGCTCCCTTGCTTTGCACTCAGCATATAAGGGTAGTTGCAGGACTGGCTGGCCCGGTGCCAGGATAATGTGACTGAGTGTGGTATCATGCCACATGTCTACGGCGTGATACTGCAGTGTTGCAGCACTATATCTGTCTCACGTAGACATCGAACCATGTGGTATAGCCACACTGTCAAACAATAGATTTCTAATAGTGTGAACCCCCCCCCCAGAATGCATCTTTCTCCATTTAACAGTGTGGCAATACAATGTGTATATGACGTCATTTTAAGCTATCGCAAAAAGCATATTTTGCATCGATTCAGGGCAAAAAAACTGCTGTACGCATTTTATTTCTTTATTATATAATTTATTTATCTTTATCATTTTTATTTTATTTTATTTATTGTAATGGTATATAGCGCATGCGAAGCGGAAAATTGTGCGCTACACATAGTTGGGTTTTCGCATCGCAGTGCGAAAACCCTTTGTTCTCGTTCTGTTTCTTTTTTTTTTTTTCTTTTTTTTTTCTAACCCTTTTTTGTGAACGGCATAGCTCCGAGGTCAAAAAAGCCACATCTATGAAACTTTTATCAGTAATAACCACATACTTGAAGATGATCCTAACGTCGAGATAATTTTCATTTTTGCTTTGATTTTCCCGCCAGGGGGCGTTTTATATGAAAATGTTTAATAAGCAATATCTCAATTATTTGAGGTCCGATTCAAATGCGGTTTTTGCACAATGTTCCTTGTAAATAGCCCAATAAAAGATGATAGGTTCCAAAAATTTGCGTATATAAAACTTTCGTGCTACAGGAGGTTGAAAGTTCGAATCTCGAAAAAAACTGTGAAATAAGGGTAGGTCTACCAAAAACGTGCCCATTTTATTCAGAGATGAGATAGAAGCATTTTGTTTGTTGCATATGATTTGCAAGGCATATACGCACAAAATATATGGGGTGGCGATTTTGAGAAATGCAAGGTTTGTCCACAGTACGCGGTCAAACATAACCAATATTTTCGAAAAATCAACATTTTAAAAGCATGACTTTTAAGGTTATTTGCAGCTCCTGACTTTATTTTTTGTTCAATCTTCATCATTTCTTCACTGTTCATGCATTTTTATCAATCAAATTAAATCATAGAAAAAAAATCACCCATAATATGCAAAGGTCAAGGTCATATACCAATTGTTATTATTTATATCGGCATGAAATAGCTCCAAATCTAAAAATATTTTATAGAAAGTATATGAACAAACGTTTGAGTTTGTGAGGAGATCTTTCCATTGGTGTTTAGTTTTTGAAGATCGGACTTCATTTGATCAAATAACCACAGTCAAAAGTTTGATCCTTTTATCAAACAAGTGTAAATCCGTATGTTTCCTCTTTTTTGCTGCTCCTGACTTTATTTTTTATTCAATCTTCATCATTATTTCACTGTTTATGCATTTAAATAATACAAACAAACTCATAGTAAATAACGATGAAAATATGCAAAGGTCAAGGTCATAATACCGATTATTGTTATTTTTATCGGCACAAAATAGCTTCAAATCTAAAAATATTTTAAAGAAGGTATATGAACAAATGTTTGAGTTTGTGAAGAGATCTTTCCATTGCTGTTTAGTTTTTGAAGATCGGACTTCATTTGATAAAATTACTACAGTCGAAAGTTTGGACCTTTTATCAAACAATTGTAAATCCATATGTTGCTTCTTTTTTGCAGCTCCTGACTATATTTTTGTTCAATCTTCATCATTTTTTCACTGTTTATGCATTTAAATAATACAAATAAACTCATAGTAAATAACGATGAAAATATGCAAAGGTCAAGGTCATAATACCGATTATTTTTATCGGCACAAAATAGCTTCAAATCTAGAAATATTTTATAGAAAGTATATGAACAAAAGTTCTAGTTCGTGAAGAGATCGTTCTAATGATGTTTAGTTTTTGAAGATCGGACTTAATTTGATCAATTAACAAAATATTCGAATAAAGTTAATATCAATCAATTATGTCTGCATTTGAAACCAGTACTCTTAGTAGTCAAGTTAAAAGCGAAAACCAAGATGCCGCTTTGCGGTTCTAGTTCCTAATTATTCTTTTGTCAGATGTGTATTTTTTCCTAACATTTGGGTAAACCTTCCGAGCTCGTGAAATTTTGTTTGCTCACGTAAAGCATGTCGCTAATAATGTTTTCCCGAATGTTAGGAAATACTGTGCATCGGACAAACGAATTATTAGTGCTCTTTTACAGTGCACAATTTTCCGCTTCGCATGTGTTATATCCCATTAAAATTGGTTATGAAATAATATACTTACATGATTTCTTTTTCGAATCGAGGAAAATTATGCTGCTTGTGATAGCTTAAAATAACGTTATATATTGTAATGCCCTAGGGTGTTACCTTTTCTTATTTCTTCTTCTTTCATTCTTTGGCATGTTTTTTTTCTTTTGATGCTATTTACGGGCAACACTACTTTAAACTGGTTGTTATCCTTGTTAAATTCACAGGACAACAACTCAAGACTTCGTAATATGCCAGTATGTGTCTAAATTCCTAACTGCTGGGACTTGATCTCCCTGTGTTTTCCACGGCAGAATCTTGTTTATGTAACCAGTTTTCGCGATGTTTACATTGCTTTCCAGCATCAATTCTGATGTTGATATAGTTTGTATTTCCTAGTCAGATGTATTAATCCATGATTTAAGTTATTTCCTCACTGTTTATGTAAACAAACACTCGTTGAATGTCAGTATTTAGTATATTTTTCAGGATCTCACTCTGACTGTGAGCATCGTCCGCCATATTGATTTTCAATGTGAGCAAGTTGCCTAGCAACAGCTGTGGCGGTTTGTTTGAATATCTGTCATAAATCTTTAAAGCAGAACGATGTTTCATCAATTAAATGCCAGAAAGCGTACATATGAGGTTAATGTCATTTGTATTTAATTCTTTTTGATTTAAGAAGTTTAAATATTGGTAATTGCCCTATGTTCTTATAGGCTTTGCATTCTTTTCATCGTGAGCCCACACTACACACTGTGAACTGTGTACAAACAGATCACAGTGTGAGTTGTGAATTCACCTTTGTGTGCTGTGTGCCTCACATTTGTGAGCTGTGAACTGCTGTTGGGTATAAATACAGCGTTCCCCCGCATTTCGGGGACTCCAACATTTCACGATAGGGTGCGTTTGGCTCTGTGTTTTATTTCGGCACTTTCTATTAAACTTTAGACAATCAGATAGGGTTAAGTTTAATTACTTTCGTTCTTGTGTAGAGCCTGCGCGTACAAGTTAAAATTAGAGATATTTATTTAATAATTTTCTAACCTATTTATAATGAAATAGTTAAAGTATCCTGTATATAATCGATTGATAGCTCTTCTGATATTTTTAATAAGCATACGTCGTCTTTGTGCGATTAAAGTTAATATTAAATCCAGTTGTCATAACACTACATTTATTGCGTTTAACGAACAAGTAGGACCACCTTAGTGTACATTGTTTAGTTACGTAGATTCTAGATGTAGTAGAATATTGTTACATTGGGCTATTGAGATAATTATAGCTATTTTGTTGATTATTTGTTGGTTCTGACACAAAGTAAAAATCAATTCTTTGAAACTTTAAGTCTCTTTGTGTTTATTTATAACAGTCCCCTGTCTCTCTATTAATTAATAATATTTAACGTCCGTTGGAGTCCAACCTTAACACTACCCATCACGCACACATACATAAAGACAACGCCAGCCCAAAGTAATACCAGAGCAGACCAAGGGTGGAGCGTAACAATTTTGGTGGCAGCGGTGGGATCTGAATTTTTTCATTCAGATCCCGTGATCGAACTTGACTCATAGATTCCAAGCACAGGGGCTTGTAGTGAAAGTGATGGCGTTATAACATTCAACAACCAACAAATGGCAGAAGTAAGCCACTCTGGAGGTGCCAGACCACTAAATCCTACAGAATGCAACACAGGATCCAGACCACTAATTTCTATAGAATGTGACACAGGTGTCAGACCAATTTCAACAGAATGCAAAACAGGTGCTAGACCACTAATTTCTACAGAATGTGAAATCTCTAATGATCTATCTGAAGTTGCTTCACTCTGCAGTGAGGTGTCAAATGTCTCGCAGCACAGATGTGAGAACAGTAATGAGAATGCGGTCAACCAAATCTCTCAAACAGTAAATGGCATGGCCGACATCTTAAAAGAAGTTATGAAAGAGTTAAAGGAATTGAAGCAAGCCCCAACCCAGCAAAAAATAACACCAATTATTCAACGTAATGAGCAAAACTTCATTGGTCAAGGCCGCCATAGGGAAGATATGAATGTACCATACTGGAATACAGGCAATCGTGTCAATAATCTACCAACTGCTAATGTAGGGTTCAATGAACATGATTATCAGCATAACTCAGCCTTGTCTTCAAACTACAATGCTCCGATCATGGCGGGTGATCGAAGATGGTCCGGTGCGCCAGTGTACACACCCATACCTCAGAGGAGTAATATCAAGATACCATCGTTCTCTGGCAAGGAAGATTGGTCGACTTGGATCGCAAGGTTTGAGGCGATAGCCCAGCGCTATTATTGGAACCATGAAGAAAAGCTTGACCAGATTTTGCCAAGGTTGGAAGGAGAAGCAGGTGAATTCGTCTTCACACAATTACCACAAGGGGTGCTGAGACACTATGATGAACTGGTGACGGAACTGAATAGCCGCTTCAGAAGGATAGAAACAGCTAGATCATTTGCTGCAAAGTTTAGTCGGAGATCACAAAAGCACGGAGAAACAGCAGAAGACTTCGCTGCTGATCTAAAAAGATTGTATGATAAAGCCCACGGCTATAGGGATAGAAGAACTCGTGATGAAGACCTAGTAAGAAGATTTTTGGATGGACTTTATGATGATGAAATTCGGTTTGAAGTTGAATACCACAAGGAGCCTCATAACATAGACGAAGCAGTCTTTCATGTGGTAAACATGATACAAACAGAAATAGCAGAGGAAAAAACAAGAAGGAAACTAGCAAAACCGACAAAAGAAGTGGCAGCAAAACGCTGACAGAGCTTAGAACTGAAGATAACATGGAACAGTCCAGAGTGCTTGAACAGCTTATACACAGACTAGAAAAGAATGGAAAGATGACAAATTTCAGTAAAAAAGGCATTATGCAAGAAATTGTCCGGATAAAGAAACAAACAGGAATGGAGAGCATAGAAGTATAGCCTCAACAATGAACACCAGTAATTTAAACTCGAAAGGACCAGCCCTTGCGGTCAAAGGGAGGTCCCAGTAAGTGAAGCCGTAAAGACCGATAAAGTAGAGTTAGAACAAGAGATAAGTCTTGGTGGGAAGT
This sequence comes from Solen grandis, assembly GCA_021229015.1. Taxonomy (NCBI): domain Eukaryota; kingdom Metazoa; phylum Mollusca; class Bivalvia; order Adapedonta; family Solenidae; genus Solen; species Solen grandis. The sequence continues at coordinate 47,648,729 of CM037784.1, read as the reverse complement.
CAGCGAGATCAGGAAAGGAGAAAGACCAGACAGAAGAGTTATGCGATGGGGTGTATGTAGACGGGTTTATACAGAAATATCCTTTGGTATTTACTATGGACACAGGGGCATCAAGGTCAGTTCTGTCATCCAGGGTGTATGACAGGATTGAAGAGAATGTCCGTCCACAGTTGGAAGGCTCTGCTTGCCTCAAAGGGGCGGGAGGTTCCCCTATAAGAGAAAGAGGTAAAGCCACATTTGACTGTATGTTAGGTCAGCTCCATATGCAAAGAGAGATGATTGTAGCCGACATAGAGGATGATGCCTTGTTGGGTTACGATGTTTTAGTAGATGATGAGAAAGGTGCCGCAGACTTACTCCTAAGTAAAGATATCATTGTTCTCCATGGTGTAAAAATACCGTGCAGATCCAGAATAAAGAAGCCAAGAGTGAGAAAGGTGATTGTTGCTGATGATATCAAAGTGCCTGGAAAGTCAGAAGCCCTTGTTGATGTGTTTGTAGAAAGAGTGGAAGAGGACAGTAAAGACAATATTGCAGATTACTTGATAGAACCAACAGAGGAATTTAAGGAAAGATATCAGTTGGTCATGGGATCTACGTTGGTGGATATCAATAGGTCAGTGTCTTCTAAGGTCAGGATCTTGAATCCTCTACCGTCTGACGTCATGCTAAGACAAGATGCTCACATAGGCACAGCAGAAAAAATCGACAAAATAGTAAGTGTCATTGCTGCGAAAGAGTGCTCTGAGGAAGAAGAGAACCTTAACAGAATACGTAGAGTAGATACGAGAGGAAGTAAGACCGTTTCGAAACTTCCGCCTGTCCAAAGGGCTAGCAAAGACCAGGTTCCTGAGCATCTTAGGGAATTGTTTGAACAATCAATAGAGGGAAGGTCTACAGAGGAACAAGAAGTTATAGCTGGTTTATTGGATAAACACTCAAGCACCTTCTCTAAAGACGAATGGGACCTAGGTACCACACATTTGGCTGAGCACTCTATAAACACTGGTGATGCGGCGCCCATTAAGCAACGACCACGAAGGGTTCCTATGGCATATGCTTCAGAGGAGAAGAAGGCTATAGAAGACCTGTTAAAGAAAGGCGTGATACAGAAAAGCACTTCTCCTTGGGCTAGTCCAATTGTTCTGGTAAAGAAAAAATCAGGGGCAGTCAGACCGTGTGTTGACTATCGAAAAGTCAACGCCTTAGTAAAGCCTGACGGTTTTCCTTTACCGAGAGTGCTAGACTGCCTGGATGCTGTTGCAGGCTCCAGTCTTTTTAGTAGTTTTGACCTCACAAGTGGTTATTTTCAAATACCACTAAAGAAGGAAGACATTCCGAAAAGTTCTTTCGTATGTAAATTTGGTCAATTTGAAATGACTAAAATGCCATTTGGTCTTAACAACAGTAGCAGTACCTTTCAACGTACAATGGAACTGGCACTTCAAGGTCTCCAATGGGAAACATGCCTAGTGTATATTGATGACATTATTGTCTACGGAAACGGCTTCGAACAACATGTAGAAAGAGTCGAGCAGGTCCTTGACAGGATAAAACAAGCTGGTCTGAAGCTTCGTCCTGATAAATGCCATATGTTTCAGACTGAAGTTGTATTTCTTGGCCATGTAGTGTCAAAAGAAGGTATAAGTCCAGATCCAACAAACATTTCTAAGATACTTGGATGGCCTGTGCCACAAAATGCTAAACAGGTCAAACAATTTGTTGCGACAGGGTCATATTATCGCCGATTTATCAAAGACTATGCAAAGATAGCTAGACCTTTGACGAACCTTACAAAGAAAGATGTTGTATTTATGTGGGATGAGTCATGTGGGAAAGCCTTTGATGCCATCAAGCTAGCCCTTACGAGTCCAGATGTGATGGGATTTCCAATTAATGACGCTGGTGAATTCATACTAGATGCGGATGCATCTGGAGTAGGAATAGGTGGTGTGCTGGCCCAAATCCAAGAAGGACGCGAAAGAGTTATAGCGTATGCAAGTAGAGCTCTTAACAAAGCAGAGAAAAATTACTGTATCACAGAAAAGGAACTACTAGCAGTAGTCTACTTTATACAGTACTTCCGCCAGTATCTCTTAGGACGCAGGTTTTTAGTAAGAACCGATCATCAGGCTCTGGTATGGTTGTTTTCTTTGAAGGAACCCAATGGAAAAATAGCGCGCTGGATAGAAATCTTAGCACCATTCGACTTTCACATAGAATATAGGCCAGGCAAAAAGCAGCCACACTGTGATGCTCTTTCTAGATGTCCACAACCAAGAGAGTGCCAATGCTCAGATATTGACACAAGTGAGCCTCTGAGATGTGGCCCCTGTCATAAATGTAAAAGAAGGGCAGAATGTATGCGGTACATGCCTTTGAAAGGTGGAAGTGAAACCAATAATGAAACACTGTCCGATCCGGTGGTCAACAGAAGCACTGTTAGGAAGGTTGATGAAGCCACACCTGGTACCTCGAGTGCTATGGGGGATGACGTTTTAAAACCATGGCTAGATGCTAGCGCTGCAAAACTGATGGCAACGAAACAACACGTAGACCCGGATATAGCTCCGATAATCAAAGCCAAAGCAAATGGAAAGAAACCTTCAAACTTAGACATGGAGAATGAGAGCCCCGCCACAAGGCACTATTGTTTGTTATTTGACAGGCTTGACCTCAGAGACGGTGTGCTTTATAAGAGATTTGTTAAAGCCAACAACACCGGCGCATATCTCCAGGTGATTGCACCTGAGTGCTTTAAAAGGGAGATAATGTACCAAATGCATAATGGGTTACTTTCAGGTCATCTCGGCACGAAAAGAACAGCTAAGAAGATATTGCAAAAATATTTTTGGTTTGAGCTGAAAGACAGTGTCCGTCTGTATGTGCAATCTTGTGACGTATGTGCTGCAGACAAAATGCCTCAGAAAAGGCCAAAGGCTCCAATGGGACACCTGGTCACTGGTGCTCCATGGGATCGGTTAGCGATTGATTACTTGGGACCACTTCCGGAAACTATGAGGAACAATAAGTATATCCTGGTGCTCACAGACCATTTCACTAAATATGTGGAAGTTATTGCTGTGAAGAGCCAACAAGCTGAAGAGTGTGCACTGGAGATAGCAAACAATTTCATCTCACGTTGGGGTGCGCCACTGTCTATACACAGCGACCAAGGAGCAGCCTTTGAAAGTAGGCTCTTTAAGGATCTTTGTAACCTTTTCGAGATCAGGAAGACCCGAACAAGCCCAAGGAATCCGAAATGTAATGGCCAAACAGAACGTTTTAACAAGACCCTTATAAAAATGATCAAAGCGTATCTTATTGACCAAGACGAGTGGGATCTCTATCTTGGGTGCATTGCTGGTGCTTATAGATCGTCGCCGCACGAGTCTACAAAACTGACCCCAAACCTTATGTGCTTTGGTCGTGAGATCCGAATGCCAGCTGACGTTGTCTTTGGATACATACATGATGAGAAGCGTCCTTCAGCATCGCCATATGTAGAAGAAATTCGTGGCAAGATGCTTCAAGCACACAAAGTGGCCAGAAGATATCTTCAGACTAACGCTAAGCGCAGCAAGGATCGCTATGACACAAAGTCAACTTTCCACAACTATGAAGTTGGCGATATCGTGTGGATGTTGCATGAAGCAAAGACTGTAGGCATAGCACCCAAGCTTGAACGAAAATTTGATGGCCCTTTTCTTGTTAAAGAAAAACGATCACCTGTTACCTACGTAGTACAATTAGATTCACGTGGGAATAACCGAATGGCTCACCACGATAAGCTCAAGCAGTATTTAGGACAAAACGTCCCTAGTTGGCTGAAGAAGACCAGCAAGTTTCTAAAGCAGCAAGAATAACATCAGTAGCATTCCAACGTTCAATAAGTTTAAGCAGTATTATAGTAGTAGTAAACAGCAACCTAGTTAAAACAATAGAAGTTGACGTGGTCCTACCATTTTATCAAAACATAACCGGTAATTTGCACATGAAATATTCCATGATGAATAACGGAAGAGCTTTCAATCTAAATGTAGCCAAATAGCAGAATTCGGCATACCAGTAAGGATTTCCATGATTGTGTGTTTCAGGCTGCAATGGACAATAGTAAGGCTGTCAGAAGGGGGCGTTTATATGCGTGTCTGCATTGCAGTAGCCGTAAACAGACGTACGTGGCCGAAAGGTACAGGGTTATTGACCATGTCCTTAAACATCATCTTAGTCTGGATGAGGCTGCTTTCTACTGCAACCTGTGCATGTTTAGATGTCTGACCAGAGATCAACTGGAAAAACATCTAACAGGGTATAAGAGACATGTCATGATGGCTGGAACACTCGGATCAGGGGCAACTGGGCGCCAGTTCTTGACATCAAACCCGACGCCAAAGCAGATCCTGGAGGGGGTCGATTATATACAGGCCATGCCAGATCAAGTAGACGAGCAGTCCTCTACCCCAAATGATCCGTTAGAGACATCAGTTCCCTCAGTGATCACCGGCCAGGATCTCGTGACGGTCAGGCTGGCCCCCGATGTGTTAGCTGCTTTGCTATCACCCAGGGTGGGAACGAATGAGCAGCAGCCATGTGCAAGAAGCAGGTTGGAGGAAATTGACAACATCACGCTGCCATACGACCCGTTGCTGCCCAGCCTTTCTGGTACATGTATGGCACCGGTCAGCAGTTGGTATACTGCAACCACCTGCACGGCGTTGGGAGTAACCAACTCTCTGCTTAGTCAGCCGAGGGTATCCTGCACCTCAGTGCCAGAGTATGTGCCATCCAAAATAAAGGCTCCTGTACACACCATACGGCCCACTCCGCTGAACACACCAGAGTTGAGATATTATCCTAGTCAGACGCCTGAGATCCCCAGGTTCCCCTCTATCAATCAAGAGGAGAACGTATTAGATCAGATTCTGGGGACCGCTACACCTATGGTGTTTTCACCACCACCTGGGGAAGAGAAGTTGCCAGCCAACACCACCAGGGAGATCGGCTGCCAGACTCTGACTCAGGAGGAGCAACTTGACAACAGATACTCTCCGGTGACAGCAACCCTTGGACACCTTGACAAAACCTTGGAGGTAGCCCTGGGAAAGATTGTTTCATCCCTTGATGCGAACAACAGGCTCACGCGCCACATTAGCCAGTCCTTGGAGGGTTTCTCGGAGACGCTCAGATCCCTCTCCCGCTCAGTCGAGCGGATTGCAGACGATAAACGACGCCAAACGCTAAGGGAAGAGAACAGCTCCCGGCACGAGAAGCGCCCTCGGTTAGAAGACCGAGAAAACCTACCATCTGTCAAGTCTACAGTCATCAAGAAGGCATCATCTAGAAAATAATCATGCTACATGTAAATGGCAACTGGCTAGCTTTAAAATTTTCACAGAACTTTAACTTTTTCCTTGTGGACCAATGTATTTTGAAATCAGGTTAATATTTTCACAACATCATGCCAGTTTGCTCCTATTTTGTCATTGTAATTTAGGTTTAGTTGTTTAGAGATACTATGGTCATGCTTGGTACCCATTGAATGTTATGAACCCATAAGATTTTTGTTATTACTGTTTTAATGTAAAAGTTAAACTGCTCAAAGGGATACTTGCTCAAGCCATTTCTTGAATAGTGTAATTCAACACGGGTCATAAGTTGTCAGTTATTTATGCTTAAAGTATTTATATTTACCTGTTATTTTTTCAATTGTTGACAGATTTTATTTAAAGAACAAATCATCAACGTGTAAATTTGGGTTTGTTATCTTTAAGGTAGTTCGCCGCCTGGTTGAGTGTTTTAACTAAATGTTGAATACATACTCTTAAGTCTTTGTGTTTTATGCTTTAATGTGTTTCACCACAAAGTGATACAATGCCAGTATTATGAAGTTAGTAGGTGGCACCAGCAAATGTTAAGGTGTCCCTGACTATGTAGTTTTAAGGTGGTTCATAGCCATTATTTAACTTAACGTTGAATATGATAAAAATTAGATGTGAAAGTTGTTTATATTTTATGGTGGTTCTTCATGATGTCATATGATGACAATGTTTTATTGTAAAGATAAGGTGGTCCAGACTTGATTTTATGAACATGGTTATTTAAGACATGTATGGCAACAGGAGTTGTGCCATGGAAAACTGGGGGGCAGTGTAATGCCCTAGGGTGTTACCTTTTCTTATTTCTTCTTCTTTCATTCTTTGGCATGTTTTTTTTCTTTTGATGCTATTTACGGGCAACACTACTTTAAACTGGTTGTTATCCTTGTTAAATTCACAGGACAACAACTCAAGACTTCGTAATATGCCAGTATGTGTCTAAATTCCTAACTGCTGGGACTTGATCTCCCTGTGTTTTCCACGGCAGAATCTTGTTTATGTAACCAGTTTTCGCGATGTTTACATTGCTTTCCAGCATCAATTCTGATGTTGATATAGTTTGTATTTCCTAGTCAGATGTATTAATCCATGATTTAAGTTATTTCCTCACTGTTTATGTAAACAAACACTCGTTGAATGTCAGTATTTAGTATATTTTTCAGGATCTCACTCTGACTGTGAGCATCGTCCGCCATATTGATTTTCAATGTGAGCAAGTTGCCTAGCAACAGCTGTGGCGGTTTGTTTGAATATCTGTCATAAATCTTTAAAGCAGAACGATGTTTCATCAATTAAATGCCAGAAAGCGTACATATGAGGTTAATGTCATTTGTATTTAATTCTTTTTGATTTAAGAAGTTTAAATATTGGTAATTGCCCTATGTTCTTATAGGCTTTGCATTCTTTTCATCGTGAGCCCACACTACACACTGTGAACTGTGTACAAACAGATCACAGTGTGAGTTGTGAATTCACCTTTGTGTGCTGTGTGCCTCACATTTGTGAGCTGTGAACTGCTGTTGGGTATAAATACAGCGTTCCCCCGCATTTCGGGGACTCCAACATTTCACGATAGGGTGCGTTTGGCTCTGTGTTTTATTTCGGCACTTTCTATTAAACTTTAGACAATCAGATAGGGTTAAGTTTAATTACTTTCGTTCTTGTGTAGAGCCTGCGCGTACAAGTTAAAATTAGAGATATTTATTTAATAATTTTCTAACCTATTTATAATGAAATAGTTAAAGTATCCTGTATATAATCGATTGATAGCTCTTCTGATATTTTTAATAAGCATACGTCGTCTTTGTGCGATTAAAGTTAATATTAAATCCAGTTGTCATAACACTACATTTATTGCGTTTAACGAACAAGTAGGACCACCTTAGTGTACATTGTTTAGTTACGTAGATTCTAGATGTAGTAGAATATTGTTACATTGGGCTATTGAGATAATTATAGCTATTTTGTTGATTATTTGTTGGTTCTGACACAAAGTAAAAATCAATTCTTTGAAACTTTAAGTCTCTTTGTGTTTATTTATAACAGTCCCCTGTCTCTCTATTAATTAATAATATTTAACGTCCGTTGGAGTCCAACCTTAACACTACCCATCACGCACACATACATAAAGACAACGCCAGCCCAAAGTAATACCAGAGCAGACCAAGGGTGGAGCGTAACAATATATCATGTGGTATAGCCACAATGAGTTAAGTCATATTACTTCCGATAACTGATATGAGAGAAAGGCCAAATTTTGCACCTTGGAATAAGGTGTATCACTAGAACTCGGGAATAAAAAACACACTGAATTCCATGAACGTATAATCTAGCGTGACAATGTAACAAGAGCTGTCAGAGGACAGCACGTTCGACTATTCAAAATGCTTGTTGGTAAATCAAATGAAATCTATTTCAATTCTTGCCCTTCACAGACCCTGTACAAAATAATAGTCAAATATGATATACCTTGATAGTCTGATACCCCTTAATATTTTGATGATGTCTAAAATCAATCCCATGCCTAGTTACTGAGACATAAGCACAATAACACTGTGCATGCAAACTTTAACCAAAAATCCAAGTTAGAAAAGGGCCATAATTTGTATAAAATTCAGTCCAAAAGTTATCCTCCTTAGTTTTCTGATGCCCCTGAAGACACTCCTTAACTTTCTAGTCAATTCCACAAGCAATTTCTGAGATATAAGCTGGATAGTAGCTTGAATGCAAAAATTTAACCAAAATTCTAAGTTTAAGGAGCCATAACTTGTTATATATTCCATCAAAAGTTATCTACCTAGATAGTATGATACCCCTAAACATATTAAAGATGTTTCAAATTAATCCTATGCCTGGATACTGAGATATTAGCATGAAAGTACCTTGCATGCAAAACTTTAACCAAAATTTTTAAGTTAAAAAGGGGCCATAATTTGTAACATGCTCTATCAATAGTTATCTACCATGAAAGTATGATACCCCTAAACATATTAAAGATGTTTCAAATCAATCCCATGCCTGGATACTGAGATATTAGCATGAAAGTACCTTGCATGCACAACTTTAAACAAAATTTCAAAGTTAAAAAGGGGCAATAATTTGTAATATATTCCATCAAGAGTTATCTACCTTGGTTGTCTGATAAAAACAATAATTATAGTGCACTTTTAACATGTATAGAGATAAATATTTTATCCTCAAACTTTGCGAAAAACCACATCTCTTTATGTTACAACTGATTCAAAGGACATTTGGCAGTTATGTCATAGACACAAATATCATTGCAGAATTATGAGGTTTTTTTTTCCGAAAAGTATATTTAGAGTTATCTGTCCCCGAAATTTGTTTTTTCTTCTCAATTTTCAATATCAGCAACTATTCTCCATATAAATACATATTCGGCATTATTTTATTGAGATTATTAACATTTATACATAGTTATTTAATATATATATATATACACCAATATTTTGATAAATTTAATTATTGAATTACTTTGTTATCGTGTGAATTGTGTTATACATACGCTCATTACAGTTTTTTACTATATAGACAAAGAAGGAACATTAAAAAAAGCCATGAGAATTTTTTAAACTTTGAATGATTATAGAAAAAAAAACACTAGAAATAAATTTATGTGATAAAAAATGGGGGTCACCATTCTACTTTCCGTGTTATCTGCCGTAGTAGCCAAAAAACAGGCCTTATAGAGACTGGTCCTTTCCATTTAGTTGGGCATTACCAATTGTTGAGATATGCTTTACTGAATAAACTGACGTGCATTTTTGTTTTATATTTATACTTTGGAGTACTTCTAAGCCTATACTGTCACTCGCATACTTCAATAAAGTATGTTGCCACCATTCTATTTTGAGGATTTTCTGCGACCACCATAAGAATAAGGAATGGTGGACGGACAGATAGGCGGACAGACAGATGGAAGAACAGATGGAAGGACGCTGACAAAAGTAATGTTTTATGAAAGTCTATCCATAGATATGAAAAAACAAAGAACTGGAACAAAGATGTACCCTATGGATACCAAAGACAATTTATAACAACTCCCATGACCTTCACCTTTCAAGCATGCATAATGACGATGCGCGCGACAACACATCTTTGAGTTATGACAAACCCTTATATTAAGATTAATGAAAATCCATCTATAGATATGGAAGTTATAGAGCAGACACGAATATGCAGCCTATATATACCAAAGACAACCTTAATCAAATCCAGTGATCTTGACCTTTCAAGGACATATATGACTGATACACGAGAAACACCCTTGTGTTATGAGGAACACTTTAATTAAAACCCATCCATAGTTGTTCTAACTCATTGAGCGGACATGATGATGTAGCCTTTGATCACCAAAGACAATTTCTAACAACTCACCTTGACCTTGTCCTTTCAGGGATGCACATGGTTGATGCGCGCGACACGCCCTTGGTTGATGGTTGGTGTGCATGACACAGCCTTTTATAATGAAGAACACTCCTGTAAAGTTCCATTGTTATCCATCCATAGATGTCCAAATTATGGAGGGGACACGTGGATATAGCAATAAATACCAATGGCAATTTCTTACAACTCCCGTGATCTTTTCAATCTTTCATGATTGATGCGCGCAACGCACCCTTATATTTTGAAGAACACTTTGCTTAAGTTTTATTGAAATCTATCCATACAAGTCCAAGTTATGGAGCGGACACGGATGCGAGACGAACGGACGAACGGAAGGACGCACGCAAACCTATAGTCCACAGCCGGTTTCACCGGTGGGTGCTAATAATTGCAGATGCTAGAGTGTAGGATTTTTATGTGATTTTGTCATTAATATCGAGTATGACCCCCCCCCCCCCGGCTTATCAGACTGCCTGTAAAATACTACATCAAATCCATACACGACGTGTGGAGGAATGTGGTTCCATTCCGCCCGTAGAGCATTTGTTAAATCCTGAAGATTACTGACAACATGCCTGGACTTTACGCCCAAGCAGGTCCCAAATATGCTCTACTGAGTTCAGATCTGGAGAAACGGTAGGCCAATGCAAGACGGCAACGTCGTTTGCATTCAGATATTGCCGAGTAAGCCGTGAGGTGTGCGTACGTGCGTTGTCATGCATCAGTGTGGCGGGAGCATGCTTGTGACAATAAATATAAATGTCTCAAAATTGTATTCATGTACTCAGCTGCGCTGAGATTGCCAATCACAATGTCCAGATCAGTTTTCCTGTCTCCCATACTTCTATCCCATGACGATGCCCCCGCCAAACCTGTTTCTCTCTACTTCATGTGAGTCAACAAATCTTTCCCCTCTTCCTCGGAATACCCTCACACTTCCATCATGGTGGTTTAGATTAAGTCTAGATTCATTAGAAAAGACGACTCTATTCCACCGACGCCTTTGCCAGCGTAAATGTTATGCTCAGGTCATTCGAACATCGCTATGACGTCGTAACAGCACGTTTCCCAAAATGACGCAGACACACCAGAACGGTGTCTTTACTTATACCGTACTGTCTCGCCTTAGCAGTAGTTGTTTTGAAACAACGTCTTGTATGCCTCAGTTACGCGAGGCCTGCCAGTTCTAGGTCGATCACGAACTGTCCCAGTTTGCTGAAACCTTGAACGGAGATTACTTACAGTGTTTCTGTGGCAGTTAAATGCCGTCACAACCACCTTATCTAAGCATCAATCAAAGATTTAATACGTTGACGTCCAGAAAGTCGTGGCATTGCAAGTTTTGAAAAAAAAAGTTTTTCGGCGTATGCTGTATAAAATTGATTTTGTCCTATTTCTTGAATCAACCGAAGAGTTCAAAAAGCCCTCGTTCATTCGTTTGAATAAATTATTTTAGGGTATTCCATCAATAAATGAGAGTTTTTGGGTGCATATCTTTCTGCATAATTGTCAAATGGCAAATAACAATTTAATCTACCTATCTAAACATGAAAAACATCCAGTTGAAAAATTCAAACATAAAAACCACCCAGTTTAAAAAGCAAACACTTGTGAGTCTTTAGAAAACAAAACCTTTTTGGTTGACTCGTCCGAAAATCTCGCAGTGCATAAACAATATTAGGTAACAGCCTCCGCAGCGCGTTTAATAAGGTGCTCGTTTACTAAACTAAGGGCCACAAGATCGAATCCCACTGATGGCCATACCTTTTTTTCTTTCTTTTTTTTTACTGGCTAGCATATTGTATTGTACGTTTTCTAGCATTATTTTAAAATCACAGACCATCTAAAACTTACCAGCATTATCATATTAAATATATATTGTAACACCTTTATTATCTTTAACTTTCATATCATTGTGGGGTTTTTTTCTTACGCTGAATATTTTTCTAAAGATAATTATTGTTTTCTTTCTCTTTGGACTTGAAAAAAAAGTATTGAGACATTTTTGACCAATTCCACATATATTCAGACAGGCACGGACAAATCGTGCAAAATGTTTCTTTTGATGCGTTACTTAAACAGGATGTACCCATTATTTGATAGACAAACAACCGTGCTTTACAGGGATGGATCAATATAACTATAGTTATGTGAAAAACAAACATGCAGTTTTTTGTGTTTTGTGTGTGTGGTTTTTTTTTTGTTGTTGTTTTTTTTGTTGTTGTTTTTTGCGTATGAGTATATGTGTTAAAATCTTGTCGGATTTGAAGACGAAAATAATTCTGGGACATCTGGATAAGAGAGATGTTTTAAAATTTCTACTAAACGGTAGCTTTTTCACATTTTGGTGATCTGTATAACTGAGAGCCCGCGATACTTCCGTTGTATAGCCCTCGACCAAAACAAGGCTGAAAAGGGTATAAGCACATTTTATAAAACAAGAGCTGTCAGAGGACAGCACGCTCGACTATTCAAAATGCTTGTTGGTAAATCAAATGAAATCTATTTCAATTCTTGCCCTTCACATACCCTGTACATAATAATAGTCAAAAATGATATACCTTGATAGTCTGATACCCCTTAATATTTTTATGATGTCTAAAATCAATCCCATGCCTGGTTACTGAGACATAAGCACAAAAACACTGTGCATGCAAAACTTTAACCATAAATCCAAGTTAGAAAAGGGCCATAATTTGCATAAAATTCAGTCCAAAAGTTATCCTCCTTAGTTTTCTGATGCCCCTGAAGACACTCCTTAACTTTCTAGTCAATTCCACAAGAAATTTCTGAGAAAAAAGCTGGATAGTAGCTTGAATGCAAAAATTTAACCAAAATTCTAAGTTAAACAAGAGGGCCATGATGGCCCTGGATCGCTCACCTGAGTATACGGTTACCCAAGGAACATCAGTCTGTATTAAAACATTTTGAAATCTGGCCAGTATTTTAAAGGAGAGGATCCCTGTAAAGTTTTCCCTATATACATAAAAGGCAAATAAGCCCCGCCCCTGGCGGCCATGTTTTTCAATTGGATCGGAATAATTTTAGCAACTTTGGTAGAGGTTGACCCAAGGATCATCCCTGCCAAGTTTAATCATATTCTGTCCAGTGGTTTCAGAGGAGATGTTGTTTAAAGGTTTCTCTATATACATATAAGGCAAATAAGCCCCGTCCCTGGCAGCCATGTTTTTTTACAGATCAGAATAATTTTAGCAACTTTGGTAGAGGTTGACCCAAGGAACATCTGTACCAAATTATTTTGAAATCTGACCAGTAGTTTTGAAGGAGATGATTTTTTAAGTTTTCAAATTATTTTTCTTTTTGTAGCCATTGGAACCAGAGTTCTTCATGGATCATTTTTATTTTAGCAACTTTTGTAGAGCCTCACCCAAGGAACATTCCTGCCAAGTTTCATTAAATTCTGTCCAGTGGTTTCAGAGGAGATGTCGTTTAAAGGTTTCTCTATATACATATAAGGCAAATAAGCCCCGCCCCTGGCGGCCATGTTTTTTTACGGATCGGAATAATTTTAGCAACTTAGGTAGAGGTTGACCCAAGGAACATCTGTACCAAATTATTTTGAAATCTGGCCAGTAGTTTTGAAGGAGATGATTTTTAAAGTTTTCAAATTATTTTTCTTTTTGAAGCCATGGCAACCAGAGTTCTTCATGGATCAACTTTATTTTAGCAACTTTTGTAGAGCCTCACCCAAGGAACATTCCTGCCAAGTTTCATTAAATTCTGTCCAGCGGTTTCAGAGGAGATGTCGTTTAAAGAAAATTGTTGTCGACACACGACGACGGACGAAGGGTGATCACAATAGCTCACCTTGAGCACTTCGTGCTCAGGTGAGCTAAAAAGGGGCCATAACTTGTAATATATTCCATCAAAAGTTATCTACCTTAATAGTATGATACTCTTAAACATATTAAAGATGTTTAAAATCAATCGCGTGCCTGGATACTGAGATATTAGCATGAAAGTAACTTGCATGCAAAACATTAACCAAAATTTCTAAGTTAAAAAGGGGCAATAATTGTAACATATTCTATCAAGAGTTATCTACCATGAAAGTATGATACCCCTAAATATATTAAAGATATTTCAAAGCAATCCCATGCCTGGATACTGAGATGTGTGGCGGCACTATTTTTGTCTCAAGAAGACATCGTCTCCAAATGACTGAAATACTGTCGGAGGGACGTTAAATCCAACAAACAAACAAATAATTCCACGCTTAATCATATAGGACCAGTTATCTACCTGTCTTTCTTCATCCCCCGCCCCCTCTTTCTTTCTCTAAATTATAATTAAACTAATCATGCATCCGCCTTCTTCTTTCCTTCATATAAACTCACCTAGCTAAAATCATTAGATTTACTGAAAGTATTTGGAAAGTTATTGTTGTTTTGTAAGATTCCCAAAAGTCCCACCAAAATGTCTGGTACCCCTTGGCGTGCTCTCTATATAACTCCCGAGGCACGCGATAAAGCGCGTTATTTTGGAAAGTTGCCAATTTCTGTTTACAAGTCTCTGAATTGACCTTTTGCCAAATTCATGACAAAGTCTTTGACAATTATCAATAATCATGATTTGAAATGATTATTGTGTTAAGAAATTAAAGGCACAAAGCATGTGACCTCCTGAAAAAAGTGCTTGATTATAATACATATCGTCAGATCCAAATTCCGCGAGAGTCCTCATCCCACTTACTTTTGTGTAGATCTTGTGTCTCCTGAGTTTTAAAGAAGCCAAGCTGTCAACCGTGGGAATTTCACTACGATAGTAAATTTTGGCAATGCAAATACAGCTGCAAAATTTATTCCGTCTGCTCTCTTTATAACACAGTACGGTTCACATGCTTCATCGGACAACAAGAGCTGTCAGAGGACAGCAAGCTCGACTATTCAAAATGCTTGTTGGTAAATCAAATGAAATCTATTCAATTCTTGCCCTTCATATACCCTGTAATAATAGTCAAAACAGATATATCTTGATACTAGTAGTCTAATACCCCTAAATAGGTTTATGAAGTCTAAAATCAATCCCATGGCTAGTTACTGTGACATAAGCATAATAACAATTTAACCAAGCAAAACTTTAACCACATATCAAATTAGAAAATGGCCATAATTTGTATAAAATTCAGTCCAAGAGTTATCCTCCTTGGTTTTCTGATACCCCTGAACATACTCTTAAACTTTCTAGTCAATACCATACACAATTTCTGAGATATAACCTGGATGCAAAACTTTAACCAGAAAGTCTAAGTCAAAAAGTGGGCCTAATCTGCATTATATTCAGTAAAAACTATCTGCCACTATAGTATGATATTATTGAACATATTTATGAAGTTTCAAATCAAACTCATGCCTGGTTACTGAAATATAAGCATGAAATTCCTTGCATGCAAAACTTTAATCAAAATTTCTAAGTTAAAAAGGGGCTATCATTTGTAATATATTCCATCATGTAATATCTTCTTTGATAGTGTGATATCCCTAGCCATATTAAAGATGTTTCAAATCAATCCCATGCCTGGACTATAAGACGTAAGCATGAAAGTACCTTGCGTATTAAAGATGTTTCAAATCAGTCCCATGTCTGGATACTGAGATATAAGCATGAAAGTACCTTGCATGCAAAACTTTAACCAAAATTTCTAAGTTAAAAAAGGGGCCATAAGTTGTAATATATGCCATCAAGAGTTATCTACCTTGGTTGTCTGATGCCCCTAATCATATAGGTCAATACCATGAATGGTTATTGAGATACAAGCTGGATAGTAGCCTGCATGCAAAACTTTAACCAAATTTTCTATTGCATGCAAAACTTTAACCAAAATTTCTGAGTTAAAAAGGGGCCATAATTTATATCAAATTCCAGGGGTTTTCTTAAGTGGACGCCCGCTTGCCCGTGCCAGGTTAAAATCACCATGGGCAAGTGATTATTCCAAGGAGATAGCCCGTCGGGCAAGTTTATTTTCATAAATGAAATTTTTTGGGTTTTTTTTATATTTTATTTTCTACATTATATAGGGGGTGAGTTGCTTGCAAATTGTGTTTGATACATGTTTTAATACTACACATATTTAGTTTTAAACATTAACAAACACTAACTAACTAAAAGGTCAGACAAGCTGTTTTCACTGGGGGCAGGTAGATGTTCAAAGTAACTTGCCCCCTGGGCAAGTGAAAGTCAAATCCTTAAGTCAAGAGTTATCTTCCTTGGTTGTCTGATGCCCCTGAACATATTCATAAACTTTCAAGTAAATACCATAAATGGTTACTGAGATAGTAACTTGTATGCAAAACTTTAACCAAACGCTGCAATGCCAACGCTGACAACGATGCAAGGGCGACTACAATAGCTCTCATATTCTTCATATAGTCGAGCTAAAAATGTCGACCATATTGTAGAATTTACCTGTGTTTGTTTGGAGTGTTATAAGGGATATACTTGAAAAGTATAGCTGGTTACAAAAGAAGCAAAATGTAGCAGATGGTTTATTTTATAGAGATCAACTGAATTAATAGATTTCATATTTGTTTCATGCATTTATACGGTTTCATTTCTTAATGTCATCGGAATATGGACTCTCTGGGATACTCTATTTATGAGAAATCTTTCAGTTAAAATGAGTAAACTGCGTATAATTTTAAAGTTTCTAAATTTGTAGGCCGGTCAATAGGATTCTATATTTTTCTCAAAAGTTTTCCCCCAATTTATGGATTGCTCGGATACTCGTACCTTAAAGTCAGTAAAGTGTCACATATTTTCACAAATATAGCCAGAAAATAATATAACATTAATGAGTCGGTAATTTTATATAGAATGAAAACAAAAACACTAAATGTATTTTTTTTATCTTTTATTCATGATTTTTCAATAATTCATTTAAAAAAATTTAAAATATGAAACAGCGGAAAATATATCTTGAGGATATTATTGCAGATCAATTTAGTGATTCCATTAGGTATGAGTCATCAAGTTGTTGTTCTGAAAGAACATGATATCTAACAAACCACAACATATGCCGCAATAACTGCAATCATTCTTTTTTTTTTTTCTTTTTTTTTTTTTTGACCAAAATAATCTCAAACTGAGGATTATTCTTTCCCAATAAGCATGGTACTGGATCTCTACACAGTACTATAAGTTGGTGAGAGTGTGGCCAGGAACCACACTTTCAAGAATTAGGAGTGTTATACAAAGAATTACAGGTGACTGGTCAGCAAAATTGCAAAAACTCTGTAATGTGTGTTATGTGTACACAGTCTCAATACTAGATTAGCTTGCTTTTAAAGATACTTCATCTCTCAAAATATTTTTCTATCATAATTACTATGATTAAATTTAAGTTCATTAAAAAACAAAAATATAGACATGTTGAAAAAATATTGTGCTATTTAGATTTTCTAGTTGGTATCGCAATATACCTATATAGCGAAAAAAACTCCCAGCTATATCATAAACACTTATTCCAAGAATCTCATGGGTTTCAGTGGAAAGTGAAGTGGTACATAAAAAACTTAAATTCTAACTAAATAAGGCCATAGTGGCCCTAGGTCCCTCACCTGAGAACATAGGCTTAAAACAAATCAAAACACTTAATTTTACTAGATTACCTTCAGCAGCAACCAGATTCAAATTTCAGATACAAAGATTTCTTATGTTAGAAAGCAATCAACCATCTGGAGACCTCATTTTTTAAGAAATCAAAAATACTTAAGGAATTACGGTACTGGGTTATGAGATGACCATCTGTGCAAATTGAAATTAAATTCTAACCATTAAATTCATAAAAGAAAAATTTTGATATTATCTATATGGGGTATATAAAGAAACTTGGCAACCCCCAGGGTCCTCATTTTTCAAGGGATCAGCTTCATGATAGACAGACATAAGTTGACCATTTTGCGCCAAATGAAATTGAATTCTGACCATTGACTTCATAGATAAAGAATTTGAAATTTTCTTTAAGAATATATATAAAAGGAAATTGGCCGTCACCCTAGGGGTCTTATTTCTCCAAAGATCAACTTTATTTTAGCAACTATTGTAGAGGGCCATAAAGTTGACCATATGTGCTAAATGTAATGTGCATTTGTTTGAAAGTAATTCAAGAATGTATAAATACATGCAGTACAATTGTATGGCTTTCTTCTGGTATGTATTTGCATATGCCTGGTTAAGGAAAACTTCTTACTTGATGATATTCACACACACTGTATATTTGTAAGGTTTCTCTCCTGTATGTATCTGCCCGGTTAATTAAAACACTGTACATTTGAAACACTTTTCTACTGTATGTGGCTTCTCTCCTGTATGTATTTCCATGTGTCGGGTTAAAGAAAGCTTCTTACTCGTTGCATATTCACACATTGTACATTCGTAAGGCTTCTCCCTGTATTAAGGAAAACTTTATCGATGCATATTCACACACTGTACATTTGTAAGGCTTCTCTCCTGTATGTATTCGCATGTGTGTGGTTAAGGTAAACTTCTGATTAGATGCATATTCACACACTGTACATCTGTAAGACTTCTCTCCTGATGTATTGCATGTGTTGGTTAAAATGACTTTTATTAAGATATCACACATTACATTGTAAGCTTCCTCCTGTATGTTTTGCATGTGTTGGTTAAAAGACTTTTACTACATGCATATGCACATGCATTACACTTGTAAGGCTTCACTCCTGAATGTTTCTGCATGTGCCTGATTAAGAAAAACTTCTTACTAGATGCATATTCACACACTGTACATTTGTAAGGCTTCTCTCCTGTATGTATTTGCATGTGTGTGGTTAAAACTGACTTATTACTACATGCATATGCACATGCAATACACTTGTAAGGCTTCACTCCTGAATGTTTCTGCATGTGCCTGGTTACGGAAAACTTCTTACTAGATGCATGTTCACACACTGTACATTTGTATGGTTTCTCTCAGTATAAATTAGCATGTTTGTGGTTAAGATTGACTTTCTACAGCATGCATAACCACATGCGTTACACTTGTATAGCTTTTCTCCTGTACGTATTGCATGTGACAAGTTAAAACTGTAAGTTGTATTAAGAGATGTATTCACAAATTGTACATTTGTAAAGCTGATCTCCTGAAAGTCTTTGCATATGTCTTACATAAATATGTTTCCTATCAAATGCAAGAACACACATAGTACACATCTATGGCTTATTTCCTGTATAAATTTGCATGTATCAAATTACTAGATGCATAGTCACACATTGTACATTTGTTGGGCTTTTCTCCTGTGTGTGATTAAGTGATTTCTGATTAAGTATTTATAAGCTGTACAACTGTTTGGCTTTTCTTTTATACACATTCTCATGTACAAGGTCAATACACTTACATGGTTTTTCCACTACATGTATTTACATGTCTGTCAAGCCTGACTTCCTACTAATACAAACTTACACACAATACACTTATGTAGCTTATCTCTTGTATGTATTTTAAGGTGTTGATCAAGTCTAGCTTGTAGCCACATCCATATCACACACAGTACACTTGTGTACAACTTCTACAAAATGTGTTTTAGTTTGAAAGGTGATGGGTCAATGCTTACACAATTAGCCTTTGATTTTTCTCATCTTTGATCAGCATGTCATCATGTATTATATGCTCATTTGTAACCGTCCAAATGTGTCCAAATAACTTATTGACTGCACAAGTCAATATTCTCTATCATATGTCCCACCAGAAGAATACTGAAATTGAAAATAAATTATTCTAAAGTAAAAGCAGAAAAGTGTTTCTGGTACTTATTCTTTTAGATCACTTGTAAAACAAATGGGATTCTTTCACATGTTTGATGGTTATGGAGAAATGGACCTGAACGAAAACCTTAACAGAAGCCGATGAGAGGGTCATAACAATAGCTCCGCACAAAATTGAATGCCAATTAACGTTTTACTAAGAATTAAGGATTTTAATTTTAACAGCAAATTTTAAATTCAAAATTTGTAGAAGGATACCGTAATCACTCTTAAGTTTTGGGCCACCCTTGATATTTGAGGTAATATTTACTTTTCGTGCCTCTAAATTTTAGGACTAATTTTTTATCTGATAATTTTTTTACTGACATTGTTTTGGGACAAAAATTTTATTCCACAATTACTGCTTACCCAATGATTTTTCCTTTATACCATTACACAATTTTCGTATGACTTTTTAAAGCCAATGCATGAGATTAACTTTGCAATGATATTTACTTAAAACAGGTAAAGTATTATTTGTTTATCCAATCAATTGACCAGACAGATAATCCAATTGTTTGTCTTTAATTCCCATTCCTATCTTTTCTACCCCCACCCATGACACAATGTTTGTCGCATCTAAAAACAACATCACTCCCCAAGGAACAGAATAGGGTTGGGGGTGTATTGTATATTTTTGTATGTGTCATTAATTTGCAATCAAGGACAATAAGCAGATGATAACAAATGACAGTGGTCCAATTTCAGTAGGCGAATAAAGGTTGGCGATCATCAATTGTGTTCCTTCATAATCAATTCATCTAATTTCTCCCCTTGCTGGTAATTAAGTGTATGTGTACCAAGAAATGAAATCTGAATCCTGCATTAACCCTTTCCCTCATATAGACTCATTTTGACGCCCTCAAAAGGTATCACATAAAGCCTGATCTGCAGAAAACCACAGTTAAACCTTACCAAATTTAATTACAAAATCCTCATTTCCAGACCACTGAGGAGCAGCGAACAGCATAAAACCTGATCAGCCTGCGAGTTACTCGCAGGCTGATCAGGTTTTATGCTGTTCGCATAGGCCTTTTCATGGTGTCTCTATGAGGGAAAGGGTTAATAGCCTGCTAATTCTTGTCTCTTGTAATTAATATTCTTTGATAGTGTCTTTGTCTATTAAATTAAGATATTTTTTTTTTGCTTTGTTTTAAATAAACATAAATTTTATACATGTACATATAAATTGCTTTACTTAAGTCTTAAATCACAATTTGGCTTAAGAGAAACTGTTACAAAAGTAGTTATCAGGTATAAATATTCATATGTCATATGATTAAATGACTGCACAAATGACTCCAATTCTTGAGAATGTTATATCATTATACATAATTAAAATTTCGGCTATATAATTTATTCCTCCATGCACCATTATTAGCATTTCAATACCTATATAAAACCAATCAAAACTGACGAATGTTGGTAAAACCGATAAAAAATAACACCTACATAAGATTAAGAATCACGTTAACGACTTGACCTGTAATTTGAAAAGGTTACGACCTGGGACTTGTAAAAACTGGTTAAAAATCGACCGAAAACAAGTGGTTACGAAATGGTTTGGTTACAAACTGACCTGATTTCTTGTTGAAAGCATGATACAATCACAGGTACCCGGCTTGTAAGTAACTTAGTGAGAAAGAAACATCTCCCAAGTTTAAACATTGTTAAAAATCAATGAAAAGTTGTTGTATTATTATTAATAGTTGTTCAGAAAATGTATCAGAATGTATCAATCTTCCGATTGACATAGGTTTCATAGATGTACAATGAAGTGTAGTGAAAATATTGGCGATGGAACGAAGCTGGTGTACTTTGCCGAATGAGGGAGTTGTTTACCTTGTCCTCGATAAGTACATGTATATATATCCTCAAGTGCCCAAACTGCGCCCCTCTAAAATTTATTTAGGAAATGCAACATAAATAAAATACATAGAATAAAAAATGTTCACGTACCAATAATTCTATCAAATTCACATTGATACCAAAAAAAAATTCTTTTATACATAATTATTCTCTCGAAAATAACCTTTAATACATTAAGAGTAAAATATTATGCCATCATTTTGTGTGGTCCTAACTTTGCCCCCGAGGTGACGTCATAGCATATATGACTTCCATTTATATATATGTAAACACAGCAGATGGAATTTCAAAGATACTTTTATTTTAAAAAATTGAGTCTAAAAGGGCCATTTATTTTGTAATAAGAAAAAACACATAAAAAGAGTGATGCGAGATAAAATTTGCAATATTTATCTGTTTGAATCAGGGCTCATGCTGTCAGTCGCCAAATGCGACAAATTATGAAACTGGCGCAAGATTTTTCTGATTGGCAAATGTGTTTGGCGCATATGAAGAAGAAATCGGTAAATTAGTACCGCAGTTGTTTTAGTTCCGTAATGCACAAAAATACAGGTTGCTCTACACCGTATACTACTTAAAGTAACCAGCACCTGCTGTGGGATTATCCAATCAACACACATTCTAAGGCTTCCTAATTATGCAAAGATGTAGATTTGTATACTTGGATTGTATTGGCAGCTTATAACTTGTTAACATTTGTCAAACCTTCTACCAACTTTTGTTTATACCTGCATTTGGAACTGTTATGAAATTGCGCAATCATCACAATGGCGGCCATTTGCGAAAAACATCAGCAATGTTTCATTGCTACCATTTCTTTTAAAACATTTTAAATTGATTAATTGGTTTACCTAGCTAGATTTCAACTGGTAAATAGCATAGATGTACCGATGTATATAAATGACTCGATACAAATCGCTAATGCAGCGAGTCAAAACTTATCTAAACCAAAACGTACCCAATATATAACATTTTTTTTTGGTTATTGATGTATCAAAATATTAATATACCTATTAATATACCTATTCTCATATAAAATTCTTTATTATTGATACTTTCATTTCTTGAATGAAGTATTTGTTTTTGACAATTGAAATTATTTATTTATAAAACCAAATGTGAATTAAATTCATTTATCATTTAGACTTATATGACTGTATTTGTATTGTTTTTATTTCCATATATTTTTTAAATTCTTTTTATTTTTAAATATTATGCACCAGTTGAATATGTCTGACAGTTCAAGTATAACAAATGCATATATCATACTAGTATATAAAGACAATAAAGTTTTCCGAAAAAACATTGGAGCCACTTGCATTAAATTAGGCTCCAACTTCTTAAATTTGGCTCTAATTTTTCTCATTTGGCGAATGTGTTGGCGCAAACATTTTTACAGCCAGGGTTAATCTCTACTGAGATCCGCTCTGGTTATTTTTTTCATATTGGCCTCCGCTGGATCTCTACTCAGGTCTTATATAAAAGCTTCGGGAAATTTACACCGATACCCTTACCTCGTTTCGGCAGTTCCAATTGATTGTTTTAGGATGAACACCTAAAAATCCACGCATATCTAGTAAGAAGACATATTTTCCTTTCCATTTCATTCAACATTATTGTCTTAGCTTACTGATTTCACCAGTTTTACAGCTACGAAATCACGAAACCTCCAAACTCGCCATTTAAACCGCCATATTGTTTACATGCGATGGTTATCACGTGACTAATCCGTGATTGGATAACTACAGTTAGGTTCAACTCGCGGGTTATGCGGTACAGAGTATTGTATGGTTTTCTTGATCTTTAAGTAAAAAGAATGTATATCACATAAACTTTATTTTAAAAAATCGTTTTATACAGCAAACTTTCTTTGATTTTGTTAGGGCTGACTTATTGGCAAAGAGCATTTACCTTTTACTGTTGAACAGTCGTAACTGAACCATGCTGTAGTTTAAACTGCTTCACCACTAGTCATGTGATCAATATTTACAAAATGTCTTTAAAAATATGAGGTGAGCGGTTTGGTGATTTCCGTCGCCGTATTTCATGGAATCGGCAAGCTAAGACAATGATGTTGAATGAAATGGAAAGAAAAATATATTTTCTTACTAGACATGCGTAGATTTTTAGGTGTGCATCCTAATACAATCGATTTGAACGGCCGAAACAAGGTAGGGGTATTGGTGTAAATTTCCCGAAGCTTTTATATAAGACCTGAGTAGAGATCCAGCGGAGGCCAATACGAAACATGAGGCCCAAGGGCCATAGACGCTCAACAGAGTACATCTGCATTTTAAAATGAAACAATTGTTTTCTGTAACAAGGAATGTTTAACTGTGACTATTTTATGTGGTTCCTTTTGAGTGTGTCAATATGAGTCTATATGAAGGAAAAGGTTAAATCAGTAACAGTTGTTAATCTGGAAAAAGCAGCCAAAACAATTTCAAGTACAGATAAATCGGAGTCAAAAACCACACAAAATACACCCTTGACTTGGAACAGTTAGCTGGTTGTAAGTTGATGGATTACATTTCTTTTTTTGGGAAAAACGTGCTTGCTTCCATTAAGATAAAAATATTTTAGACAACGGAGTGAAAAATCACACAAAAATACACCTTTGACTCCGAACAGTTTATAGTGACTTAAAACTGATTGTTGGAGGTTGATGGATCCATTTGTCTCATATAGGACACTAAGGAAATTGCAACTGCAAAAAATTACAACATATATATTTTCCGTCTTCAATAATGAATTTATATATTGTATTAAATAAC
>CM037784.1:47574421-47624421 GCA_021229015.1 Solen grandis | reverse complement strand
CTCCATTCAATGTCCGATGCAGCCTAATTAATACAGTTTAAAGATGTTTGTTGCGAAAAATATCAATTAATCCACATATCACCACCTTAATCATTTAAAATGTGTCCCTATCTAATTGCCTTTGTATTCATGAGGCACAAACATGTTGTGATTGTATTGCGTGTCAAAATAACAATCACCGCTGATTAATAAACAATCAATCAGGAAGAAAATTAGGGGATAAATTTTCGCAGGGCTTACAGTTTCCGATCTGATTACCTGTCAAGCTAGTAGCACTGTTCGGATTTCAGAGGTAAAATAGCGTTGATATAAACCAATATTTACAAAATTATTGTACGGAATTAAGAATTCCGAGGTTCCGGAATTCAGAGGTATTATTTACATATAAACAGAAGGGGAAATTTCGGGACCAAGAAAATGGTCCGGATTTCAGAAGTTTCCGGATTTTGGAGGGTCAGGAATTCGGAGGTTACAGTGTACCCTTCCACAATATAAAAAACAGTAGCGCCGAAGCTACGCCGAAGCTGAGGGCGATGTAATGGTTCTTCATGTAACTATATGATAGCTACCTGGCTGCGAGGTGTTCAACAGCAGCTTCGCATACTATCTGGCGAGTCGTTCACGCACAGCATTGCGCTCCGCCGTGGAGATGATGTCATTTTCACGCAGGGACTCGTCGAAACTATCCCGATCCTTGCAGTGGAAGAGAGCGACTCAACGAGTTTGCTCTCGGAGGTCTTTAAGGACTGCATTGAACCGCTGAGCCAGTACCCAGACCGATTGCTTGGCATGCCGACCAGAGAAAGCCAACTCGGAGAGCATGTCTTTTTTCTTGGTAAGCTGTTTGCTGTCGGCGATATCATCAACATCATACAACGTCGGCTGGCCCTGAAAAACTCGGTACAGAGAACGCAAACAATCATGAAGTCGTTCAACCGGATCTAGAATGTAAACCTCCTCGTCTGTCCAAACCCACGGCTGGCTTTGGTACGCCTTGTTATATAACGTGGGGCAGAGGATAAGAATGTGCTCGAAAGTGTTGCGGTACGGACCCTCGAGGAGGTCAAGCACGAATTTCGTTTTTCCGCAGCCAGTCATCCTGCAGATGATCGCCGAGTGGAAGTCACTAGTAAAGAGCTGAGACAAACCTGCCATTCTCGATGTTGAGCTGGGCATCAATCACTACGAAGACATAAACGTTTAATGCCCCCTTCGCCTCCACCTCTTTCGATATTTGGATCGTAATGCCTTCGCTTGCATTTTCCACTCGCCGTCTGTTACCATGAAGGCCGTCGTCGTCGTTTGATCTGAGATCGAGCCATAGGGCGAACTCTTGGGTGAGGTACTTACCGAGATCGCATGCGTGGAGCCCTAGGTCCTTCGCAACCATGGCCACCTCCGGGTGACGTTTAGATCCGCTTGCTGTAAGTTTACGGATCTCGTCCGACATCTGGTAGGGATGCATGCCTTGAGCATAGAGCTGGTAAGGAATGCCTCCACTTTGGTAATCTTAGGGTTATAGAAGTCCTCGCTATGGCGGGAAAAGGCTGCTGTGGGTTCTTCGAAGAGCAGCAAGATTTCCTTCATCGATCTGGCCGGCACGCTAAGGTTGATGTTCCATAGCGGGTCGGACTTATCCATTATTATTTTTCGATGCCACAGTACCCTGTCGAACAAGATGCTCATTCTCCCTCACCAGCTCTTGGTTAGTGACCATCTCGAACTCAAGAGCGATATATTTCACAGAGAAACCGGCGTTAGCGTCACCGGTCGCCTTGATGACCCGATTATAGTCATTAAAGGTGAGTTCGTACTCGAGCTTATCATCGAAAGCGGATTTAAAGAATGGCATGTGACTCTCCAGTAGCTCAAAGTCAAATAAAGAAACGACTACCATAGGCCTTTGCAATGGCAGCGTCCTTAGCAACGCTATCGTCCTTATATCCGGCATCAAGTCTTATCCTTGTGACATTTCTGTCCTCCGAGGTATCAATTCCCTGGTATTGGGCATTATTACGTTCGTCCTCCGTTTCCCAGTGATCCACATAGCAACCGTAGATGTCGTTGTCGTCGATGCTCATAACTTCGTTTCCCGAAATCTTTATCTTGGTTTTCTTGACGATCGCCTGACCCAGGTTGTTGACCACAGTGCGGTTAGCGTTGGTTGAGTTAAGCACACTTTGAAAGGCCAGATGAGCTGTTCCAGGCACGATGACGTCGTTGGCGCCGAGGTTTGGGAACCTCACTAAGAGCTGTTGATTTTGGTTGACCGTCGATGGGTTGTTGGTGATAACAACCGTCTGATGGGTTCCCTTGACCCCCAGGGGCTCCTGGCATCGGTGCGGGTTGAGCTTTCGGTCGTTTTACGATATATTAAAGCTATACTTTTATTGTATAGCATACAATAGCATAGTATCTAAAATGGCTGATGAGGACAACCCACTTTTAGATTATGATGACCAACAATATGATGATGTTGATGACATCAACTACACCACAACCTCGTTCTCCAATCAATTGTTAACTGGCGCCGTCGATGATTACTATAATGCTTTGGGTGAACCCGCCACAGGAAGGGACCACATTAAGTTTGAGTTGGACAGGGAGGGGCAGCTTCGCCTGAAGTATCGCCCGAATGTCGGTCTTATTAATAAGAAAATTAGAGAACCCTTAGCATTTATCCACTATTGCTAGCCGGTTCGGTACGAACCTTGTCCGAGATCACCTCGGTTTCTCAGACTGGAGTCGGAAGAGCGCCTTGTCCGCTGAGGATGTAGCTAGTCTAAGACAAGCGGAAAGAGAATTTGTGAATGTGGAGATGTCTGACAGCTCCACTGTCGATGACATCAATAATATACACTCCTTT
The DNA here is from genome assembly GCA_021229015.1 of Solen grandis. Lineage (NCBI taxonomy): Eukaryota > Metazoa > Mollusca > Bivalvia > Adapedonta > Solenidae > Solen > Solen grandis. The sequence continues at coordinate 47,621,555 of CM037784.1, read as the reverse complement.
ACGTCTCAAGTGAAGGAGACCTTGTTAAAGACCATCAACGATCCGCCTCTGGATACGACAGACTTAGATAGGTCTGACCTGGTGTATCGATACCGTGAGCTTTAAGGCCTCGATAAAGCAATGCAGACCCATCGTGGCGAGCTTATGAACAACCTTGCAAAGCTCTGAGAGATTGATAACATATTACTAAAGAGGAAAGGAAACTCGGGGAGACAGATAGCAAAGTCCAGAAGCAGAAGATCAGACAGCGGCTCCAAAATTTCGAGCTCGAGCGGGCTGTGCGGCTCAAGGCGGCTTCAACTAATCGGAAGGTTCTCAGATCACAGATCAGCTGCATTCGGGAAACCTTTCAGCAACTCTTGAACGAGGACACCACGCTGGCTGAGCGGATTAAGATTCTCTTCCGGGAGCAAGGGATCACCATCGCTTCAATCATCACCGCAATCGGAATGACAATAAGCACGCTCGTCCTAGCATTAACAGGCGGCGGCGGTGGCATTGGGGCAGAACTGAATTGGGGTGCTAGTCCAAGCTAGCGCGATGGCCTCTTTTTTGACTGAGGGTAGTCTATAGTTCGCCCAGATGTTGGGCATTTTCGCAAAGAAGACATTGTTGTGAGCAACCGTGATCATTAGGCTGGTGAAGTTTTCGGCTACCAACCTTCGCGGGTATGCCGATCCGGTCTTATACCTTGCTCCCGAGTTGAAGGTAAAAAACTGCTTTGTACATATTATATTATGGTTATTCTTATTGTTTCAGACGATCGCTGACATTGCAAAAGAACCGGCCTACCTTCAACAGCCAATCGAAAACAGAGACGGACGTCTCCGGATTAGGTTGAGGTCGATCATATATAAAGTGGGGTGGTACAACATCCACAAGCCGGTAGCCGATGCCGTCCAGCCAGGCTTGTGGACCTTCAACGATCTCGCTAAGGCACTTAAAAAGTTAGGTATGTCCGTCACAATAAACAGACAGGAAGGCTTCTATTATGATACCGCACACGACACAAGAATCTATTATCCCCATGTGATGTGCGATCTTCTAGGTTTTAAAGATGGATGGATGGATGGATGGTTGGAGGGTTCTCTAGAAGGAGAAGGGCTATTATTCGTCCATCTGGAGCAGCTGAACACCCTTGAGAGCTCCTCAGACGGGTCTCCTAGTAATCTACTAGCTGTTGTCGCCGTCGGCGGCTGGTCATACGGGGAGATCAAATCCCCGGTATTTCCGAACCCCGAGTTCAAGGCGCTGCAGGCGGGCACCCTGTCAGAGCTCGCACTCTCCATTAAAGAAGAGCGGGGCTCTGTCATAGACAACCATGGTTTGCCGGTGAGTGTCGTGCTTGAGGATGGCCACGCCAAAGAAAAGATAGACGACGATTTCAATCCAGATGTGTACTACACCATCGATGAGTTAGCGGATACCCTCGACTGGCGCACCTGAGGTAAGTTATTCCCCGAACTAGTGGATGAGAAAGAAATCAAGCCCCCCGATCTGTCTCGGTATATAAAGAAGACAGAGGATAGCCATGTAGACTTAGAGAGGACCGGATCATGAACCTCGGAGATGTCGAAGAACAAAGAGACGCCATTTCAGCCGAGATGGCGCGGTCCGGATTCCTCGACGGATGGGAACGCGTTAAGAAAGAAGTTGTCACCTACGTTGGCACAAAAATAGGTCAAATCCCCAAGCCCGTAATAACTCTCGTGGTAGAGGAGCGCGGACCTTTGGTGGACGGGAGATTTGAATGGTCATTCGGTTCAAACTCGGAAGGTGAGAATCACAGTAAAGTGGGCTACGTAATGATGAAAATCCTCGCCATGTCACTGTCCGCAGCCGAACGTGATAAATCATCGGACTATATGATCAGCCTGCCCGTCGCAGAACTCGTTTTTGCTATCTGGCTCGCTAGAAAGCTCCCCCGGCTCCAAGACTATCTTGTAGATGTTCAGGATGAGCTCGCGGACGTAAAAAAAAAAATCGGTCGCTCAATGACACCGGCTTTCCATATCTAGAAAGTTCACATCGAAATGGCTTTTTTTGGAATACCTAAGTAAATGTCTTTTTATCCTCTGCCCCGGCAAGGGTGGTGGACCGAGGCCCTGCCTGGGATGTTCGATGGGTCCTGAATTATCACCCAGAAAGGAAACTCCGGGCGGAGCCTACGGGCCGGTTTGGTGGTGCGCCGTCCCGATTCTCCACCTGGGAGTCTCGATGGGCCCTAAATTATCTCCCAGAAGATGAAGTGGTCCAGAACCCCCATCTCATATACTATTGGTTAGAGTTATGGCCCTTGAAATTGGAATATTGAAAAAAATCTCTGTTTAAACTCAAGCATACTCATTTGTTGGATTTCTTGGCTGACATCGGGCCAGCTGACAAGGAGTTATGGCCCTTGAATTTATTATTTAGCATCTAACATTTTTGAAGATTTTTTTAAACACGCACTGATCAAAAAGTTAAAGGTGGTGAATCAATTAACCATAAACAGTTTTAATATGTATAAAGTACAGGTTTTATAATTCATCCCCCATATTTTTTGATCGCTCAGCGCTTTGATTGATATAAGGAAGGACCTTGATACCACTTTATGACCTGTCAATTAATTTATTTACATTATATCGTAATTTTAAAAAACAATCTAGTGATACAGCAAACAATATATATCGTGAAAATAAGTGTTATCTGATTAAAACCATACTTATCAAAATTAAAATGAATGTCCCGGCTGTCCACAGCATTTACATGGTGTCATACAACTAAAATCTATACTTTTTATTTTATTGTGCTTCATTTTTTTACATTAAATTACCGTTTGGAAATTAATGGCAATACTATTTTCTTCTACTAAGAAATGAAACGTGATTTTCTCCACTTCAAAAAATAAAATAAATAAATAAATAAAAAGAATAAAAATAAATAAATAATAATTTGAATATAGACATTCCAAACTGTGTTATAACAAAGAGTTTTTCACTGAAGTGCATAGCTGAAAATGCTAGCCTACTCTGTCCTTATAGTTTTCTTAGCCGACTTTACCATTTTTTGGAAATTTACTTATTTTGGTTTTCCATTGAAATAAAACCTTAAAACATATTTCAGAACTGTTACAATTTTAATAAAAAAATGTGCTAACATGAACCTGAGGAATAAAAGACCTAAATGAGGAATTAAGGGGGGTGGGGGGGTGCACAATATCTCGCCTGCTCTACCAAGAATTCAGATGAAAAAAGTCTGTCCGATTCGCAAATCTGCTGCAAGGTGTTTGAGAAAACTATAAGAATTGATGCAAAGAAAATGGTACTTACCTACCTGGAGAAAGTAACTCTAGAACATAGCTCTCTAATTAATCAAAAACAGTACGTTAATGAAGTAGATGATGCGATTTTGAGGAAAAAACGCACTCTGTCGCTATTTTATTATACTACTTTATCCAAACAAAGGTCACGTAATTCTTATCCCTGTTATTCATGTAATGTATATATAAAAAAAGATGTCACACGCCTAAACATGAGCTCTTCATGCAAGTTTATGTATCTATTGTATAACGATGATACGAGCAAATAGGTGTATGTATATCTTACCCGCTAGGGCATTTGATTTGGATAAATGGCACTGAGATTCCCATGATCAGGTGTATGATGTTGCGTTATAGCAACATAAAATTGAAAGATATGACAAACGTTTTCTTCTTCTCAGTCCTGCTTCTGTGTAATACATTATGTATAGCCACGTTTTGGTGAAAAATTTATAAAATTCATTATAGAAAATTTTTTTTTTTTTTACTTTTAGAGCTATATTTTGAGAAACATAGATTTGAGCAAGTTTTGCCAGCATGTTCAGATACACACTCTGTCTATCATAAAATCATTACAAGGGTATTTTCCAGATAACTTATGTACATTATGTATGATAAAATAGGCATTTTCTAGTAGGCCCAGCTACGCCATGTTAGATTGTTTGACTGCAAAGTTACAGATGGTAAAATCATTTAAATCTTTACAATTGTTTTTCTGATATATTAAGCTTCATGCATTAGAGTCCCGGAACCTTAATGTGTATACATGGAGAATGTGTCATTTTTCTAATATCGGTTAGAAAAAGCAGAAATGACAACCTTACAATTAGAGTAGTGCACATAGTGTTTCATTAATTGGAAGTGACATCACAGCACGGTCATTTTGAAAGTATAACTACAGTTCTTCGTGAAGTGCGCATATAATTCTGACGTCATCAGCGATTATTAAATTTTCAATCACACGTTGATAATCACTGAAAATGAAATCTAACTGCAGGTTTCCTTTGCATATATTGAATAACTTTCAAAGTCGATCTCAATGCTTTTAAACAACATATGTATTGTAATTTGTTGCACTCAAGTGAAATGTCCTTTTAACTTTGTAAAAGATGCTCCATGGGCCCAAACTTTGAAAATATCATCATTTTAGTATTAAAATGAATATTACTTTAGTCATACCCCTGCCGTATTCACTCTTTCGGGCTTCGCATGATCAATAGGAGATACACTTTAATATACTAACGGTAAAATTAAACGTAATGCTGCTCTTGTGTTTATGTTTGTTTGTTTATTGGGTTTAACGTCCCACCGACAATATTTCAGTCATTTGGAGACGATGTCTACTTGAGACAAATATAGTGCTGCCACACTGTAGTATCACGCCGTAGACATGTGGCATGATACCACATCCAGTCACATTAACCTGACACTGGGCCAACCAGTCCTGCAACTACCCTTATATGCTAAGCGCCAAGCAAGGGAGCTATAACAGTTCCATTTTTTACGGCCGGGGATCGAACCCACGACCTCCCGCTCTCGAGGCGGGCGCTCTAACCGATCGACCACCGGGGACGGTGCAACTCATTCACAGAAGATCGGTAGAAAATAAAAAGACATTCTACTTTCTTCGTTAATGTTGCTTAAGTCTTTGTTTTGGGGGTTTGTTTTTTAGCTTGTAACAAATAATACAAATCACAAACAGTTCGCTTTCCTTTATACCATGATAGAAGATATTGTTGTCTAAGATTTGTATATTTTGGACAAATAAAGAAAACATGAAATTCATCCTCTCTAGCATTAATATTTTGTAAAGTCTGACAATATTGACATAATCTTGTTTCTCTCGATATATTGCTGTGTCGACCCGTTTCTATCTAAAATTGTGATTCTAACATCTAAATTTCGCCATCGCCCTTCTTAATGTAAAATTAATATCTACACATAAATATTTTCTGGATATACTAATGATTTAAATTCTCTATAAAAATCACATCTGCTTGAATAACTATTGCTATACCAGTTTTGTAACATACAATCTACAATACGCTGAAGAAATATAGAAAGAAACATATTTACATCGCCAATATTTTGTGACACCTAGACAAATCCAAAACCAAACTTAAAACCAATTTTTTAACTTTAGTTGCCCGCGTTTTTCTTCCAACCTCATCTAGTGCATTTAACACAATGTAACACTGTTTTGGGTATCTGTAGTCATGCATTCTAATCAGCTTACACCAATATTTAATACAATTCTATGAAAAGTTATGCATAAAGGTAATCTACCGCACTCCCCTAGAGCAATGCAGTTGTTAACTGAATTACTAACCCCTAGAACATGTTTGCATAAATTTGTTTGAACAGATTCAATGATACCAGAATATTCATATTCATATCCCTAGATCTCTGAAGCTTAGCACATAAATGGTTTAATGATTGTATCAAATAACTTGAAATCATCATGATGTTGAAATAGCCAAAAGAACGTTGGTGATTTCTTATACTAAATATTGCTTTATTTGCCTGTGATACTAGTTTAAAATCCGCTGCCGTCCATGATAGCATAGGCGTAAACAGAACCACATGTACTTGTATACTGACGTTATTTCTAAAAGTTACCATTATAATACCATTTTTCATAATTACGAAACCTGCCTCCATTTCTAAATACAATATTTTCAGTTTTATCTAGCTTTATTTCAAAGTCCGTATTATCACAAAATGTTTTAATGACATTAATTTGTTGCTGTAACTTGACTGTCGTATCTGCACAGTTAGCGACATCATCGGCAAACAAGAGACAAAGAATTTCAGGTAAAGTGTTTCTTACAAAATTCCCGTTCTTACTACATTTATCCTTTAATAGTGTAGATAAGTCGTTGATAACAAGAGGGCCATGATGGCCCTGAATCGCTCACCTGAGTACCATTGCTTCAACTGATGTCAAGGTTTTTAAACAGACAAGGATTCTGATATAACTTAATCTAAAACATTTTACCCCTGACAATACTACACACCAAATATCTAAGCAATGGGCAATATGGTTTCAGAGAAGACTTGGGCGCAGGGTCATTTATCACCGTAGGGCCAAGACTTTGAAAATCTTTGTAATGAACCATTAGATGATGCTACATACCAAATATCTAAGCTCTAGGCCTTATGGATTCATAGAAGAAGATTTTTTAAGATTTTCCTATATAACTCTGTGTAAAACAAGTGACCCCTGGTGCGGGGTCATTTATCACCATAGGGCTATGATTTGTACAATCTTGGTAGTGGCCCATAAGATGATGCTTCATACCAAATATCTAAGCTCTAGGCCTTATGGATTCATAGAAGAAGATTTTTTAAGATTTTCCTATATAACTCTGTGTAAAACAAGTGACCCCTGGTGCGGGGTCATTTATCAGCATAGGGCTATGATTTGTACAATCTTGGTAGTGGCCCATAAGATGATGCTACATACCAAATATCTAAGCTCTAGGCCTTATGGATTCATAGAAGAAGATTTTTTAAGATTTTTCTATATAACTCTATGTAAAACAAGTGACCCCTGGTGCGGGGTCATTTATCAGCATAGGGCTATGATTTGTACAATCTTGGTAGTGGCCCATAAGATGATGCTACATACCAAAAATCAAAAGGCTAGGCCTTGTGGTTTTGGAGAAGAAGATTTTTTCAAGTTTTTCCTATATTAGCCTATGTGAAATCAAGTGACCCCTGGTGCGGGGCCAATTTTGACCCCAGGGTCATAATTTGTACAATCCTGGTAGAGAGTCATAAGATCATACTACATACCAAAAATCAAAAGGCTAGGCCTTGTGGTTTCAGAGAAGAAGATTTTTTAAATTTTCATTTTTAAAATCTATTTTTAGCTCCTGTGACCTAATTATGCGATGGACCAGAACCATTTATACAACTTTAGTAGAGCTTCATCCAAGGAACATTCCTGCAAAATATTTTTCAAATTGGCCAAGCCGTTTAGGAGGAGATGTTGTTTGAAGCAATTGTTGACGCCGGACGCACGCACGCACGCACGGACGACGGACGACGGACGCCGGACAAAAGGCGATCAGAAAAGCTCACCTTGAGCACGTTGTGCTCATGTGAGCTAAAAAGAGAAAATATTACAGGACTGCATATGTCACCTGTTTATAAAATTTGTTCGCCCACACTCTGTTTTTACATATGATTCAAGATTTGAATACACTGATTTTAACCAATAAAACAATTTCCCCCGAATTCCTTTTCTATACATTGACTGGAATAGTATTTTGTGATTAATTTTATCAAACGCCTTCCGGAAATCTATGTACAAACAATAAAATCGTCCGCCCGCCCGTGATAAATATTTTTGAGCTAAAGCTTGCCAAGTAAAAATGTTGTCCAGTAGAATATCCCTTTCGAAATCCTGACTGCTCCTCACCTTTCATATCTTGCTCTTCAGCCCAAATATAGAGACGGTTGTTAATGATATTAGACTTAGTCTTAAAAAGAGTATTTACCAACGATATTCCCCTGAAGTTTCCAGGAACACTATATGATACTGATTTGTGTATTGGAATTATGATACTTTCCCCCACGATGATGGAATAATCCCGCTTTCAAAGAATAGTGGGAACAGTTTCATTTATAACATGTTTATATATGCCATCGGTTCTGGGACTTTTGCCATTTGCTAACTTACTGATGCTACTACGTACCTCTTCCTCGGTAATAGGAATATTTAAAGTTTCATTATTTACATCCTGGTTTATTTGCAAATCTTCAAAAACTATGTCGTTAAAATTCTTAGTTTGTGTTTCATTAGATAATAATTTCTTTAAATAGTTCACCCAATCTCCATCAGATATATTGGAACATGTACTAGTTTTATTTCTACATGGGGGCCGCCGTGGCCGAGCGGTTACAGTCATGGACTACAAATCTCTCAGCCCCTCACCGCTGTGGGTTCGAATCCCGGTAGGGACTTCGGATTTTTCATGTGAGGAAGTCTTCCAGCTGGCTTGCGGTAGGTTGGTGGTTCTACACGGGTACCTCTGTGTACTCGGGGTCTTCCTCCACCTGTAATTAGCTGGACGTCGCTATATGATTGAAATACTATCGCAACGACGGTAAACCCCAATACAACAACATTTCTACATGTTTTAATTATCCCCCAGAGAAGCCTAGGATTTGACTTACTTTTAATTAATTTATCACGTTGTTTTATTTTATATTCTCTTTTCTTTGCTTTTTTCTTAAAACTGATTTCTATATTGTTTATATACCTGTAAGTCTGCGGGCTTATTTGTGTAAGGAAAACATAGCAAAGATTCATTTTTCATTTTTTTTAAGATCATGACAATCTAAATCCGACCTCTCTGTACTTCTTAACCGACAACTATTTTGTACTTTCATAGATGATGTTGATTTATGAAAAACATCAATTAACATAGCAATACTGCTGTCAATATTATGTTCAGTCATGCTGCAAATGTCATCTTTAAAATTTTGGTATAAACTTTTAAAAGAGTTAATAAACGTTTCCGCTTTGACGCTATCCCACTTAAATTTGATATTGGTTCTAGTGGGCTTTTGTCTGTATTGTCACGTGTGACTTACTTGTTAAACATAAATTGGGAGTATATAGGAACGTGTACAGATTCAGTTCGATCATCAACATTAAAATATACACAATTTGTAAATAAATTTGTACTACATGTATGGTAGTCAACAACACTTATGCTTTTATTAGCAATACATGTATAGTTGCCACCAATGTCATCATACAGACGTCCGTTCATAATGTGCATATCAGTAGTGCAGCAAGTAGTATTCCAAAAGAATAAAATCTTTATATAATTATCTTTATTTGTTCAAGGCATGTTGAAGGCGTCACCTTTATAATCTACCTCTCCAAAAATATAACTTTAATCATCATGTGGAATATGACCCAAAAAGTTCTTCGTCCTAGCATTAAGATCGCCCCCTAAAAGTAATACGCATCTGGATAATCATTAAGAATGTTTTCAAAATTTGTCTGTAATAGTTTTATACCATCTTTTTCTTCTAGATTGTTATAAATCGGCGAACCTTCTGGAGACACATATACAATGTATATAACATCTTTCATATCAGTGAAAGAAGAACTACTAACACAATCCTCAAAATGATCATAGATACGTTTAACAGTGTTATTCTTATAAATTCATTGTTCGCAAATACGCTCACACCCCCGCTATTTCATACTGAGTTCTTTTTCATTTTTCTAACACACCCAAAATGGCAATAATTTTCAAGAATATGGTTGTTTTTATCATATGCATGACCTGTCCGTTCTGACTAGATAACTCCCGTTTCATGTCTCTCAAAAAAGAAAACATTTCATTTTGCATTTCATTTTGCAATTGCACGTAATAAATGATTATAAAATATGATACAGGAATGTAAGAAAAAAAATGTTTGTTAACTATTTTATTTGTTTTATTCCTAAATGAATAATAAAGCAGTGCGCACAATAACAAGCGACACACAACGTTCATTTTACGCCTCAAAACAGAATTGTCGGGTCAGACAAAACGAATCTTGGATATTACCGTTGCCTCGACAGATTATTTTAAATTTGATGTAATGATACTAAATATGTATTTAAATCATGAATATATATACCATATCAAACAATAAATTACCAGATGAAATCGGGAGATTGGGTGGTACTGCCTTCAAAAACTGGAAATGCATACTATGTGACCGTGATGAAATTGCGTCAGAAAAATGCTTAGTCTACTTGCACGGGTGTAATTCTTTGCTAAAGCAATGTGAAAATATCTGGGTAAATAACATGTACAAACATAATGAACACCGTTTTATGAACTTAATGGGGTCAATTTCGCAAGTTATAATTCAAAATGCGTCAACATTTAATACAATATAGTTGATTATGTCAAAAACAAATAACAAACATCACAAGGAACAAAACTTACAGCTCTCCTGATTAGCGATTACTTCGTCATCCAAGTACTGTCACACATACCGCTTTACTGCTATTTAAGTAGAGGCCTTGTAGTGTACGTAGCAATACCGTGGCAGTAATAATAAATGTTGTCTTCGTCTCGCACATTGACTGATTATATAATTCACTGTGAAATGTTTATATATTCTTTTTTTTTTAAAAATCAGCATATTTTAGTATTACAATACAATACATTTAAACTGTGTATTTTTTTACACTTGTATACTGTTGTCTCGCCAAACTGTTTTCTTTATGGATGTTTATTATGCTTGGTGATACTGAGTAGATAAAGATTATGTTCTGTTCATACACGTAAATATACCTTGTAGCAAACAAACTGTTTGGTAATTATTTTACAGATATTGTACGTGAGCATGTCATAAATTTCTATTTACAAAAATGTATCATAAATGGTTCGACCTGGTTCTACTAAGACTGTAGAACTGCTAAGAACTTATATAAAAATACATTGTATGCTTATGATAACTCACATGGTTATATAAACAGAGCTGGCATAACTGAATTGTGCAAGAAAAATAAGAAATGTCATTATTTCATTATAAATTTTTATAATTTTATTATTTCTGTTCCCAAAATAAATTGTATACACCAATCAGAACAATACACCAATGAAATTCATATCTTTAGGATGATACACATATATATGTGTGTGTGTGTGTGTGTGTGTGTGTGTGTGTGTGTGTGTGTTCAACTGAAAACAGTGTGAAACCCTCCAAATATGCATTTTATGGCGGAATAAATGATTTTTTATGTCTTTCTGTCAAATATATATGTTTTCCGTAAGGCCGCTGAAAGTCTGCTGGCGGCCTGAAACTTGATAATCCTATAGATAAAAAAATCTTATTATTTATGAATGAAAACCGTGTGATCTTCTCTAAATATGCATTTTACGTCTTAATACATGATTTTTGATGTCTTTCTGTCAAAGCTACATTTTCTCAGTGATGCCGCTGAAAAACCTGACGAGTATTAAAACAATACTATCATTTAAAATTATATATATAATATATAATAATATTATTATTATATTGTTAAATCAGTCGTTAATGAATCGATGTATAATGGTGCACATATAAAGGAAACCACTTTAATTGTAATTTTAAACGGATATTAACAAGAATGACAGGGAAACTGGTGTAGGAATGGTGTACACTTGGTCTTGTATGAAACCACATTTTGATAATATTGTGTCAAGAAATATTAGAATTTCGATTACAAAGTTACATTTATGTTCTCATAACTTAGGAATACATAAATATATTAGATAAGAATGGCATTTACGTCATTCTCAAATTATGTGAATCAAATTAATTAGAATATTAATTTCATTTCGCCATATGCCCAGTTATGACGAACATTTATTTAATGCTAACTGATGAAATTTGAAATACTGTGTTTTTCATTTCATCGTGTGATCTTCGAAAATTTTATTCTCACGAGTAGCGATATCGCATATTGCATCTTCAAACAAAAAATCTTATATTTTATGTTGGAAAGAGGGATATCATATGTTTATAAGTTTCACTGTGAAATGATCAATTATGACTATATTTATATCTCAGTAATCCACTTAAAAGTATAAAGTAAATCTTTGTAATCCTTTAACAGATCTCATTGAAAGATTCTCTAAGTCTGTGAACCAGAAAACTAAAGTTTTCACTGACACTGGCTTTAAACTTACAATATTTGTTGCGTTTATTATAATTATCTTTAAAATCTTGTTTTAATTTTTAAGGTGATTAATATCAAGTTTGATTTTCAGAGAATTCATTGTGCTTAAAGGGACTGCCCCTGGTGCTAAAATGACGAAAAGAAACTTCTAATTTTAAGAAAATCAATGTTATAATTGTATGTGAGAGGCATTAAAGATTTGATCACTGACAGCTTACATTGCCTAAGAAAATCCCGAGATATTGACGTTTTCGCAGTTTTTTCCAACGCAAATTTAAATGCGTTACATACGCATGTAAGTTTTAAAAATAGATTTCTGAAAAATCATGTTACATCGCAAGTGCCCGTTCGCACATGCGCGTGTAAACTTCTGACGATAGCAATTAAAACGACTTGACGACAGCTAAGAGATTTAAGCTTTATGTAGACTTTGATCCGTATTGATGTCACAATGATTGAAATCAAAACGTCTTGTAGTCGTACAGGTATTTGGTGATAAATCAATAAGCAAGAAGAAATGTGGCTTGGTAGCTCAGTTGGTAGAGTGCAGGAACGGTATTCCTGAGGCCCTGGATTCAATTCCTGGTCTTGCCATGATTTTCTTGACCACCTGTTACAGTATAGTATAATTACTTACCTCTTCGATAGTGACGCTGAAGACTCCGACATTTTGTTTACACCGCATTATCGATCATGTGATCTATGTGAAGTGCCCGTATAACGAAATACAAGTTCTATTTACAAACGGGAAGCTCCCTTTTGGGGTAATATCGGAAATGATTTTATTTGCTAATATATAATTCGAAAATCAGTACATTTCTGGCCATTGGTAGAAAAGGGAGGCAGTCCCTTTAAGAGTGGTGTACGTTTATGTGTCTTGTATGAACCTGATTTTATTTTATTACATTTTGCCATAAGACTTAGGAATCTCTCTCTCTCTCTCTCTCTCTCTCTCTCTCTCTCTCTGTACAAGGACCTCCGTGGCCGAGAGGGTAAATTCACTGACTTTAACTATCACTCAGCCCCTCATCGCGTGGGTTCGAGTTCCGGCAGGGTTTATTTGAATTTTCATGTGAGGAAACCTTCCAGCTTGCTTGCGGTAGGTCGTAGGTTCTACCCAGATGCCTGAGTGTATTCGGGGTCTTCCTTCACTTGTAATTAGCTGGACGTCGCTATATGACTATAATACTGTCGCAGTGACGGTAAACTCAAAAATCAACCAATTAATCTCTGTACAAAGTGTGTTATCTATCAACAGTCTTAGGAATTCAGCAAGTCATTCAACACAATCGCCCATGACGTCAGGGTGGTTTATAAATCGGTTTACAATGAATTATCGATCGGGAAATACCCCAATGCAGGTATTGATCACCCTACTATACATATATCATGTCTAAATATAGACTTCCATGCAAATACAGCAAATTATAAATATTCCGATACTACGAATAAGTGCACATGTAGGACAGAGCTTTAAGTTTGATAAACCCTCAACCCATATTCTGATTCCATGGTTTAACTAGGATTCGCTGAGCATTTCCTGGTATAGAAAAACATATATCGGCTCCAGTGGTGAGAAAATTGTCCACTATGTCAAACGCGAGTACAGGTATGTTTTATTAGTCTTTCATTCTCTTGAATGTTAATAAAGTTGACTGAAGGTTATGTTAGTAAAAAGGAGTGATAGAAGAGAAAAGATTGAGGAAGAGAATAAGGAACAACGAGAACAGAAATATGTATTAGGTTTGCTTTCTGTTTAGATCTGCGTACACATCAATACTTGTCGTACTTAAACAAACAAAAATGTTTACACAAATTCTTTTCTCCTTTTACGAAATAGTCAAATGATTAATAAGAGTGATTTACATAGGCTACCTTGTTTGTGTGTTTGTTTGTTTGTTGGGTTGTCTACTTGAGACAGATATAATGCTGCCACACTGCAGTATCACGCCGTAGGCATGTGGCATGATACCACACCCAGTCACATTATCCTGACACCGGGTCAACCAGTCCTGGAACTACCTTTATGTGCTGAGCGCCAGGCAAGGGACCTTTAACTGTACCATTTTTAACGCGGCCGGGGATCGAACCCACGACCTCCCGCTCCCTAGGCGGACGCTTTAAGCACTCGGCAACCGGGGACGATACCTTGTTTCGGTGACTTTAAATGCATGTACCCTATTTTATGATTGATTGATTTTTTTAGTAAACTGTCACTGCGACAGTATTTCAGTCATATAGCGACGTACAGCTAATTACAGATGAAGGAAGACCCCGAATACACTGATGATGAGGCATCTGGGTAGAACAACCGACCTACCGCAAGCCAGCTGGAAGGCATCCTCATATAGAATTCCGAATGACCCTGCCGGAACTCGAACCCACGCGGTGAGGGGCTGAGTAAATGTTAAAGATACCCATATCTATCCCGCCAATATATGCATTTATACATAAACATACATGTGTATACCAATACGTTAATACACATTCTGTTATATGCGTTATTTGTAGAAAATAAGACGGACAAAGATAAAGACGAAGATACTGTGGATGCCAAAGAAAAGACGGAAACTTCCGATGACCCTGGGAACACAGGAGACGGTACAGCAGACGATAAACGCAGTAAGTTGTCATTTACCTCCGAATATAAAGTAAGGTAGTGTACATATTATGGAATATCGTGGAAATGATCCATTAATCAGATCACTAAAACTATAATGCATCTTGCTTGTATGCTTGGTGTAATGTAATAACACAGTAAGTCCAAAAGATTCCTGTGTCAATTTTACTTTACGTTTATATTATATACATATTAAACATGAAGTCCTGACAGTGTTTTTTTTATGCAGTCTCATAACCGAGTCTCAACCCAATTCGGAGCTCTCTCTCTCTCTCTCTCTCTTGTTTGTTCATTGAGTTCAGCGTTCCGCGGACAGTATTTCATTCATTTGGAGATTATGCCTACTTAATACTGCATTGTTATGCCGTGTATATGTGACATGATACCATACCCAGTCACTTCATACAAAACTGAAGTCATATAAAGGAATGTTCGTTTGATATACAGTCAAACCTGTGAACAAAGATCGGACAGTGGATATTAGAAAATTGACCATTGTTCACATGTGAACTTTGTTCGGAGGGTCAGTTAGGATGTGCCTACATCAGATAGAAAGATACTGTTATGTGTGTGTTAATAAAATATATAAAAAAACTACTCATTCTATTATTCTTTCTTCCTTTCTTTCTACGTCTTAATCTTATATTTAAATTGAATACAGGGATCTTTTTTTAGTCTGGATAGGATTTTTTTCTTTGTAATGCCAAAATTTTATGATACTACTACGGATAACTACACTGTAAAAGAACAGTATAATGTAGCCATGGCTTTTCATACTATTACATTATCCCGGAACCTTATATGCTGTACATTACGCAAGGGGGTATACCACTCTTATTTATAACACATTTGGTTTGTCGCTATCTGCGATCGATCATAAATCTCACGGTTACGGGGCATACGCTCCTACCGTTCGGTCAATGTAATAATTTAGAAGTTGAGGCATATTTCGTGAAAGACATACCTGACAGGGAAAATATACTGCTTTTACTCCAACAACTGCCTTAGGTATAAATCAGTCTTATATATACATGTATTACTGAAAATAAAAAAAAACGACCTCGTGTGGCGACATTACGAAACAACAGTGTGTATAAAGAATTTCAAGATTCTTTGGTAAACATTCAGTAATTGTGATGTATGAGTTAAAAATAATATAATTAAACAGTTTGTAAGATATTATGGTGAATCCAACGAAATTGGATCAGTCTAAGAATAGTAATATTTCTGGGGAACAACGTTTATATTTAGGGGGAACCCCGACTGGCCTCACATCAATGTTACACGTATGTTACAAAGCATGGAATCGGTATTATAATACTTCCCCATATTTAACTATACAGCTCCTCTTATTAGTCTTTGAGAGTTATCCAATTTATTGCCTAAGTTCTTATTTTGTGGCGTTTATACGAAAGCTCTAAGGAAGGCGCTTTAGTCTGTTGTTTAGACGTCATTCATACCTCAGGCACCCCAAACAGAGATATTCAAAAGATATGTGCCCGATCATGTGACAGCGAAATAACGTGAGATGTGTGAAATTGATAATATCAATTACAAGTATTAGCATTTCCAAAAATGCTAAAAATCGCCGTTAGCCAAGTGAACAGAAAGGGAAATTATATGTCGAAGTACCTGAAGTTAAAGGAGAGGATGTTATCAAAGCTGATAATAGAAATAATCTGATTCCCCATTTATGTGAAATAGGAAGCTAAATTTATAACTGCTGCATATACATTAATTAGGTATTGATCACTCATAGCATTGATATAAGCGACAAAAGATATTTCCCTTTTATGCACTTAGCTGTAGTTTTGTTTCGAACAGAATTTATACATAGTTTTCTTGAATAATGTACTTGATGCTACCCCTTGTCTATGAGAAAATTATAAGCTGCGCAAAATTGAGAAGTAGAATAGGGAAATGCAAGGAGCAAAGGGGCGTACTCCAATCGAATCTGCCCAATGATGCGACTACCAGTCTAGCAATATGTACTTCCGGTGGTAAAGTTAGGTTTCCCAGCGTTCAAAGCAATTTCCCCAGAGCTTGTTCCCGGTAATCTGATCTGTTTATCTTTATGCGACCGATTGAAAAGGAACCTGTTTTTCTATTACGTCAGCGGCGCAGGAGTAAAAAGTTCCTTTCTTGCTCGATAAAATAATATCGCCGCTCTGGGAAATCAGAATTTCTCGTGGGGGAGAGTGGGGGTTCTAAATCTGAATGTAATGTGAGTGTTTGAGGGGCCCGGAGACATGCTCTCACAGGGAAAAAATGTTATGAACTTTGGAGGTCATTGATCTAATGCCTAGGTTCCACTGGGGAAGTGGTTTCTCCCGATGGATCCCATTGTTTGAGCCAAAAAGACGGGACAGTTCCATGAGAAATGGCACTGATTAGGCTTAGGGGATGGTCCGTTTACTGATAATTCGGCTATGGTCACAAAGCTTCTGGAATTTCTCCCGAACAATGGCCTTGAAATATAGAGGATGGCTCCCGATGTCGGGGACCTTCTCCGATGATTGGCGAATGTCCCGGAGCTTCATCGAATTTGAAACATCATGGGGGAATATCCCCATAACTGGGAGATGTATCTCTGAGTACTTGCGCATCACCATATGTGCATCGTGGAACATTTTGGAGATTATGAAAATTTGATGTTGGAATAAGAGACAAAAGGGAAGACTTTTTTCGGTTTATGAGGATGCACCCATCATTGTCCTATGACCTTTTTGACCGTCTCAGTCAAAGATTGGCCAAAACAGCAATAAATTTAAGAGAGCTCTTTTCTACCCTCGCCAAAATTTTGGCGAATATTCGGGGATTCAAATGTGTCACAAAAAATGTCATTCGAATACCTATCCCCGCCTTGATACTTGAGACATCACCGACGCTTCGGGGATTCCTCAGCGCTTCCTCAGGGAAGCTCCGCTGATGTTTCCCCTGCCTGTTTTCCCGATAAAAGATTGGGAACACACCGGGATAAAAAAAAAATCAAAGCAAATATTGATTTTTTTTTTTCGGTTCTTCCGAGGCCTCCCGATGCCTCCACATGGCTCGCGACGCTTCAAAAGGTTTTCCTGAGACATCGGGGACAGGTTATCGATGCCTCCCGAGACTCATCAATTTCCATCGGGAGTACATTCCCGAGGAAAAATGCTGAATGGGACTGATATAGTTTTATCTTTTACCTGCCATGTTATTGAATAACTGCTGAGCAAATGTATTTTTGTATTTTACTAGGGTTGTATTTAAAAGCCATGATAAAAAAAAATCGCACTGATATTACTGAAAGGGCTTTTCTCCCTCCGGTAATGGGGGATAGGGGGCCACCCCTGGATTTTTTAATATAATTAAAAAATATGGGTTTCCCGTGCATTTTCAATCACAAAATGGCATAAAATATTTGGTAAGTGTTTCCTGGAGATGCCCCCCCCCCCAAAAAAAAAAGAAAATTAATAAATAAATAAAAATAATAAAGATAAAGAATGAAAGAAAGAGAAATAAAAGTAGAAGTAACATGTGTTCATTATCAATTAGTGAATGCATTGGATAACCATCATTTTCGGACTCAACAGTGTAAAAGACGGTTTTGTTTAAGAGTGAGAAAAACATTAATTTTCACTTTTAAACATATTTTGTCAAAAACGTAGAAGGAAATATATGCTGGTATTATGTTCGAACTTGCTAACCTTGACTGTCTATTTGTCGATCTGGAAGCAGTATTCATACAGAGGCGTTCGAGAAAAATTTTCAGGCGCACGTTTTAGTGTGGGATGGGTGTAGGAGGGGTGAGCCCCTTCCGCGGTTGATTGTTTGTACATTTTAATTTTAATTGACACTGATCCCGATTCTAAGGTTGGGAATTGATAAATAGGGAAAGACAAAAGAGTCATATGAAAATTCCAACATATATAAACAAAACACCTACTTACTCCAGAAACTCATTTTGAGGGGCCCCCGGGGCCGAGAGGGTAGTCGCTGACTTTAACACTCACGGAGCCCCTCACCGCGTGGGTTCGAATCCCGGCAGGGTCATTCGGATTTTCATGTGAGGAAGCCTTCCAGCTGGCTTGCGGTAGGTCGGTGGTTCTACCCGGATGCCTCTATGCATTCTGGGTCTTCCTCCATCTGTAATTAGCTGGACGTCGCTATATGACTGAAATCCTGTCGAAGCGACGGTAACACAAATAGTCAAGTCAAGTCAGGAACTCATTTCTATTCAGATGAATACCAAATTATTTCTTATTAATGCAGTGACGAGCTCAGTCCCCTATGCTCAGTCTCCATTCATAATTAGGTCAACTGCTATCACAAACTCTACTGAATAACTATTGGATAATTCTAAAATGAATATACAATGTAGATATAAACACTGGAAAGCCCAATTAAATAACCATTCACTGAATATGTTTTCACTAGTTTCTAATAAGTGAAGCAGGAAATTGAACAGGTTCAGGGGTTGCAAACTCCTCCGCGGTGACCCTTGCACGCTTATTGATCTACAACTGTAAGGGTAGGTAACTACTCCTTGGGGTTTGTATCAGAAGGTTATGAGTTCGATCACCGTTCGGGCCAAGATTCTTTCTTGGCCTCCTCAGGCGGAAAATACTGGTAAAAGCCAGGGACCACCCAGAAGGATTAGTATAGTTACAATAACTCAATCGATGTAAAAAAGAATTGGTGTAACCTTTACAGTTCACTTGTGACTGCCTTTGCGACCAGTGCAGACCAAGATCAGCCTGCACATCCGTACAGTCTGATAATTGTCTGCACTGTTCGGTATTCAGTCAGTAAATTTTGGGCAAGCACCCCCATAAACAATTTATGGTACAGTCTAAAATGAAGACAGCACAGATCCATTTAGGAAATTAAGCATGGTAGGGTTAAACAATGTGACCTTATTGATGATCACGACAGGTGGTCATTTCGTTACTGTCAAGTCTGGTGACTGACCAGTGCCGGGTCAGAACCCGTATTGGCTGCTGTATGTAATTGGTATAAAGATAAAAAATAATAATAAATTTAAAAAAAAAAACATTATGTAAGGTAATTTTCAAAATCAAATCCTCATAAAAATAACTTGAAATTTCTGAACTCAATGCAGTTACTTCCTGTCTGTACTTTTTATAATAGGATAATCCCCTTTTCTTCTTCTGATTCGTAGCTGTTTACGTTCATTTCTACTGGCGCACATATATACAAAGTATATCATATGATGTATTTTTAAGTGCCTCGCATCTGTTAAAATGTTATACATAAAACATTTACACATGACCACAGTATGTAATCAATTCAGTCGATCAAAATGTTACTTAAGGTTAACATGCCATGCATAATGAATATACAAGTTTGGCCTAAAGCTATGCTGACGTTAAACGCACTACAGCGCCTAATCTTGTTTTCGTAACATGCGATGAATTAAAAAAAAGTGCGTTGTCTAACTTTCGTCTTGATCTTTGTTTTACACATGAAGGCTTTATTCGAAATGGAACGCCGTCAGTTTGAATAACAGATGACATGTTTTAATATCGCTCATAGAAGCATGGTGGCCTAAGACACTTTTTTCTGACTTTTTCTGACTCCTTAATCTTTAAATAAACAAACATAACATAGTTCTAAATGATAACTGATATATGCTGAAAGGCATTGAACTCACATATTCGCTGAAAACTGACATTTTGTTAAATAATGCGAGTGTACTTTTGATAGAGACCTTCATTGAAGTATGAAAGGTCGATATCCTTAAATACGGAATGCCCAGTTTTAAAAGTATACTCTTTTTAAAACCCTAAGGTGCGCTATCATTTTCGAAACTCCTTTGGAATATTCAAGTTTAACTGGTCTTCTAAGGACATAAATGATTTCCCACAATGTCTGACGTCATTCACAAAATTGCAGCCATTTTTTCTTTTATACCCTATACAAACAATCGCCTCTTTACGCTCATTATGGTCAGGTTTGAGCCTGTTATAGCATTTTTATGCTATTATGCGGAGAAGGGCATTATTGCGCATTTAAAGGGCATTATAACGCGAACCAAATGCGTTTTAATGCCAAACAAAGGCGTAATAACGCTAAATTGAAACTCGTAATAACGCAAAATAAAGGCGTTATAACGCAAAAGAAATGTGTAATAACGCTAAAAGGCATGTTAACGCGAAAAGAAGGCGTAATAACGCGAAGTTGAAACTCGTTATAACGCGAAACAAAGGCATTATGACGCGAAACAAAGGCGCACAAAGGCGTAATAACGCGAAGTTACAGGGCTGAGTATTGCCAGTGTGCTTCCGAGACGATACATATTGCAATGTGGGAATAGCAATACGCAGTACAACACAATACATAAATCTCTGGAATTTCTGGTATTATAGAGTGTCATCTTACGACAAATAACATGTTAAATGGCAAGTTAAGTAACATCTTAAAGGAATCTTACATAATATCATTACGCTCGCTTAGTATATTTTTCAGCTTAAAGCAGATCGTTCAGAGATGGTCATTGACAAAGAATTTGATTTTTAACTATATTTGTCTATGAATACCCATCTATAGACACATGACCACCCAATGTAACAATTCGCGTTTGTAAAAATAGGGCGGGGGTTATCCTCATCCTCATCATAACGTTACGAACGGTATTGAAACTATATCTAAAACTAAAAAACCTATATTTAGATTTTCTATTTTGATTTGCCGTCATTTTACTGATCGCATTCACTCCTCGCGCAAATTCTCTATTTGAATTAGTGAAGACGCCATGTTGTGGAACGTGTCACAAGGTACCGCAAGCATCTCTTTCGGGTATACCGTATTCTATATTTAACCGATTTCCCCCAAAGTGGCGTTTACGAATATATACGAAAAGTATTCTCGTGCAGTGTGACCTTCACTTGCCGAGTTTATTTGTAAGGAAACACAGAATTCACCAACATTATTTCTACCGACCATCTAGGACGAGCTGCTTTAATAACAAAATGTAATAAGTCTGTAACATGCTTAACTAAAAACGAAAAGATCTTTAAAAGCCTTCTAAGAAGAGACATTTTAACAAATATCACTCTGTTTTAGTAGCATGGTTTGTTAGAAACCGATATTTTAATGGCAGAAACTTCCGATATATGTATTTCTCTTGAAGCGTATTACAATATACCGGTAAATCGGAACACCTCTTGTTATATCGCAAAACAAAGTGTTAAACCTTGCGTAAATGAGAGTCCTCTTAATACGTACGATTTTCTGTTTCGCGTCATTATGCCCTTTTCGCGTTATTATGCCTTTTATTCATGTTATTACGAGTTTCAACTTCGCGTTTTTCGCCTTATTATGCCTTTGTTTCGTGTTATTACGAGTTTTAACTTCGCGTTATCTGACCTTTATGCCTTTGTTTTGCGTTATAACGCCTTTCTTTCGCGTTATTACGAGTTTCAAATTCGCATTATAACGCATTTGTTTTGCATTATAACGCTTTTGGTTCGCGTTATAATACACTGTAATCGCGTAAGAGTGCCTTTCTCCGCATAATATTACACCTTATATTCTCGTTATAATATTTTTATTGGCGTAATTACGCGTTTCTCTGCGTTTTAACGAATTGTAAGCGTAAACACGCCTTTATTTCGCATTATAACGTCTTAATTACAATGTATTTTTGTCTGATGATCATACAGGCTTTCGTAAATCTGTCATAGAGACACAATAACAGTTTTCACATCAAATGTCGTTGTTTACCGTGGAGCGCCATGTAAGTTTCAGGCAGACGAAAATTACAAAAGGGAAGTAAATGCGATAAAATTAATTTGTCACACTAGTGGTTTTGTCCCTTGTATTTTGATATCTGAACGTTGACTGTCTTTTGATCTTACCCACAAGCACTTATCTTTTATTTTCATGTTATTTTATTCAGAGTATCTCTCGGTAATGTCAGCAAGCAATATTTTTATTCCGTGTTGATACGGAGGCGGATAAACAGACTACAACATACTGCAGATGTTTATAAACGTTCGGCCAGAAACAGATCTCAGTGTGCATCTGAAAAACAAAACAAAACAAAAAAAAAACTATATTTTTATCAAATAACTTGAAATCCAGTCCGAATATTTAATTGATATTTCGTCATATATTTCAGCTAATTGTCATCTCAACAAAGAATTGTGCGTAACTTTTTCCCAAAGTATAGGCATTTTCTACCAATGAAAATCGCTGAATGGATAGTGTAGTGGTAAGCACTTCGTTTCTCACAAATGCGTCCCGGGTTCGATCTCAGGTAACGTACGTGAGAGGGTACGGTTGTCGCCCGTCCTGACACATATGTAATGACCACATACGCCGTCACCTAGTATGATTTATTTAAGTTGTAAGAACTAGTTTCATGATCGATGTAAAATAGATAAAGTTTTTAAAATGAAAATCGTTCAAATATTCATTTGCGTCATCATCCGTAAATAGATCAAAATGAGGTTAGACAGCTACGTTAAAAAGGTCAAGCTTATGTTACGTACGTGCTACGCCCCAGGCCCATTGTTCTCGAAAAATACTTTAGTACTATTTCAGGCTTATACTCAAATATATGTTCAACTTTAAGTTTAAACTTGAGTATGATACTTGAGCGGTGTTCTTGAAAAAAAGATTCTCAAAGCTCATGCTCAGGCTTCAGTTTGAGTATGACGGAGTGTTTTCAAACACTATCTCAAGCATAATTTAGTACGAAATTTGCCTAGCTGAGAATGCGCTTAAAATACGCCACTCATCGATCAAACTTAACTGAGCATGGTACTCACACTCAAGTCAGAGTGACTGCGATTTTCAATGTTTTTCGAGAATTTGGGCCTGAACCTTCTATATGCATACATATTTGTCTTTCAGATGACTGGCTGTTTGAATATTTCGCCCAGGCACTCGGAATTTCTTCCAAACCGAAACCTGTGTCGCGACTTGACGACCTAAGCTTGGAAGGTATCGCCCGCTACATCAACAGTGACAAGTGCAGCAAGATCGTCACCATGGCCGGGGCTGGAATCTCCACATGTAGGTGAAAAGTTTCTCTTCTAAGGAGAAATGACCAAGACTTAAGGGGAAATGGTGGATGTTGTTGTTGTTGTCTTTGTTTGTTGTTGTTGTTGTCGTCAATGAATACAACATTATCGTTAAGTACAAAATCCAGCTATGATTAAAATTCGTAGTCATATATACCGATACGCGATACCGCTGGATTATCTTTTCAAAGTAAAAGAAGTGACACTATTAACCTATCAAAAGAGAGTCATCACTAAATATATTTCTGTGTTTTAAAGTCGAATGGGTCACTAACTTGTTTGCATATTTTGTTTTTTTAAAAAAGGGATATCTTTCATATACAGTAAAAGATGTATGTATATTTGTAAAATATCACATTTACGACCAAAAGATGATGCAACAAAGCCTTATCTAGGGTTCCAAGACTTGACTTTTTAGGTCAGTTCCTTCGACTTCGACTTATCGAAGTTCTACTGTAGTCTAGTTTTCAGTTGATTGTTTCAAATAGGCATTGTATATATGTATGGGAAAAAGGCATAATAACAAAAGAAATAGTGTATTATTCTTCTCTATAGCGGTTCTGTTTTATAGAACTTAAGTCGATCCCACACCAAGCCCCAAGGCCTGTTGGTATAATGGTGTGTGTGTGTGTGTGGACATTAAGTGAGGCCAATTTTGTACTCACTCTTTACTCACCACTGAGGAAATCCCCACTTGCTTTGACCTCGATTTATTTCGAAGTCGTTAGGAAAGGGCAAGGATTGGGTAGGGGTTAGCGTATGGGGTCAGGGTTAGAGTTAGGGGTCAGAGTAAGTGTTTAGGGTAAGGGCTATGTTTTATTTACAAAGAACATTGTCTTCACTTGAAAGTGCTGGAAAGACTCCTGTGAGTGTGCGTGTGTGTATGTGTTCGAAACTTAAATCACCGATTTTCTACTGACTTTCATTCCGCGAGACTGCGAATCTGTATTCTGTTGTTGTTTGTTTTTCCCGCTAGAAATTGCCTCCCCAAACCGTGCAAGTAAACAACGGTTTGTTATCAAATTTAATGGTTTACCGCTGATGAAATGTGCATTTCTGCTGCAGCTGTTCCGCTGATAATTATTATTGGCCCGAGGCTTTGGCAAGGTTTGAAGTCATAGATATTTGAGAATCAGAATTTAAAAAAGAGGGATAAAATCACGGAATGATATGTATTCGCTTTTGCTTAGGTTTAAAGTTTCGTTGACAATAAATGTATTTCAGTATTTGGGGTTATTTTTGTCTACACGAGCCCTCACTGCGATATCTTGTCATATTATCCTTACACCTGCATGGGCAAAGATGTGTACGAGGGGTGTTCGAAAAGTCTTTGAAAAGTTCCATGATTTATTCATTAATATGAGTATGAATTAGAATAAAATCACCTGATGTTGCCATAGTGACTGTGGATTTTGCATCAGTGCAATTTGTTTCATTTTTTTTTCTATCGGATTAAGTACACAATATATCAAACTATCACATTTAAAAATTGTATTCTATGCAATATAGCACAAAGAAAGATATTTAACTGATGTGCTCATTTGGTTATACTCTGATTCAAGTCAAATTTTATATCCATCAAACATTTTTTTATCACCTGATGTCCTATATAATAGTGTATTAATCATTCTAAGCTGTTTCATGTGTATTCACGGTCGTTAGCAGCATTTAGAAGTGTTACATACACGAGTAGTACGAGCACATGTAAACAAATGTTTTATTTACCACATAACCATTTAATCAGGTGTTTAAATCGATGCATTAAAAACAATCAATTGTTCAGGAATTCATTTATTTTATTTATGCAACTTAATTACGAAATGAATGATCTGGTAATAAAACAATTATTTCATAGTTATCTGTTTAGCAGTGAAAACTAGCACATCGTTGTCGGGGATGACATTCTGCCTCGGGCAACATTTCAGATATCACCCCCTCGGGCAACATTTCAGATATCATCCCCTCGGGCAACAGTTCAGATGTCACCCCCTCGGGCAATTGTTCAGATGTCATCCCCTCGGGACACCAGTTCTCACTGTTAAATGTATTACCATGAAATAACTCTATACTGCAGTATTCATGTAATATTCTTAAAGACCCATTATTCTTCCAAAAAGATGTGTATATTCCAACAGCGAAACATGTGCTACATATTTGTTAACATATGCACTCTGTTCATACTCGTTAACGACAATATTACTACAATGCTTAAATAAGATATTTTTTTTTACTAAAGATCATTCGATTGTTTACATAAGTACCTGATTTGCACATTCCGCATAGTTTCGTCAAGCTATTGACGTTTCCCATAAACCTTCCGTATGTCTCCGTTAAAGAATGGCGAGTACATAAATTGATGACGTAGCAGATAAACAAATTGTGATTCGGCGACGGTTTACTTCCGATTACGGACCGTCTTCGGAAATACTCGCCAATACAAACTGTATACAATGAGAGTATTTTGGCCTCCATACAAAATACTAGATAGTGTAATTTGATCGTTTAACTGTTATTTTACAGCAGATATTTTTCTTTTACGTACCATTTGCGTTTGTCTATAATATGCCATTGCTATTTTATCTTTTCTTTTTCATGAAAATTGTATCATTATGAAATATAATGGGCCTTTAACCAGCTCTTATTAATTTTATACATATATGTATACATGCTTCCAAGATTTGATGATACCGTGAACACCTTGATCGGCTCTAAATTCTTCTCCAAACTCGACTTGCGGTCTGGTTATTGGCAAGTCGAGATGGAAGAAGAAGTTAAGCACAAGACTGCTTTCTCTGTTGGCAATTTAGGCTTCTATGAATGCAATCGTATGCCTTTTGGTCTTACTAATAGTGGTGCCACTTTCCAAAGACTTATGGAAAAGTGTATGGGCGATTTAAACCTAAAGGAATGCCTAGTCTTCATAGACGATATCCTCATTTTCTCTGAAACTTTTGAGGAACATCTGTCACGTCTTGAATCAGTCTTTCACCGTCTTCAGACGTGCGGCCTTAAACTTAAAGGTTCAAAGTGTGAATTCTTTAAATCTTCAGTCACATACCTTGGTCATGTTATATCTGAAAACGGTATCTCTACCGATCCATCCAAAACGTCTGCTATATCTGATTGGCCTGTTCCTAAGAACGTTTCTGAACTCCGTAGCTTTTTGGGAACAGCAGGTTTCTACAGAAGATTTATCAAGGATTATTCCAAAATCGCTCACCCTCTTAATGGTCTTCTCGAAGGGCATGGTACATCCAGATCCAAAAAGTCGAAGAAATGTAAGAAAAGTCCCGTGCCTTGGTCTTGGCTTGACATCCATCAACGTTCCTTTGATCTTCTTAAGGAGAAACTTACATCTCCCCCTGTTCTAGCTTTTGCTGACTTCAGTAAACCATTTATTGTGCATACTGATGCATGTGGAACGGGTTTGGGTGCAGTTCTTCAGGAACAGGATGGTGTTGAAAGGGTCATCTCATTTGCAAGCCGAGGTCTTCGACCAAGTGAGCGGAATTACCCCGCTCATAAGCTTGAATTCCTCGCGCTTAAATGGGCTGTCACCGATAAATTTCATGATTATCTGTATTGCAACACTTTCACCGTCTTTACAGATAACAATCCCTTAACATATGTACTTTCATCAGCCAAACTTGATGCCACAGGTCATCGTTGGGTTGCCGCTTTATCGGCATACAACTTTGATATCGTATACAAAACTGGCAAGTCAAACTCTGATTGTGACGGCTTGAGCCGGAAGCCACAAATGTTCTCTGAGGCTGTCAAAGCTGTTTGTTTTGCAGCAATTTCTTCTTTTGCTGCTGTTGAAAGTCTTTCTTTTGACAGTAATGTTGTCCTTGGTGACATTGCAGACACGGCTCCGTCCAATCCAGTTAATTGGGTACAAGAGCAGGCCAAAGATCCGAACATCAGTAAGGTTGTTTCAATCCTACAATGTGGTTCTCGGCCAAGGGGGGAAGAATTATCCCGTGAAGTCAAATGTTTGCTTCGCTATCTTCCTTCACTTTCTCTTTTCAATGGTATCCTGTATCGAACCACATCATTGGATGGCGAACAGGTCCACCAGCTTGTCTACCTTCTTCTTTCCATTCTGTTGCTTTTCATGGTGTTCATCACGATGCGGGTCATCCCGGTCGTGATAAAACACTCTGGCTTGCACGCCAGCGATTCTTTTGGCCTGGTATGGAATTCTATATCAAGGAACGCGTATCATCTTGTCTTTCCTGTGTTTGTAGGAAGGAACCAGTGGTTCCGCGTGCGGAACTTGTGCCCATCCAAACCTCGAGGCCTATGCAGCTTGTCTGCATGGATTTCTTGAAACTTGATAGGTCAAAGGGTGGGTATGAGGATGTCCTTGTTATAACTGACCATTTCACGCGTTATGCCAAGGCCATCCCCTGCCGGAACCAAAAGGCGTCCACAACTGCGAGGGCTCTGTATGAACACTTCATTGTTCACTACAGTTTCCCCGAACAGTTGCATTCCGACCAGGGTCGTAATTTTGAGTCACGTGTTATTAAAGAACTTTGCAAGATTGCAAGAAACGACTCCTTTCCACCCTATGGGCAACCCGTCGGCTGAACGATTCAATCGTACTCTTTTACGGATGCTTGGGACGCTCAGCGACGATCACAAGACCAATTGGAAGGATTTTGTTCCTTCTTTAGTTCAAGCCTACAATGCCACGAAAAATTCTTCAACAGGTTATTCTCCCCATTTTTTTTATGTTTGGCTGGCACCCCCGTCTTTCTGTCGACGCCTTCCTCGGTACCAGTCCAGGCAATTGTGGAGATGCCGACCATGGTAATTATGCAACAAAGTTGCAGAAACGTATGCAGTATGCATACAAGGTGGCAAGAGAGGCTGCCCAGAAGCGCGCTGGCCAGAACAAGGTCAGCTATGACCGCCGCGTTCGTGAGAACAAGCTGGTCATCGGCGATATTGTTTTGGTCAGGAACGTTAACCTTATTGGAAGGCAGAAGTTGGCCTCCAAGTGGGAACGCAACCCTTATGTCGTTGTCGACATCCCATTTGAGGGCCAGCCGGTTTTCAAGGTTCGTCCGGAGTCTGGCAACGGACCGGTGCGAACATTACACCGCAATATGCTTTTGCCATTCCAATCTATCCCCTCTGTCTTCCCCAGCCAATGCCAAAAACCAGACCAAGGACACGGGCAAACAAGGTCAATGAGGAGTATGATGGAAGCTCCAGTTCCTCAGAATCTTCGGTGTATGTAATTCCACAACGCCGAAACCCTGCTTTCAGTACTCCTAGTTCTTCCCATTCTTCCACGATTTCCCGTTGTTCGCATCCTGTGCACTCTGTCCGTACAGTTCGCGGCACTACCATCTTGTCTCCATCTGTTAGTTCTGGTCCTGTCCCTGTAACTCCTGTCCCACGACCCAGGATGCCTTCAATGACCTCTGTCCCAGTTCCTGCACCGCGGTGTAGTCCTGCCATCACAGTGTCTCCATCCGTGCAAGGTGATGCAGTTACTTCTCCCGTGCCTCAGCCCAGGCCGCGACGAACGAGACGTCCGCCTGACAGGTACGGAGAATGGGTAAATCAGCAACATGCTGAGTATTTTGTATAAATGTCTGATTCGTGTTATTTTTCAGATTTTACCTGGAACATATTTAACAATGTGTTATTGTTAAAAAAAAAAAAAAAAAATGATTGTTTGATTAGTAGATCTGTACCAGTGTTATCATCGTAAGATGGCACCAGGATATTATTAACCAAAAAATTAATAAAATTTTATTAACAAAAAAAATAATTGTTTTTTTATTTTAGGATTGTATTTTATTTTTAGAATTATTTCGCTTCAGCTGTTTGAAGACAACAGTGTCGGACAAATTGTGATATATAATGAATTATATAGGTTTTGTAGTTAACAGCTCGCATTTCCAGTTGGTTCCATATTATATATATATTACATCTAGTGTTTCAAAAATGTCGGAGCCATTTCAACGGAGAGGGGGAGTGTGTAGCAGAGCGTAATTTTAATGGTTTGCCTCATGTTCTCATTTGTTTATGTCTCATGTACATTGTTCTGTTATTGTGATCGTCTATCTACTTCCTGTTTGTAATGTCACGTGCACGTTCTGTAATTGTCCAAGAGAATGAGAGAGTATATGTCAGAGAGAGTCCGAGTGAGGTATACCTAATTAAGAGTTATGTAAGGTTGTTATGATGCGAGTATGATGCAAGTTTTCTATTGGTTGGCCCGTCCCCCGTGCTTCTTTCCCGCGCTTTGTTCTTAATTTCACCACCAATTTTATAACTCTAGGCATTTCGATTTTCGATGTCATTTGATAAACATCCAGTCGTCGCTCTTACCTTTGAGTTACATTATCATTTTCATGTTATATAATTCGACGTGCCTGGTGAGTTGTGGAATTGTTACTAAAACAATATTAGTATAATTACTATAACTATTTTAGTAGATTTTATCAGAAATACAATGTAAATCTTAATATTTTATCTTGTGAGTAAACGTTGGTGATTACATGTGTAATTACTCTAAAATATGTTCAACTTGTTAATTGTATTTTGTATGTTGCAGGTTTTTCTTTGAACCACGTCAAATATATTCATTGAATCCCAGCTGGTGTTCTTGTAATTAACACCCACTACATATATGTTGTTATATTTGCAGCCGCAGGGATCCCTGACTTTCGGACACCTGGTACCGGCTTGTATTCCAAGCTACAGGAGCTCAATCTTGCCGACCCAAATGATGTTTTTAACATTGACTACTTTCGTGTAAGTTATTTTGAGCTATTTCTTGAACTCCTTTAGGTTTTGTCGACCTTCGCTCAATATGTTTTGCTTCTTATTCGTCTTATGTACAATTCCGACGATGGAGTTTGTCATATCTCCTTGCTATGAACTCAGCATATTAGGGTAGGTTCAGGACTGGTTAGCCCGTGACTGCATGTGGTAAAAGCTGAAATTAGAATGCAAATCTTGCCGACAGGATGTAAGTGCCATTGGCACTTTGATTCTTTCACTAGTTGGTACGTCGAGGCCAGGGACCGAATGCAAATTTTATACGCCTGTAATAATGTAAACGCCCAAGTTTTGCAGTATTGCCAAGAACCTAGCAATAACAGACCGGTGTAAAATCTTACCATCCCACTAATGTATTGTGCCAACGAGTTGTACCATCGTCATATGAAATCTCCCTGTTGGGTATAAAAAACAAAACAAATGTAAATTGAAACGCAAGCCTATTCATTATCTTAATGTGGTTATCAAAACAAACATTGTGCTGGCGGAGCTTCTGCGAGGGTTCATCAGTCGGTGTATGCTTCTCCCCTCAGTTGATTTCTTGTCCTAAATTAAGATGATTAAGATGAATATATGCTCTTCCTACAATCATTTGATTTAAGTTTGATATTGCTCGTCAAATTCGTCCTATATTTTCCTACATTATGTGGATGAATTAATGCATATTTTCATCTTCGGCTATTGATGGCCTATGGGCGGGGATTAATTGTGTAAGCAAAAAAGTCGTTTCCGACTTTTTATTGCTGTTAAACAGTCAAATTCATTCAATGGGAAATAAAAGTCAAGCTAAATGTCATGTTTGACGAGTAATATATATATTTTATATACACCCATTTATATCTGACTTATATACATACTGTCCGTTCACAGAAAGACCCGGTTCCTTTCTACACGCTAAGAAAGAATTTCTTCGCTGACTCATACAAGGTAAGACGCCAGCTAAATATGGCAAACGTAAGGTGTTCGTTTAGTTTAAATTTATTTATATGACGTCGATTGGGTAACAAGTTCTTACAATTTATACTAATCCCTCTTGACGGTTCCTGGTTGGATCGGTACTTTGCGCCTGAGTCATGAAAATCCTTGTTCCCAACGGGTTCAAACCCACAACCTTCGGATCCGCTGTCGGGTACGTTACTACTGAATCACTTTCTGTCCGTATAGTGTTGAGTATGCTATATAATGAGTTCACAATTATTCAAGCGTTTCATTGTATATGGTTTATAGCTAAACATAATCGGTTGTAATATATTGATTACCAACGTTCTAAATCTTCAATCAAATGTAAAAAAAATGTATTTCAAAGTATTGATTTTCTAACATTTTAAGGCAATGTGTGTTAACCTAGATATTCATAGGGTTCCAAATTCCATGTTTAACTTTGTACGTATCTCTTTTTCAGCCAACACCATGTCATTATTTTATCAAACTACTAGACATGAAGGGGAAACTTTTGCGACACTTTACACAGGTAAATGTGCCTCCCTTAATCTGATTAAAAAAAAGTAAGAAAGAAAATCCTACAAATTCATTTAGACAAAAAAAAAAAAAAAAAAAAAAAAAAAAAACGAAATGGTTGCTTTTTACTTTTGACAAGCGATTTTAATGTTATCATAATTTTACATATTATGTTACAAGTAACTGATAGAAGTTACGAAGCATATATTAGTAAAGGGCGCCGTGGTCCAGCCCATATGACTGCGGATCCGAAGGTTGTGAGTTCGAACCCCGTTCTGCGCAAGAATCTCTAATGGCCTTCCCAGGTTCGATCCCCAGCCGTAACATACCAAAGTTGTAAAAATTGGTACTGGTGTACCCCTTGTTTAGAGCTCAGCATATAAGGATAGTTCTAGGACTGGTTTGCTTAGTGTCAGGATAATGTGACTGGGTGTGGTATCATGCCTCATGTCTACGGCGTGATACTTCAGTGTGGCAGCACTATATCTGTCTCATGTTAATATCGTCTCCAAATAACTGAAATACTGCCTGGGGACATTAAACCCAACAAACAAAAAACATATTAACTGGGATAAGCCTGAGATCACAATTACCTTTGCTCTCCGAAATTAGACGCGAACCAACGTAAATCAACGAGCACTCCCCGAACACCTAATCTACATGCTGGTGTAAAATTTCGCACATTGTTAAATGGGAAATAAACATACACTTGCGATTTTTCACAGTCACTGTTTGTTCAAACTAAACCAGCGAATTATACCGGGTATTGTCGATCCTCTGGTTAAATGGTCTATTGAATGTATGAGCGAGTAATTTGTGATAATTCGAAGACCGGATATGAAATATGAAACCCTCGGATAATCGCGATGTTCGAAAAACGAGAGAACAAGGTTGTTTGAATATTTCATATCGGAAGGGCGTGGAAACAAACGAATCCCTGACCTTCTGAATTCTCTTTATTTAGCAAAGGATTGCAGTCATTTTTACCACCACACACAAGAATATAACAAAAGCCCACATGGCATTGTTTGTGGGTAAGGTCTATTGTAACCAGACTAAAAGGTCACCTTCGAATCTATCCACTGAACTCGTGTTGGGATAAGGAATAAACAAAGACATTTTAAACAAAGATTGGTAAATTACATCAAAATGAAACCTTATTTATCAAAGTAAGTCAGGTAATAGTTCGATGTAAAATAAAAGAAAGTACCTACAAAAAAAAAATGTAAATTTTGTTGTTTTTTCCGCTATACTGGTTAAATTTAAATCATTCAATCATTAAGAATTTCGAAAATAAAACAATTCCTTATATTAGAGAAATGATTATTTTATAATATGGATAAACTTTCCTTTTTTCCATACTGTTAAAAAGTTTGCGAAATTCAATGATCTGCTGTGTGCCTAAACACAATTTTCTACTGGCTTTTAAGGAGTTTCCTATCTCTGTTTAATAGGTCTTTGGGGGAAAAAACACGGAATAGGCATGGTAATCGAAAATCGCGCCTCGTTTTTTTTTATCGCAATTTCAATGTATGATAAAGTGTAACAAATTTCATGATAATCAACTTAGTATCGTTAGGAAGCTGACGATCGTATTAATGCTATTCACAGAATGTAGATACACTGGAACAAGTGGCTGGTATACAACAGGAGAAGCTCGTGGAAGCACATGGCTCTTTTGGATCCGCCACGTGCTGCATATGTCAACACAAGTACTCGCGGGACTGGGTCAAAGGTTATATTTTTGTCACCATTACATGTCACTCGGTCATAATCTGTTTTGTAATATTTCGCAATTTATGTTTCACGTTTTAAAGCAGCTCGTTCACAGATGGTCATTGACTGAAAATGTTTTTTTTTTAACTATATGTGTAAATTACGTCTATCAATATCCATCTACAAACGCATGGTCACCCAATGCAACCATCTACAAACGCATGGTCACCCAATGCAACCATCCGTGATCTAAAAAAATGGTGGTTTCCCCATCACAGGCAAAACCGTCACAGACGGTATTGAAACTATATTTGTATTTTCTATTTTCACTTTTCTGATCACAGATACTTTTAGCGCATGCGCGAACATCATAGGCTGAGCTTACAAAATCGCCACCCTGAACTGGTAAAGGCGTCATGTTGCGGATCGTGTCACGTGGTACCTCAAGCACCTGCTTCGAGGATACCGTATTCTATATTTCACCGATTTCGTCGAAGTTAAGTTTAAGAAAATAGCGTTTTCCCGTGTAATGTGACCTACACTTTCCGAGTTTATTTGTCAGGAAAAAAAGACTTCATAAACAGTAACGAGGGAGTGTAGAATTTTTTTACGATCGTCTGTGAACGAGCTGCTTTAACAGCGTTGCCTGAAATTATTAAGATGTTCAAATGTGCCTGTTCCACAGAGAAAATAGATACTTTTTTTCTATTCTATGACCAATCAGGAAATAAAATGAGCACATAGGCCTACATTTAAATAAATGATACACTATTTTTCTTTCGCGAGTAGTGACAGGAAAAAGATATTTCATTGTGAAATGAATGTTCTATGAAGAAAATAAATGCAAACATATAATAGATCTAAAATAAATAAATCAAATTGAAATGTTTAATACTTTTCTCTTTTTATTCTGAATGTTCTTTCTTTCTCTCTTTCTTTTCTCTTAATAAACTCTTTTTTGAAATTCCCCCATGGGGAAACTCGAATATGCGAATTGACGACATTCTTAACTGGCCATACAGGAAAAACCTTCATTTGTCATAAAAATGTTATAGATATCTTCCTTCATGGTGTACGATGTGGTATCTCTTTTATGACGTTTCTAAATATTTTATACAGTTCATGAAAATATTCATTGTATTTATCGATAAGAACTTAACTCGACAGAATCTCGACATGCATCGTAGCCAAAACATTTCAACAATAAATTAATGGTCCTTTCACCATTCTGTTCTCTTAAACGGTCTAATAAAATCTGATTATATGCGCGTGCGTACTTGAAGGAAATTCTTTTTGAATTAGCAAATTAAATGTCGTTATAAATCTAAAGAGAATACAATTTTGAACATTATACATGAACACTTGAGAGAATCAATTTAAAACGGTGAAGAAATTCAGTATACATTAAAGACCTTTTTGCTTTATTACTATAAATTGAATAATATATTAACTCTATCATACATTTTGAATGCTTCCGATTTTGTTTGGATCAAATTATACTATTATAGTTTAGAAGTGATATAAGTGACTGAACACCAAATAACTGAATGACACGATGTTTTATCTTTTCGCAGACAGGATAGAAAAGACGGACCCAGAAAGGCCCGTACCCTACTGTGACCAGACCGACTGCTTTGGCGTGGTGAGGCCAGGTATGGTAACCATGGTTACAGACACTGTTGATCACTTGATCACTGTAGTTTGTCTATCGTTAAATAGATGTCTTTTCATGTGTCACTCATCGTCGGATGACAATGCATTTCAGAGACAGTCTTCTGAGAGAAACATAGATAGATAGATAGATAGATAGATAGATAGATAGAGAGAGAGAGAGAGAGAAACAATTTTATGTTTATCCTGTCAGGACCGTGTTTGATCAGGTGCCAAGACAGTGGCCACGGGAGGTCATTATTTTGATTCTCGGTCGCGATATCTGGTACTGGCATATCTCCGTTACTTGGAGCCTCAGATTGTTCCGGGATTTTTGGCACGGTATCATGAAAATGTTAATTGGCACTTATCTGAAGCGAGATATAACAGTGAGAGCAGCATACTGTCGGTTGGATGTAAACCATGCAAACGAGAAATAAATACGTCATATATAAACGAACTTTATACGTCTTGGCCCATAAATATGAGCATGTGATGTTTATTGAACACACATGAGGCTTTCGATGGTATAGAGGATAATTGTTTTGTTTTGGTGTAAGATCGATTAATAATTTCACTGACTGAACATAAACAAACCTGATAATTTCACTGTTTTTTACGGCGTGATACTACAGCGTGGCAGTACTATATCTGTTTCTAGTAGACATAGTCTACAAATGATTAAAATACTGTCGGTTGGACGTTAAACCAACTAACAAACAAACAAAATATTGCATCTGGCAGGAGACGGCGTCATCTGCTGGCACACACGATATAAAATATATTCTATGTTCTTTTCTTATGCCAGTCCTCGAGCAGACAACGTGTAAATAACACTCTCGTTGACAAGTTCACTGTACATGTTTTTTTTTTGTTGTTTTTTTTGTTTTTTTTTATTATTATTATTATTTTCTGTTACAGACATTGTGTTCTTCGGCGAAAGTTTACCAAAGAGATTTGGAGAGCGAGTTTCGGTGGGCATTTCCATAACTATCAACGTTTTATTAATTATTTTTAAAGCGCAGAAAAAAATACGGAATAGAAAAAAAATGCCGAAAATATGAAGATATACTGGTGCCTAGATTTGCATTACGTTGCTCCATTTATCTTTGAAACGGTGTACACTTTTAACAAAGTGGGTACTTGTACAGTTTCCTTTGTCTTATATAAATGATAATATTTTGAATAAAGTCAAAATAATCAGCAATAATGATAATGACGGTTTGGATTAAAGCTTATTTATTTCATGCTAGCTGATGAAATACTGTGTTCTGTCAGTGAGATGAATTCATACCCCACAGTGTGAGTGATATAGATCTCTTAGAACTACTTATTATTTTATGTATATCGGAACGTAGCAGCAGTTAGCAACGCGCTCGTAAATATCTTAAAACTATGTCACTTCTCGATGAGATATATTCAATATCCACTCAAAACAAACAAGTATCCTCTATATAATATTATCGTCTTGCGTTTTTTAGGATCTCGAAGAGTGTAACATGTTGATCATAATGGGCACATCACTGGTCGTGCAGCCATTTGCTTCCTTGACATCGAGGTAAAGGACATTTTACCTCAACTATTCGAAGAATAAGTAGTACTATTCTACTCACCGAGCGTCGGCGTTGGCGAAACGGTTAAGTTTTTTCGTACCACCTCACTTTTTCACTGAACCTTTTGAGGTGTTGCTTTGAAACTAGGAATACCTGTTTTAGACCATCACCTCTACCTGAAGCAAGAGCTGTGGATTTTTGCTAAATTATGTCAGTTTTGACTAAATCTCGGTTAAGTTTTTTTTGTACTACCTCACCCTTTTTTCACTGAACCTTTTGAGGTTTTGCTGTAAAACTTACCTATTTATGACCATCACCCCACCTGTAGACAAGAGGGGATCACTCTGTCATTGATTTGGACCAAATTATGCCCCCTTTTCGACTTTGAATCTTGGTTAAGTTTTTCTTACTACCTCACTTTTTCACTGAACCCTTTGAAGTATTGCTTTAGAACTTGGTATACTTGTTTATAACCAAAATCCCCAGCTGTAGGCAAGAGTATATAACTCTTTCATGGATTTTGACCAAATTAAATCCCTTTTTTGACTTAGAATTTTGGTTAAGGTTTGCATACCACCTAAATAGTACCAGTAGCTACCAGTAGTACCCAGGTCTGGGTGTGGTAACATGGCACGTGTCTTCAGCGTGATACTGTAGTGTGGTGTCACTTTGTCCTGTCTCAAGTGAACATAATTTCCAAATGACAGAAATACTGTCGCTGGGACCAACATGAAAGTAAACTGCTAGACAGCATCTCCATTGTGATCAAATCTCTGTATATGTATATAGGCTGATTATATTCAATATTTCAAAGTTTCTATTATTTACTTTTTTGTTGCTTTTAGTGTGTGTGTGTATGTGTGTGTGTGTGTGTGTGTGTGTGATCCCTTTTCATTGAACGATACAAGTAATTCATCTATCCATCCGTTTTAACACTTATAGTTAAAATTATATAAACATTTCATTTCAGAGTTGCAGCTGATGTGCCAAGATTGTACATAAACATGGAAAAGAGTGGAGAAGGTGTAAGTGTTAATTACTGCGAAATGGTTCGTGAAGTTGTACATACAAAGCATTCTTGAAACTGCTGAACTTTAAAAAGAATATCCAACACAAAATAATGATAGCGTTACATGTTATAATCATTACGATAATGATGATGATGATGATGGTGATACAACTTTGGAAATTATTCATTATAATGAAGAAAAAATGTATAAATGTTTAAAAAAACAAAAAAAACAAACAAATCTAGATAGTACGTAAAAACAAAACCTGAGTGTTATCTATTGCTTTGCTTCCATTTCCTATCTCATTAGATAAGCACCTGTGAATTCAAACCACAGTAACCATTTAAATGGACGGATGTATTTTATTTTAATTCGGTGTGTGCGTGTGTGTTTGTGTGTGAAATAAAGGTTTCTCATGACTGCATGTACATGTATTTTTCAGCCCAGTCACCCATTAACGGCCTTGATGTTCGGGGGAGGGTTTTCATTCGATCAGGAGGACAATATCAGGTGTGTCATAGTGTTTATTTCATACACATGTCAATTTCCATTACATAATAATTTGAAGGACTATGGTTATAATTTAATGATGGATAGATTTCCTTAATTGAAGGTATTACTAACTACTTCTCATGATATAACTATATGGGAATGATTGTCGTCCTCGTACCATAGTTATGATTGTTACGTTGTTGTCCGCAAAAATAAACCCTTTGTTATTATTAACATGTAGTTTATCTATTGATAGGCAGTTTATCTTTATCTATTGACTTTAATTGTATTGACATGCAGTTTAATCTATTGTAATGCAGTTTTATCTATTGACATGCACTTGATCTATTGACATGTAGTTTATCTATTGTGACATGTAGTTTATCTATTGACATGCAGTTGATCTTCATCTGTTGACATGTAGATTTTATTTTTAATTTAGTTTTATCTATTGACATGTAGTTTATCTACTGACATGTGCAGTTTTAACATGTAGTTTTTACACGACACTGTGGTGTTTCAGGGACGTGTTCTGGCAAGGGAAATGTGATGACGGCTGTCAGACGTTGGCGGACCTGCTGGATTGGGGGGTTAGTATGTCACATAATGATTTTTTGTGGACCTGTTTTTAGCTCACCTGAGCACAACGTGCTCATGGTGAGCTTTTGTGATCGCCTTTTGTCCGTCGTCCGTCGTCCGTCCATGCGTGCCTCCGTCGTCAACAATTTCTTTAAATAACATCTCCTTCTAAACTACTCACTGGATTTTGATAAAACTTCACAGGAATGTTCATTATGGAGCCCTTTACCAAAGTTGTTAAAAATATTTTGATTGGTCAAAAATCTAGGTCACAGGAGCTAAAAATAGATTTTAAAAATGAAAATTTTAAAAATCTTCTTCTCCGAAACCACAATGACTCTCTACCAAGATTGTTCAAATTATGACCATGGGGTCAAAATTGGCCCCGCCCTATAGGTCACATGATTTTACATAGAGTTATAATAAGAAAACCTTAAAAATCTTCTTGTAAGAAATTATAAGGCCTGGAACTGAGCTATTTGGCATGTAGCATCATCTTATGGAATGGACCATTTCCAAGATTATGGCCCTGAGGTCAAAATTAGGCCTGCCCCAGGGGTCACTTTTTTTACATCAAGTTATATATGAAAACCTTCAAAATTCTTCTTGTGAAAACCCATAAGGTCTGGAGCTTAGATATTTGGTGTGTAGCATCATCTTATGGACCCTTACCAAGATTATTAAAATAACAGCCCTGGGTCAAAATTAGGCCTGCCCCAGGGGACACTTATTTTGCATAGAGTAATGTAGGAAAACCTTCAAAATTTATCTTGTCAAAACCCATGAGGCCTGGAGGTTAGATATTTGGTTTGTAGCATCATATTATAGACACTTACCAAGATTGTGAAAATTATGGCCGTGAAAACGACATCTCATCTGAAATCACTGGACAGAATTTGATTTAATTTGGCAGGGATGATCTTTGGGTGAAGCTTCACA
This sequence comes from Solen grandis, assembly GCA_021229015.1. Classification (NCBI taxonomy): domain Eukaryota; kingdom Metazoa; phylum Mollusca; class Bivalvia; order Adapedonta; family Solenidae; genus Solen; species Solen grandis. Next base: position 47,581,715 of record CM037784.1, on the reverse strand, counting down.
AAAGTTGCTGAAATTATTCTGATCCATAAAAAACAAGACTGCCAGGGGCGGGGCTTATTTGCCTTATATTTATATAGTGAAATTTTTGAATGACATCTCCTCTGAAACTGCTGAACAGAATTTGATAAAACTTTACATCATCTCCTTCAAAACTAGTGGTCAGATTTTAAAATGTTTTAATACAGACTGATGTTCCTTGGGTAACCATATACTCAGGTGAGCGATCCAGGGCCATCATGGCCCTCTTGTTTAATATACCGTTAAAAAAAATGACGTCAAAGGGAGTCGGCGACAACAGTCGTACTATATACATTTATTATCTAGGGGATATGAAATGTCAAGCGTCTGCAACAGTAACAAGAGGGTCATAATGACCTGAATCGCTCACCTGGTATCATTAGGCTATGTTAAATCAAGTGACCCCTGGGCCGGGGTCAATTTTGACCCCTGGGCCATGATTTGAACAAACTTGGTAGAGGTCTACTAGCCTATGTTACATACCAAATATTTAACCTCCAGGCCTTGTGGTTTCTGACAAAAAGATTTTTTTCCTTTATGAGTCTACGTTAATTAAGTGACCCTTGTGGTGGGCCAGTTTTGACCCAAGGGTCATGATTTTAACAAACTTGGTAGAGGTCTACTAGGCCATGTTACATACTAAATATCTAACCTCCAGGCCTTGTCGTTTCTGACAAGAAGATTTTTCTATTTTTTCCTATATAAAATAAAGTGACCCTTGGGGCGGGGCCAATTTTGACCCCAGGGTCATGGTTTGAACAAACTTGGTAGAGGTCTACAAAGCTACACACCAAATATCTAAGCTCTAGGCCTTGTGGTTACGAGAAGAAGATTCTTTAAGATTTTACTTTCAAAATCTATTTTTAGCTCCTGTTACCTAATTATGCAACAGACCGGAATCAATTGAACAATTTTTATAGGGGACCACCTTAGGAACATCTTCGCCAAGTTTGATCACTTTCCCATCAGTAGTTTCTGAGAAGATGTTTTAAATAAATTGTTGACGACTGACGACTAACGATGACGGACGCCGGACAAAAGGCTGGTCCCAAAAGCTCACCTTGGCACTTTGTGCCAGGTGAGCTAATAAGGCATACAAGAGTAAATGAATCCTGTATATACCATGCCTTCCGCCACATACGCCTGCGCATAAAAATACTCAAGAAATGATCATGTTAACTTTTTACTGGCAGAATTTGTCCACGGCTTCCATTATTGACTAGATCTAGATATAGCAATTCCAGTAGTGTGAGACGCAGTGGAATATTTTTGGGGATTTTATATTTCTTTAACCAATTTTGGGTAAAATCATGCTATTATTTTCAAAGCCTACATAAAAAAGTTCCTCCCGACGAGCTGTTTGCCCTGTTAACAATTTTCTTATCATGAATTTGAATGAAAAATTACCAAAATTTTCAGTAGGATGAGCCATTTGACGAATCAGTCAAAAAAGAACTTACACTTTCTGGTCAAAGTGAATTTATTTATCAGCCACGCATCATTAGCTTAAACATTCTGTCTCTTAGCTCTCCAAACCACGGCTTCCCATACGTTTATCTTACAGAGGTATTAGATGCTAAAGTTGGCATATCTTCGAAATTTGAGTAACGATAACAAATATCAGTAGGGGAAATGCATATTATATATATATTTGTTTTTTATCACTTAGAATCTGGATTTCAGTAGTTTAAAGCCTACTAAACTTCGTTCATTCTTTTTTAATTTTAATTTATAAATATATAGATTCCGTTTATTACAAAAAAACGAAGACAGATTTTGTAGTTACAGTAAAACCTTACTCTACGACCAACTCATTATCACGACCAACTCAATATTACGGGCACATTTTGTCGGACCCGAATTTTTCTCTATATATTTCAATGGTCGCTCACCTCATTAAAGCGGGCAACTCAAAATTGCGTAAAAAGACCACTAAAATCGGACCAAATCGTAAAATTAGTCTTCTTTTGACCTCAATAATGCGAACGATGGTCCTGTTAAAAAGTTGATTCAAGTTGTCATTTTACGACATCTGGTTTCCGGTACAGGTGAAGGTCGCACGTGCCGTAATTCGGATGTTTTGATAACATGGTAGATAAGATTCGATGGAGAGTGAAAACAATTGGTGAGATGGGTAATATTACGTAACAGAGAGCAATATTGGGATCTACGGATGTATTTCCTGTCAAGCTAACGAGTATTTGTTATATGTCCAGATGAGCATCACCTTGACGCGTTTCGATTGACTAAAGTTTTGACAGTCGTTAATTGGCACGAAGACTTCCCACGAAAACTTGACTAAAATAGAATTAGATATCCCGTCATATTAGTCAATCACTTTCATAACTACTTTCCAAAGACTTTGATTTAAAACTGAAATCAAACGTTAAGATCTTTAAATTCAAAAGAAATTGTCTTGAATCAAAACAGCACGGGGAAAAGTCGGAGACAACTGGATAATTAAAAAAAAAGCTTATTTCTACAATAATTGAATAAGCAATCACTTGATAATTATAGGAAAGTTAGAGAAATTTAAAATGGGTAGACTTTTACTCGGCATGATATGACCATAGATTTTAATTTTAAATGTGAAAAAAAGTTTTATAAAATAATCAGGATTATATTTCATAACAAAACTTTTTAAAAACATTAAATTGATTCAAGAGATATTATTTTCATCTATCAAATTAAATCAAGTATTGAATTAGATCAACATTGAAATGAAATATTTATGAAAAGACCAAACTCAATAATGAGACCATCTCAATAATAAGACCACTTTCAGATGGACCAAATAGTGGTCTCATTATCGAGGTTTTACTGCACCTTAAATGTACTAGGGGTACACTTTGTTTATACATTATTGTAGGATGAACTGAAACATTTAGTCACAAAGGAACATGCCTTACTGGACAAGGCATTAACATCAGAAGTTGCCTCTGGAACCAGGACAAGCAAACCACTAGCCAAAGTATCCTGTCACAAGCCTGGAATGTCCAAAAACGTCCAGACCAGCAAGCAAAGCAGGTCTGATGGAAAGACGTCCTCTTTGAAACCTACACCAGCGAGAGATCCAAAGCCAGTAGCTACCATATCAAAGAAAAGCGCGAAATAAATGACACAAAGAGCATATATCATCGTCAGAACCCACGGTATATAAAAACCGTTATCACTACTGTATATACAGTGGTATTTACGTTTTCATGAATATTAATCAGCTACTTGATAACAAATGAAACCACGCGTAGTATTGCAGTAGTTTGAATACTCTTCATTGAAGTTACAAATCAAAATTGACAATTAAACGAAAAGCGCCGTTTCGGTCAAGACATATGATACGTGCTTTGTCCACCATGGATCCAATGAAATGCCTAATTAATGATTCTTGAATACGAAGTTTTGTTAATAAAAAAACACGGTCCAATAAGAAGCAAAGTGTCATGAGCGAACGTGGGTTCCGGCGTTGAGCACTGTATATAAAAACAAGAAAATTCTTGACGCAAGCGTCAAAGAATCGGGCCGAAGAATTATTGTTTTTGGCGTGATTCTCCGTTATTGCGGGAAAAATAATGTAATATCCATTTCGCTGCTCTACTGGTACTTCTTTATTTAACGCAGACATTCATTGGAAACCAGCATGTAAAAAGACTGCATTTTGAGATGTTTGAACAGGGTTGCTTGCAACGCTGTTCTATGGTAGCACACATTTTGAATCGGATAACAATTCGGGGCTATATTTAGACATCTATATTGATAGATTTCCCTTTTTTCTACAGAGAACTAGTTCTAAATGCTTTACTGTCTTATCACTAAATGGTGATAATTTTCATTTTTATTTCAGTGCGATTGCTTTATGGAAAACGAAACTGAAGTAAAATGAGTTAATAATCGATGCTGGAGATAACGAATTTAATAAACTGTAATGAAAAAAGAAAGTACGCGATAAAAAAAATCGCACCTCATTCGGAGATATTTTGAACATGACTGGCTAGAATTTCAGGCACTAGACAACAATATATAGATAAAATTTCTTCTGTATGTAACAGTTGACCAAGAAGAACAATTATTCCAAACTTTTTTTAAAATTATTTTTGCAATATAAGATACATTTATTTTTATTATACTGAATATCATTTATTACCTATGTTAAGTACATATGTATATAAAATAAAAAAAAATAGATAATTAAAATTTGTTGTTTAAGATTTCCTTCCACATATTCATATAATCTTGTAAAATGTTGGCATTAGAAATGGGGACAGCAAGAGTGGCGATATGCCTTTTGTTAGGGATGCATTGAGACAAATGATGTGTTCATCCTTTTTTTTAAACGACCGTGTTCAAGCAAGTTAAAGCTACTTTATAACATTGGGTTTATTGGCATGGATTGAAAATTTGATCTTCGTTTATTGAATTTATTTTGATAAACAAAGTAAATGTTGTACTATCATTATTTATATATAATAATATTACCTGGTTTCTCTCATATCGCTATCAGCGGCTTTGATTGTTAGATGGTCCTTTTTATATCTGAATGACTTGTTTATATATAATATATATATAAAGGAGTAAAATAATATGCAAGTATGACCTTTAAAGGGAGAGGACTCACATAGGCATTAAGCCTGTTGTTCAATCCTAATTATTCTTGAATAATATATGTATTTAATTAAATGACGTTCGCACCTATTGGTTTTCGTACTGGCTTCATACTTTGTGGAAGTGATTTCAGTATAATTGCAATAGGACTAAATCGAAGATCTACATTTCTAGTAGGTAATTGATAATGAAAAATAGTTTAAATGATAATGAGGTGCAATCTGTTTTACAACCCATGTTCCCATAGTCAAAAGTTGTTATTGTTAGTAGAAAAAGTGTAATTACGAAAACGGAAGGTACGTGTATACTTGATTTTGCATTGTGCCCGCAATATAAACGACTACGCTATCTAGACGAGGAGCGTGACGTCACCTCTACATAGTAGAACCACTCCGCAGATTAAATATAAATAAAAAAATAAAATATTTAAATATTTTTTATTATTTTAAATAAAACAACAACACGGAAAACATAATGACATCTACCATAATCATTCTCATTGACAATTTTAAGATAAGACGAGTGACATACTCCTACCTATTCATTTTGTTTTCATTTACAAAATTACGTCATGTACAGACAGGCACGGAGAGCGCTGCGATATATCAATAAAATTTAAAATATAAACGATGACATATTTACAATTTGTCACAGAGGCCATACAGTGTTGCCTTAGACATCGCATTATGGAGCCGCCTCCCGTTGATTGACAGTTTCACACGATGCGTTAAGTACGGTTTAGAGTCAGTGTCGTTGAATACAATTATATTTTGAGCTTATAAAGCATCACGTAAAAGCATAGTGGCCACCGAAACTAGCTCCGTCCAAATTTGAATTAGTCACATTGGCACCATAAAATCATAGTTTGTCCATATCAAGAGCTCACGGTTCATTTTATGCTATATATTTTTCAAATCTTTAACGAAATACAAGCATTTCATTGGACAATTAAGTCGGACAAACTGTAAATTGTATTAAATACATTTTTGAACAGCTAAGCACTGAAATATGATTGGTGAATTGTGATGTTTAACTCCCCTGATTCCATAATATTATGACGGAATGCACGGAAATATATGTGTTGTTCTTTTAAAAACTACCTGTATAAAACAACATTCTGTCGTTTTCTGAATGTGTATTTGTAAAACTATATACACGTATATAATGCTTGTTAATGTTTAATCTGTAAATAAACAGACCCATTCCTTTATCTTATGTCAAAAATTAAATCCGTTATACAAACGCAAATGTAGGATGCAAATTTCCCAATTTAAATCAAAGCTCTGAAAGCACGCACGTGAACAAAATGATACATTCAACCACACAAAAACACGAGCATGTGAACGTATTTACACACACACATACATATACTCACACGCACACTTACATACACACATGCAAAACATATACATATATGAATTATATCCTCGTGTTCTGCTCTATACCATCGCAGAACAACTTATTCATGTACAGCGAAAACAAAACAAACAAATGTCATAATGATACTACTTATCATTTATGTGAATTCATCTTAATTATATCTAGGTACGCATTTGATGGGCGGATCTGGAGAATTTCCAAGTAAGGTCATCATTAAAAATATGTTTATTTGCTGTGCTCCTACCCAGAACATTTCATGTGGGTAGGTAGGAAAGATTTTTTTTCTTTTCTTTATTTTAATTTTTGCTATTTGATGGGCTTCAAAGTGAAGGGATCATATTATTAAGTTTATAAAAATCATTATTTGTTTCATCAAACATTGTTTTGTGTTACATGTTTGAATGAAACTGAAGAGGAAATCTACTTGAAAGTTGCATTAAAACAGGCGAAAGAACGGAATGAATATAATTGACAGAAAGAGTGAAATCGGCAAACTGAAAAAAAAACGTCGATCTGGAGCAAAAAAAAAAAAAATTAACTAGGTACCGATTCTTTTGAGCCGTTTGGTGCAAGACAAACAAACATTTTTTCACTGATTGCCTAACATTTCTTAGTTCAGTGGAAAGATTTAAGCAGCATCCGTTTCGGGAAAACGTTCGAGATTGTACACACGGAATTGTTTCGAGTACAGAAACACCATGCACGCAGCTATATTGTTTTTGTTTTTGTTGACGGATTCACTCGGTCATTCTGTGGCGGCCCCGGCTAGTGACGTAACAGCTGTGTCACATAAAGAACAGAAGTTGGATGGTCCAGGTTTAGTGACTCTTGGAAAGAAGTTGAACAACCCTTATCTTAAAGTTGTAGGGTTATCACTTGTCAACACATTCGCCAGGCTATGTGAGCTGGTACCGTGTGGGGAATGGTCAGAATGGTCGAAATGTTCTGTTGTGTGGGACGGACAATTCGGCGTGCGCAACCGGACCCGGAAATGCGGAGGGGGTGTAGGATTCTGCAAAGCTGTGAACAAGGAAGTAACAACGGAGTTGGAGAAGGGTCTCTGCGAAGGGTTTTGTTCTCCTGAATATAACTTCACCGCAGAAGGTTTCTGTCTCAAGTATATTCATCAAACGATGACACAAGCTGACGCTGAAAAATTATGTTTGGGTGAAGGGGGTTTTCTGGTCAACATCAACTCTCAGATTAAGTCTGATAGCATTATAAAGATGATATCTGGACTTCCCACTAGTTCATCGTTTTGGGTGGATGGAAAAAGGACTGACAACAAAAGTCCATG
>CM037784.1:47524321-47574321 GCA_021229015.1 Solen grandis | reverse complement strand
TCGGGGTCTTCCTCCACAAGTAGTTAGCTGGACGTCGCTATATGATTAAAATACTATCGCAGCGACGGTAAACCCCAATACATTAACAACAACAATCGAATCCCGGTAGGGTAACTCGGATTTTCATGTGAGGAAGCCTTCCAGCTGGCTTGTGGTAGGTCGGTGGTTCTACCCGGATGCCTTCGTGCATTCGGGGTCTTCCTCCACCTGTAATTAGCTGGACATTGCTATATGACTGAAATACTGTCGAAGCGACGGTAAATTGAAATAGTCAATAGTCAAGACATACTTGCAGAGACATATAATGTCTTCTTTAAGTGTCTGGTATTCTGGAAATGTTTTATTTCAAATGTCAGAAAGTCGAGGCAGAGTTGCTGCCCTTGACGTTGTGAAAACCCGATCTCTGTTTTTTTGGCAGTTTGTAGTCCAGAAAACACCCATCATAAAATGATATGCAACGTCACAGATACATTCACTTGAACGTGTAAATGTGTACCGGAGAGGTCATTTTAACATTCCCTGACTGGGCTGAGTTACGGTACCTTCTCTTCCAGGATATGGCATTTTGTGGCAACCTCAACTTCAAAAAATGATAAAAAAAATTACATGTAATAATAATAGATCTCATTTTGGAAATTCATGAAGTCAAAGCCCCTTAGAAAATATAAAAAAGACGGGTAAATAACTATTGGAAAAAGTTTAGTAAAGGGAGACCAATGCTTTGGAGATTAATGTTAAATACCCAAGAAATTCACAGTTATCTCCCCGTATTTTGAGACGGATTTCTTTTCTTTTACTTCTCTTATGAAACTGTCGAAGCGACGGTAAACTCAAATAGTCAAGTCAGTCTTATCACTTTGGAAAAAATATAAATAAAAACATATATAATTAGTTATACATGTAGGTTAAATGGGGAAAGGTGTGGCTTAGTCCAGTTTACAGTACAAGTTTGGCTCTGTGGGTCATGGGCAAAGCCCCGTGGAAGGGCAAGTGCATTCAAGACATTCCAATGGCAAAGTTGTAACCTATCAGGAAACCAGTAACACCAAAAACTAAAGTATCTGTTGTAAGAATTTATCCACCAGTTAATACAAATAATTTTAAATAATCTTTAAAAACATGGTTAGACATTAGTTTTTAGAAATGTATTTGTATACTTTTCTAGTAATAGGGGGACACTGAAGTGCTGATATCAGTTAGGAATGCAAAAACTTCCTAACACCTCCTTTGAGTCTTCAATTTACCGGTAAGTATATGTGTTGAGGGTCTGTGAAAACTAGTTTTCTATAAACAATTTATAATAAAGAAAAGTGAAGAATGCACTACACTTCTTTTAACCCTTTCCCTCATAGAGGATACCATGAAAAGACCTATGCGAACAGCATAAAACCAGATCAGCCTGCGAGTAACTCGCAGGCTGATCAGGTTTTATGCTGTTCGCTGCTCCTCAGTGGTCTTGTAATGAGGATTTTATAATTAAATTTGGAAAGGTTTAACTGTGGTTTTCTGCAGATCAGGCTTTATGTGGAACCTATTGAGTGCGTCAAAAGGAGTCTATATGAGGGAAAGGGTTAATGATAGTTTATTCGATAGTTTCCTCGATCAACTCAATAATTTCAATTGATTTCTTCACCAACAAAAGTATAAAATTTCGAGATATTTAATGATACCGGTATTTTTAGTGAAAGCATGCTAGCAAATAAAGTATGCAACATTTCTTATCTCTGGTGAGGAAGTTCAATAACTCGAGTTGAGGAAAACCTTTATCTGATAAATAGATAAATTCGTTTGTGTTAATTGTCCCACAAACGGTCGTTCGGTAATTTTGGGATCTTTTGTCTGTATGAGATGGATAAAGTGCTGTCAAAAAATGTATTTAGTGATATCATGCTGTAGACATGTGGCATAATATAACAGTCACATCATCCTGACACTGGGTCCACCAGTCTGGGACTCGAGCTAAGCACAAGGGAGCTATCCCAGTACCATTTTTAAAGACTTTGGAATGTTGCAAAAAGGATTAAACCTACAACCTTCAGATTCCGGGGAGTACCCTCTAACCACATGTCAGATCAATATCTTCAACAACTGACACAGAATATGTCCATACTATATGTACATAAAAATACTCATTATGCAAATATAAGTTTCTGACTGAATGTAACAACTATTCCATAAAATGGTTGTATAGAGACCATAAAATAAGTCATACAGGTTTTTCAAACTAAAACCATCACTGAAGGTGTTAAATATCCCCACACACAACTTTGACAAAAAAAAGAGGGGTGGGGGTGGTGTATAATTCTTATGAAATCCTTGACACAGTTATTGGCACTTGTCTGCTGATAAGTCTTGATATATGATCCTGATAAATCATTATTCCAAGTGTGAAGGCATTTATTAACAGCAATGATCAAACTTCATGTAATGTGAGTGTAGAATGGGATGCAAGGAGCGAGGTTCCTATATAGCCTCAACTCAACTTTGTTAACCCTTTCCCTCATATAGACTCATTTTGACGCACTCAATAGGTACCACATAAAGCCTGATCTGCAGAAAACCACAGTTAAACCTTACCAAATTTAATTACAAAATCCTCATTTCCAGACCACTGAGGAGCAGCGAACAGCATAAAACCTGATCAGCCTGTGAGTTACTCGCAGGCTGATCTGGTTTTATGCTGTTCGCATAGGTCTTTTCATGGTTTCCTCTATGAGGGAAAGGGTTAAGGAGGGGTATGTGCTGTGGTGATACATTTGTTTAACCAAATAAGTAACTCTACGAACTTGATGACAATGATGGTAAGATCAAAAGAAGACAAAATTTCAGTTTTGCAATACTTTAATACTTCTTCAGAAGAATCAATGAGTAACAACATAAATAATATCATGTCACAACAACAACACAAACTGGCATAAATATGAGATGTCAGGATATGTCAAGGGATTGATATTACCTCTTGGCATTAAAATATCAGTATAGTTTCATAACATACATTATAATGATAGTAAGGATTATGATGATGATGATGATGATATAGTATTTGGTACTAACTAATATTATTGAATAACAAAAACTTGTTCATATATCTCAAATGATAGCATGACTTTTGACCATCCCTTATCAGCAACCACCTGTTTCTAGCAGCTGTTTTTGCATTTTAATACAGGATAGACCATTGGAGATTCACACAGAGTATCTCCCTTTGAAAAGCATGCACTTCGGTCAAGGGGAGCTAAACTGTATGGAAGATACAATAAAGAAATAGCAAAGACCAGCTGCATACTGTTATGGTGGTCACATAATTTGTACAACTGTTAACAACACCATTTATAAAACCACAGTAGGTGACAAGAGCCTTGATTTGTCACTTTATTTTACAATAGTCTCCCAAGAGGTATCTAACAATATTGTCACTCTCTCTGAAATTTAAACTTTAAAAAATAAACAGAGGTGACTTGCACACACAAATGGTTTCAATGTGTTTCATTTTCTAGTTCCCAGTTGCATGCAAGATTACTGATAATGCAGTGTAAGGGGAAGGAACTCTAGCTAAAAAACAGACAATAAAATTTATTGAATCACATTGTGTGAGCATCGCCTCAGATGTTACCATGCTGTTAAAATTTTCTTATCTCTCTCAATAGTTAAAAGCACTATCTACATTACAGGAGTTAATAAAAGATATAATCTTCATATACTCTCAGGATATTTGTGGGGGAGACAGTGCCTGGAGCTTCAGAATATATGGTTGTTTCAGCTGAGGTGTCGATTGAAACAACAAGTTGATAAGCGACCCAACACAAAATTCACTGAATGCATTCACTTTTCACACTGAACATAAATTATGATGGTGATCAGAGTCTGAACACAACAGATTCACTGATTGTCAGATGCCGTACCCAGTGTTGTCTCTGTCTGGACTTGTCACTGCTCTGTATCTTCAGGCCCTGTATCTTCAGGCCAGAACTTGTGAAGCCCGATATCTCAAAGTCTAGTGTAGCTGGTCCAATGTCTGCTCGGCTGAATTTGCCTGATCCATAACAGTTTAACTGTGGAAAGTGAAAAATGAACATTCATCATCGCTGGGCATCAAAATAGGATACAGTTAAATCTGTTCATGAAGACAATTAATCTGTTTTGTATGTGCAATGTCCAAAAATGAATTGAATATTTCGATGGAAAGTAAACCCAGGCAAGCTGGAACTCTCCACAACTGGGTACTTGCCTACTTGCCAATCTGTTTTTTTAATTAATTCTTTATCTCATAAATATTTATGTTGACTTTAATGACTTCATGAATATTAATCTACTCCACTTTAAATGGTATATAAAACAATGGGATTGTTTCTGATCTGAGTGTGCTCTGTTTCCCAATGAAACAAAATATATCAATATGACGTACAGGGTTGACAGTCATGGGTCTATAACCCAGTGTTAAGGTATTGTCCAAAGGAGAAATCTATATTTGAAGCAAATCTGTGAAGGCTCAACATTACACATGATTTTTACACATTTTCTGCTGACTTATACTTTCTTAGTCCCTTTAACATATGACACACTTATGCTTTAAACATACACTGTATATCAATATTTCATACCTAATGGTTTTTACATCAAATAACCAGGAATATATGTTACTATTCTTGAAAAAAAAGAGATATTTACATTTAAAATCATGCAGTACATGCTATGTCAGGGAAGAAAACAATGATATGCAAAGATTCAGAGAAACAGCAAAATTCAGAAAATTACATCATATTTATCAATAGACCTGATCTTCCTTCAGAAAGTAATGCCTTCAATGTTTTACAAGAATTGGAGGAAAAACTCTCAAGTGCAAGTATTCATAATTTGATTAAAAAGTTTTCTTAGGTTATCTTGCCTCTTTTATATCAACTGAAAAAGTAAACCAAACAACCAACATGACGCCCATTATATACAAAGCATACACACTCTAAACTGAGCAACAGCTTCGGTTTTCCCAGGCATCTTCTTGATCACCCAGACTATCAACAGCTCCTTCTCTCGGAACTCCGAGGATTGATGACCAGCTCCTAGTACTGTGGAGACACTGAAAGCATTCATATACATACATGAAAAAAACCCTTCAGGGTGTTGGATGTGTCACATTACAGGAATAGTAACACACACTCTCTCTGACACACAAAAAGAAAACTAATTAGGTGATTTTATTCATTTTGGTTACATTAATTGGAAAATAGGTTTTTAGAACTTAAACTAATCACTCTAAATGGCTCCTAGGTTTGACCAGTATTTGGTCTGGGAAGGTCTTAAAAATTTCTCATCTGAAGTAAGAGTCAAATGCATGATGTATTAAATGATAACTACTAAGACTTGACCTTTAATAAGTTAGTGGTAAATTATGTGATGTTGTGTCTTTTTTTTAACCCTTTCCCTCATATAGACTCATTTTGACGCACTCAATAGGTACCACATAAAGCCTGATCTGCAGAAAACCACAGTTAAATCTTACCAAATTTAATTACAAAATCCTCATTTCCAGACCACTGAGGAGCAGCGAACAGCATAAAACCTGATCAGCCTGCGAGTTACTCGCAGGCTGATCTGGTTTTATGTTGTTCACATAGGTCTTTTCATGGTTTACTCTATGAGGGAAAGGGTTAAATAAGCTTCTGAATTGTCATCAATTTTAAATGTAGTCTTATGTAAACAGAAGGCCATTATGAAAAAGAAAACAACCTGTCTGTCCCGAAGTCTGTTTGTTATTTCATGTCGGTTACCTATTGGAAATTTAGGTGCCAATTACGGTAATGAATAAATCAGGCAGGTTTGTAAGGGTTTAGGTTGAACTTAATTGCATGGCATAAAAAGGTGTAACAGGCAAAGTAGAGGCTACATGAAAACACTTAAGGTGGGTGAGATGATCATTAATATTATACTAGATGTGGGTGTTCCTCGGAACACTTGTGTCGCCTGCATTTAAGCATGTTTGATGAAAGAATTGACTAGAAAATCGATCTTTTGACAAATTATTGATAAAGCATAATCTATTTTGTGAGGTACAAAATAACACCAAATCACACACACACACACACATATATATATATATATATTTTTTTTTGGGGGGGGGGGGGAATAAAATATTCAAACAGTGCAATATGTAATAATTTTCCTGAGCACTTTCGACTATACAGTCTTCATCAGAGGAGTGTCAGAATGACTATGAATTCAAAACATTAACTGTAAGAAAAATTATGACGTCATTAAGCACTTATGACGTTAATTATATATATGTTGCAAGTTTGTAGTCATCATTATCATTATTGAGTTATCATTCTTGTGTACTGCACTCAGACCAATGAGATCTATCTACTATAAATGTTTAAGGCAACACTTCAAATACTTTTCAAGTTATGCACCACACAAGAATTAAATCCAAAAAAACTAGAACTGTCGCCTAAGGGCTTACTAATACCCCCCCGCAAGTGTTTTTGTCAAACATGGCTTTGGAGCATGAAATCAGAATTCTTGCATACAACACTCCATCTTAATACGTATATAGAGGACATATGTGCCAACTACATGGAAATCTAGTGATCCTTTGTAACACATACCTATGGATATACCTATGTCTATGGATAAATATCATTAAGATTCACTGAAATCTATCAATGGAAGAAAATTGTAAAACAAATAAAAAGGGATTAAAAAAATTAAAAAAAAGCAACAATGAAGGTAATAAAGTTCCCTCCAGTAGTTTAGGAGGAGTAGTCTGCAGAAAATTGTAAAGCAAAAATCATCAAAGGGGCATAACTATAAAAAAGGGAGGTAATCCAATGGGAGGAGTAGTCTGCAGAAAATTGTAAAGCAAAAATCATCAAAGGGGCATAACTATAATAAAGGGAGGTAATCCAATGTTATATAACTAACACATGCTTCTACAATGTCTAAGGATAAATGGCAGCAAGTTTCATCAAAATCCTTCCAGTAGTTTAGAAGGAGTAGTCCGCAGAAGTTTGTAATGCAAAAATCATCAAAGGGGCATAACTTGGTAAATAGGGGAGGTAACTCAATGCTATATAGATGTCTAAGGATCATTGCCAGTAAGTTTCATCAAAAGCAAGTTTCATCAAAATCCTTCCAGTAGTTTAGAAGGAGTAGTCCGCAGAAGTTTGTAATGCAAAAATCATCAAAGGGGCATAACTTGGTAAATAGGGGAGGTAACCAAATGATATATAGATAACGCGCTTATACAATGTCTAAGGATCATTGCCAGCAAGTTTCATCAAAATCCTTCCAGAAGTTTAGGAGGAGTAGTCCGCAGAATTTTGTGTCTACAGACGGACGGACAGACGGACGGACGGACGGACGGACAACCTGATTCCAGTATACCCCCCCCTAACTTCGTTGCGGGGGGGTATAATAAACAAAGGGAAATAACTCCAAAAATACAACAGTTATCATTCTTGCACAATGCACTCCATGAGATCTTTCCACCTGTGAGGTTTCAAAGTAATACCTCAAATACTTTTCGTGTTATGCTCCAGACAAAAATGAAGTCTGAGTATCAACAAAGGACAATAACTCAGGAGAAAAGAAAGTGAGAGTTATCATTTATGTGAACTGCACTCCTCTTCAATGAGATCTATCTAGCTATAAAGTTTTAAGTCAGCACCTCAAATACTTTTTGAGTTATGCCCTGGACAAAAATTAAGACTGAAAATCAACAAAGGGCAATAACTCAGAAAATATTAAAGTCAGAGTTATCATTCTTGTGCACTGCACTCCACCTCAATGTGATCTATCCATGTTTTAAGTTTCAAGGTGATACCTCAAATACTTTTTGAGTTATGGTCCGGACAAAAATAAAATCTCAGAATCAACAAAGGGTAATAACTCAGAAAATACGAAAGTCAGAGTTATCATTCTTGTGCACTGCACTCCACCTCAATGTGATCTATCCATGTTTTAAGTTTCAAGGTGATACCTCAAATACTTTTCGAGTTATGCTCCGGACAAGAAAGTGTGACGCCGACGACGCCGACGACGCCGACGACGACGACGACGGACAAAGTGATCCCTATGTGTCTGCCATGCTATGCAGGCGACACAAAAATCATATTCTTTCAATTTGTTGCAGAGAAGAATGATTTTGAAATTTGCAAATATATTACAGTCCTCCCCTTAGAGTCTCAATTTTATAGGAAATACCTACAGGAACTTTGTCAGAGAGTCATGAGGTAATCATTTGTGCCAAATTGAATTCAATTCTGACAAATGGTTCAAGAGAAGTTTTTGTAAGTAATTTCTGCATGTATCATGTTATTACAAATCTGGATCACTAAAATCATTTGTACAGAGTGGTTTAAGAGACATAAACTTAAGATAACTGTCCAAATTAGACACAGGGTGATCCCAATAGCATAAATTGAGCACTTTGTGCTCTCATAAGGTAAAATACATAGCTTAAAATCAAGTGTCCATATCATACTGAAAGTTTACACTGCCTCTATGTATACATAATGTTGACACATATAGGGTTTGTATGTCCATTAACCCTTTCCCTCATATGTACTCATTTTGACGCCCTCAATAGGTATCACATAAAGCCTGATCTGCAGAAAACCACAGTTAAACCTTACCAAATTTAATTACAAAATCCTCATTTCCAGACCACTGAGGAGCAGCAAACAGCATAAAACCAGATCAGCCTGCGAGTTACTCGCAGGCTGATCTGGTTTTATGCTGTTCGCATAGGTCTTTTCATGGTGTCCTCTATGAGGGAAAGGGTTAAGATTTAAGTGTAAATAATCAAAGAGGCAAACATCCTAAAAAACAATGGTCCTAATGAGCAATCGTCCTAGAAAGCAATTGTCCAAAGCAGAAATCATCAAACTAGGAAGTTGTCCTACGGGTCTCGTCCTAGGGGACAGTTCTTTGTAACCACCCCATCCCCCCACCCCCTAATATGCTGATAAGCTCTACCTGGAGATGGTGTCTGGAACTGGTACACACACGGTGACAGCTGGAGCCTGCAGCTGTGCTGGAATATCACAGTGAAGACGGAGTGTCAGCATCCTGTCCCCACTATAACACAGACACACACCAATCAATAGAATATAGCCCTTTCCCTCATATAGACTTATTTTGACTCACTCAATAGGTACCACATAAAGCCTGATCTGCAGAAAGCCAAACTCAAACCTTACCAAATTTAATTGTAAAATCCTCATAACCAGACCACTGAGGAGCAGCGAACAGCATAAAACCTGATCAGCCTGCGAGTTACTCGCAGGCTGATCTGGTTTTATGCTGTTCGCATAGGCCTTTTCATGATATCCTCTATGAGGGAAAGGAATAGAGATACCAGGACCTTACTCATCAAACTGTGTAGTCCATATTTTTAGACTCGGACTCGAGAGGTGAAAATTCTTAAGCTAATCCATCATTAAATTGTGATTATGGTCCATAAGTGATCGTGGAAATTTTACAGTAAATGCAAGCCCTTTACAGACTTAGAGCAAAAGAGCCTATAACTCCAGTCAATGTATGCTTGCATTTGACTGAAATCTTTTTAAGCATTTGAAGGACCATGAGTATAATTCAATGATATATTACCATAAGGGATGTTTTACTAAGCATATCAAGGACCAGAATTACTAAATATTAATACACAAACACAATAATTACCCTAGTTTATTGTGTATTGTAAATTAATCTATAATTAATGAAGGGTTTGGCTATTTAAAATCCCAAGTCCGAGTGTAAAATATATTTAGCGGACTGAGGGTCCAGATGATGTCATTGTCCGATTCATTCAGGAACAATCGGAGTATCATAACACATAATGCTCAACATGAATACAAGGAAAACAACTTGCTCTCATCTCACCATAGTTCATGGTAAAGTTGATAAATGTTAAATGATACTTTTTTGTGAGTATTACTATTTTTAAGGGTATCGAACATATATCTATAATTACGTATATAAACAAGAGGGCCAAGATGGCCCTGTGTCGCTCACCTGATTAAGATGGCTGTGTTAGTCAAAATGACAAAAAATCTGGCATCTAAAGTGTTTTTCTAACATTTGAAATCTGGCATCTAAAGTGTTTTTCTAACATTTGACTAAGTGGCCTACATTTTGATCCTACCTGAATTTACCTGGTGACCTAGTTTTTGACCCCATATGACCCATTTTCAAACCCATACGAGATATTATGTAGACAAACATCCTGACCAAGTTTCATGAAGATTGGGCCAAAACTGTGGCCTCTAAAGTGTTCACAAGGTTTTTCTAAAATTTGACCTGGTGACCTAGTTTTTGACCCCACATGACCCAATTTCAAACTCATCCGAGATATCATGTAGACAAACAACTTGACCAAGTTTCATGCAGATTGGTTTAAAACTGTGGCCTTTAGAGTGTTCACAAGGTTTTTCTAAGATTTGACCTGGTGACCTAGATTTTGACCCCACATGACCCATTTTTCAACTCATCCGAGATATCATGTAGACAAACATCCTGACCAAGTTTCATGAAGATTGGGCCATAACTATGGCCACTAGAGTGTTCACAAGGTTTTTCTAAGATTTGACCTGGTGACCTAGAGGGCAAACAAAGTGAAATCTGGCTCTTTTCAATTTTAAAAGGGGCGTAACTCTGACCTAAGACAATGACCTAAAAAATAAAGATGCTAGAGTGCAAACAAAGTGCAATCTGACTTTTTTAAATAATATAAGGGGTGTAACTCCTGACCTAATGGTCCGATATCAGCCAAAATCGAACTTGGCTGAGATTTTTTGGTTATAAACATTGATATAAAGTTTGAAGATAATTGCTTATGAAAATAGATGCTAGAGTGCAAACAATGTGAAATCTGGCTTTTTGAATTTTAAAAGGGCATAACTCTGACCTAATTTCCGATATCAGCCATAATCGAACTTGGCCGAGATTTTATGTTATAAATTTGTTTTAAAGTTTGAAGATAATTGCTCATAAAATGAAGATGCTAGAGTGCAAACGAACAAATTGTGGACGACAGATGACGGACGGACGGACGGACGACGGACATTCATCGATCCTAAAAGCTCATCCTGAGCACACGTGCTCAGGTGAGCTAAAAACTGAAAAGTTTAGAATGTTTAAATTCAGTAAAAAAAAAATGTTCTCAATCCCTAGACATTAAAACTAACTCCCCACCCCCTCGAAAAGCACACTCCCCCTACCTATACTCCCACTACAAGCATGCACACTTGGTCTAAAAACAATTCATACAAACTGTGAATATTACACATAAAATCTTCACTGATTCTGCCCACAAAAAATGAAATCAGAAAATTGCATTAAAGATACCATGAGGGGTCCAAACCACTTCTGGGCAAGATTTTTTCATTACCGGGTATTTTCTCAGGTGCAAAGTACTAGTCAAACCCAGGAAACAACTGAGAAGGATAAGTGTAAATTGTATAACATTGTTTCCTGTGTGCCATATGTTTATCTTTGTTTTATTTATTCAACAGATCCCCCAATATGTGTGCTTGCAGGTAATATTTGTTTTGCTATTTGTTGCCATGTCATTCATTCATCATCTCATACATTTCTGTTATTCATTTTCCTTTATTTTCTTTATGCACTTCAATTACATCATAAATGGCAAAGCTATATGTTTATATTTGCCTGTTTTATTTATTTAATAAAACCCCCAATCTGTGTGCTTGCAGACCAAATGGAACTTGCAACCTTGAGGCGTTACAGCTGTGAGGCAAGCACACTTTGTCTAAAAACATTCATACAAACTGTGAATATTACACATAAAATCCTCACTGATTCCAAACACAAGATGTCTGCCTAAAAAAATGTAATCAGACAATAGCATTAAATATACCATGAAGGGTCCAAACCACTTCGGGGCAAGATTTTTTCATTACCGGGTATCTTCTCAGGTGCAAAGTACTGGTCCAACCCAGAAAACACCTGAGAAGGATAAGTGTAAATTGTAAGAGGTTGTTTCATAATCAATATAAATATTCTCCTTTTTTTTCCCCTTTTCCCAAATATATTCCAACACATTCAAGATGAGAGAATCCCAGGACTATAACTACAGTACCCAGAGTACATGCATGAATGTCTCAACAGCAGAGACAAGCAGAATACCTGCATCCTTCCTCGTCACCAACAAAAGCCTGTAATCTAAAGGGCTTGATCAAGGATGCCTCTCCATTCACATTATAAGACATGGCCGCAAACTGGAAGAAACAGAAATATGCATATTATATTCTTAGCAAAAAGCATGATTTATGTTGAAAAGTTACAAGGATAAGGATAATTTTATAGTGGTGGGAATCGGTTATCAGCACCCACAATCGATTTTTCATACAATTTGTTGTTGTTGGATTGGGGTTTACCGTCGCTCATACAATTTGTTCCGATTCAACTGATACCTTTCTAATAAATAATAAGTTGATAAAACAACAGTCGGATTCTTTAAAAAAATGATATTTTGTTTATTAATGCAATTCTATTATTGTTCATGTTGGCTGCTTTTATAAATATAGTTTTGTGCCTGGCAATGTACTGAAAGTTTAAATTATGTTATGAATAGTCACTTTCTCAATCAAAATATCTTAAGCATTGTTGTATATACTATATATATATTGCTAATGTGAAGTTAACAGACTGATTACCTCTGGGGCAGCAATAATTGGCCCACAACTAGTAAAGGGCTGCTGGTGTATGAAGAAGTTTGAACATTGTATCCTTTATATACCCCATAAAGTCTTCAGTGGTGTGGTATAAAAATAGAATATTTACTTATGTATGTTTAAAAATGATATATAGACAGATGAGGGTTAGGGAGGGTACCTCTCCAACGGGTGGTGTTAGGACAAGCTCCCTGCTGGAGGCCAGGTCAGTGGTTGTGACACTCTTGTGGAATACACACCTGTCCAGTTGCACCTGGCTGCCATAGCCTGCAACATGTAACACCATGCTACAGCAATACTATGTCATAGCAGACTCTGTGTATCAAAAAAACACACAAACCAGTATATAATAAATGTATAAGCAAAGAGAACAAGAGTGTCATAAAAGTGTTGGTTTGTGCCAAGATATTTTCATATTGGTATAGATTTTTTCTCTTCAAACATATATTAAAGAAAACCTGGCTCTGCCTACCTGACAACTATGTTTTTTTTTTATTTTATGGTTTCAAATTATTTAAACAATCTTGGTAGAGGGTAACCCAATGGACATCAGCACAAAATATATTCAAATCTATTTTTGGTGAAGATTTCCATCCTTTGCTATCATGCCCTTTTGTTTGTTTTATTACATATTAAAATAATTTAAACAGTCTTAGTAAAGGAAAGGAACATCTGGGCCAAAATAGAGGTGAAACACATAATTTTTATATCAATAAAATCCACAGAAAATTCAGGTAAAAATGAAAGCAATGTTTGTTATCATATGTTTTACAGTATTTCCGTCTCAACAAAAATATATGGATAAATGAAGTATAAAACCTTATCAATCTCCTTAAAACGATGTCCAAACTGATGCTCACTAGGTAGGATCATGACGTCAAATTACAGGTTGACTCAAGGTATCCCTTGATTAGCCAAGAAAGTCGTTGGCTTCAAAATGCTTGGATATAATTAGGTATTAATTGCATTGAACCAAAATTTTGTTTCTGTGTATATCACCAACGTATTCCTATTTTGAAATTCAAACATTTCAAAATGCACATTCTGACTGGACAATTACAATACCATTTTCAAATTAAAATTCATGATATATAAGGTTGACTTGAGACAACCTTTCATGGGATGTTGTCTTAATAGCATAGAGTAGCAAAAACAATGAGCTGATTTTAATGAGACTGAAAACCTAATCAACCTGATCAGGTATAATACTGGTGACACAGATTATTTGTCATATAACAGGCTAGACAAATTCTGTATTCTTCACATGCAATGCACTGTCTGATTACTTTTAATCCCATCTACTGCCACAACCAAGTCTTCATTCAGAAACACCTTGATCTCTGGAGAACCAAGCAGGAAGTTTTTCATGTTGATAGACCCGTGTACTTCCATCCTGGACACAGTACCCTGAAACACAGGCATGGTGTACATGTACAATAAACACCAAAATGGCAAGGCATTTTAAACTCAGCATAAGCCTTTTACTTCATAAATACATGTATTCATTTTCAAATTCATGACTTGATGAATATCAATTTACAGAACTTTAAATGCTACATGATACGATGGATTTTCTTTTGTCCTGCAGACTGTGTTTAATTTTCTTAAGGAAGATACTTTTAGTCTCTGAAACAGACACACAGAAAAATTGCCATGAGTACCTTCAGCCTCACACAATGACAGCACATTTAACTACAGGTAGCTGCTTCATCCTCCACTTCTTTTCAATAAGCACATTCAGAAATCTGATTGTTTCAAGTGTTAAATAATGGCATGCAGTTTCACCTTTAAATAATGAATGATTTGTGTTATTTTGGATGGTTCCTCCCACAGGTTATTGATAAATATTAAGTTGCATCTGAACTCCTTCAGTATTGTAGGTTCCAGTCCTGGAGGGTCACTTGGGTTTTTCATGTGAGGAAACCTTTTCAGCTAAACTGCAATAGATCCATGCTTTTATCTGGGTGCCTCCATGTACTTGGGATTTTCCTCTACCTGTTTGTTTATTGGGTTGAATGTCCTGCCGAAAGTATTTTAATCATTTGCAGACTATGTCTACATGAAACAGATATGGTACGGCCACACTGCAGTATCAAGGGCAACAGGGCAACAAATCCTGAAACTTCCCTTATAAGGTGAGCGCGAAGGAAGGGAGCTATACCAGTACCAATTTTTATGACTTTGTTATGTTGTGGTCGTAGATCAAACCCTCTAGAGGCAGGCACTCTAACCACCTGGTCAGCAAGGACAGTCCCCGCACCTGTAATTAGCTGAACATCACTTTATGATGGAAATACAATCCCAGAAACTGTAAACTTCAATGCAACAACAACTTACATCTGAATTTATGACAGCAACCATTTTTTCAACAACGTCCACAAAGAGTTCATTTTTGTTGATATCCTGACAAGAGAATGAAGATAATAAACAATTTAAATTTTTTAAAAAATTCATAACTTATTACCACATGAGTTCACAATATTAATCTGGTCGCCAAATTCTCTCTGTTTTTTTACATACACCTGATTAAAGTCATCAATTGTTAGAACTTGACTTTGTTTTACTTAACCTCAGCAGGAATAATATCTTTATTGGGAATATTTGGAAATTAAAAAGAACAATATTCTCTATATATTTTCTTATGAAACAGGGAAATGTGTCTCTGCCACGCAGGTTTCCTGCTAGCCATATGTTGGACAGTTTGTGTTACAAAATGAGAAATGCCAAAAAGTGAGCTTCAAATGGCTTTAGGAGGAGAAAAAAAACAACACATTTATTTACCACATCTGCTGCTGATTGCACAACAGGGGTATCCGCTGCTGATCCTGGAAGCATCTTCGTCTCAATACCAAACTAAAAAGTGGAAAGTATTGGCCTTATTTAATACTTTAAACTGTACAGTTCTTATTGTATACTACCTATAAACCTTATACTAACCTTACAGCAAAATCACAGTTTATTTGCAGAATACAAAATGTAAAATGATTATTAAATGAAAAAGGCTTCTAAAAACAAGGTAACATATAAAATACTGGTGAGCAAATTTAAAGAATGTTATAATTTATAAAGATTTAGGTTATATTATAAACAGAACAAGTAACTGGTGTTGTATGCAACACATAAAGTCCCCTACCGGCTCCACCTTGACTCAATATGGTAATCAATCCCATTTTTTGCCATATTTTCACTATTTCCGTTACCATAGCAACCACAATTTTAGTCGAAGAACAAAAATAAAATGACGTGCATAATCTACACATTGCCATCTAGTCAAATACCAAGTTTCATCAAGTTTGCTTGCTTAGTTATCGTGGGATCCCATTTTTTGCCATATTTTCACTATTTCCGTTACCATAGCAACCACAATTTTAGTCGAAGAACAAAAATAAAATGACGTGCATAATCTACACATTGCCATCTAGTCATATAGCAAGTTTCATCAAGTTAGCTTGCTTAGTTATCGCGGGATCCCATTTTTGCCATATTTTCACTATTTCCGTTACCATAGCAACCACAATTTTAGTTGAAGAACAAAAATAAAATGACGTGCATAATCTACACATTGCCATCTAGTCATATACCAAGTTTCATCAAGTTAGCTTGCTTAGTTATCGCGGGATCCCATTTTTGCCATATTTTCACTATTTCCGTTACCATAGCAACCACAATTTTAGTCGAAGAACAAAAATAAAATGACGTGCATAATCTACACATTGCCATCTAGTCATATACCAAGTTTCATCAAGTTAGCTTGCTTAGTTATCGCGGGATCCCATTTTTTGCCATATTTTCACTATTTCCGTTACCACAGCAACCACAATTTTAGTCGAAGAACAAAAATAAAATGATGTGCATAATCTACACATTGCCATCTAGTCATATACCAAGTTTCATCAAGTTAGCTTGCTTAGTTATCGCGGGATCCCATTTTTGCCATATTTCCGTTACCATAGCAACCACAATTTTAGTCGAAGAACAAAAATAAAATGACGTGCATAATCTACACATTGCCATCTAGTCATATACCAAGTTTCATCAAGTTAGCTTGCTTAGTTATTAAGTTATCGCGGGATCCAGCTTTGAGCGGACAGACGGACGGACGGACGGACGGACGGACGGACAGACAGACGGAGGGCAAACCTATAGTCCCCTCCGGTGTGAACACCGGTAGGGGACTAATAAAGGCATTTTCTCCACATAAATATCCTGAAAATTTCCCCTATGTTAGTTAGGAAAATTTGGTAAAAAAACAAAAAAAAAACCATTTTTTTCATTACAGGTGTAACGGTCAAAATTTTCCCGTCAGTTTCTTCCTCAGGGAAAGAAACTGACAAGTCAGGTTTTTTTCCCAGGGAAGAAACTGACTTGTCAGATTTTTCCCCATGGAAGAAACTAACTAATCAATAATTACTGAAATTCTAGCCTGGTCAGTTATTTCCCCCCTATCTAATATGTTGTGTGTGAAAGCTGGGAAATTTTGGCCTAGTTAGTTCTTCCCCCCTGTCATTCATTTAGATTGTGCGTGAAGTTGGGGAAATTCTGGCTTAGTAAGTTTTTACCCCATCATGTAGGTTGTGCATAATGGTTGGGAAATTCTGGCCTAGTCAGTTTTATCACCTCTCATATATTGTGTGTGACAGTTGGAAAATTCTGGCAAAATATACTAGATAGGGGGGAAAACTGACTAGGCAGGAATTTCCCCGCCTTTAAAACCTCATAGAAAGAGGGGAGTGGAAACTGACTGGGTGGGGAAAAACTTGACTAGTCAATTTCTTCCTCAGGGAAAAAACTGACTGGGGGGAAAATATGGCTGTAATACAGGTACATATTTCTAAAAATATAATGCATTGCTGGTTTCATTTATACTTAAAAAACAAAAATGTCGACAAGTACTAAATTATTCATTTTATACTGCTTAGCCTTTATATAATATCTTATATTAATTAATCATATATAAAATCTTCCCAAATTCAAGAATTTTAAGCACTAAATCTCCCATTTTGAAAACCAATAGTAGACTTTAAAAGATTGAGAAAAAAAATCTCTGATAAAAATAACATGATAAACAACAAAGTTGTACAGAAGCTTACCACCCTGGAAGACAGCTCATTTGCTGGGGAGCGTTTCTTGGTAACGATCACAGGCTCAGACTGAATGTAGGGCTGAAGTTTATCTGTAGATGCCAACTGAACATATCCTTCATCCTGTAAAAATGCCATATGTTTCTTGACACGATGGTCTACCTAAATGCATATACTGGTAATTCAGTGTGTTCTTAGAAGTTACAGCCAAGTAAAGTTTTTCACTATGTATTTTTCAGAATAGGAGAAAAAATTGGTCAAAATGGACCTAAGGGTTAAGGCCCTTGATGGAAATGTAGTCCTTGTTATGGTGAGCAAATATGAGGTTTGATGTCAGAGGGTTTAATATTTTAAAAGTTATGCCCAAGGTTTAAGTTGTTCAAGGTATATTTAAGCAAGACAGCACACACAAAACTATACCAGTGATCCAAATTTGAAGGCGGAATCTTAACATATAAAATGTTGCCCATTGGGTCATGATCAAGCTCATCCAAGGGCCACTAGACCATGTTACAAACCAAATATCAAACGCAAGGCCTTGTTGTTTCTGGCAAGAACAATGTACAAGCATTTTCTTGTGTAAGTCTATACCGTACATGGGCTATAACTACTGACTGAAATGACCAATATCAACAAATATCAAACTTAGCCTAGAGATTATGACTATAATTATTGTCATAATGTCATAACGTTTGAAGGAGATTGTATAAACAAGAGGGCCAAGATGGCCCTGTGTTGCTCACTTGAGTAAGATTGCTGTGTTAGGCATGATGACAAAAAATGTGGCATCTAAATTGTTGTTCTAACATTTGACTAAGTGACCTAGATTTTGATCCTACCTGACTTTGCACTCAACTGGGAATTCATGCAGTCATCATTCTTATCAAGTGTAATGAAGACTGGTAAAAAAATGTAGGCGCCTAGAGTGTTCACATGAATTTTCTTAAATTTGCCCTGGTGAGCTACTTTTTGACCCTATGTGGCCTAGTTTTAAATTCATCCAAGATTTGATGTAAAAAAACATTCTGACCAAGTAACATTTAGGTTTGGCTGAAACTGTGGCCTCTAGGGTGTTCACAAGGCTTTTCTGAGATTTGACCTGGTGACCTAAATTTCAAACTCATTCTTCATAGCAAAAAGACAAACATCCTGACAAAGTTTCATGAAGACTGGGCCAAAAATGTGGCCTCAAGCATATTCACAAGGTTTTATTAATATTTGACCTGGTGACCTAGTTTTTAACCCCACATGACCCATTTTCAAACTCATCCAAGATATAATGTAGACAAACATCCTGATCAAATCTAATGAAGATTGGGCTAAAACTGTGGCCTCTAGAGTGTTCACAAGGTTTTTCAAAGATTTGACCTGATGACCTAGTTTTTGACCCCACATGACCCATTTTCAAACTCATTCAAGATATCATGCAGACAAACATTCTGACCAAATGTACTGAAGATTGGGCTAAAACTGTGGCCTCTAGAGTGTTCACAAGGATTTGCTACGATTTGACCTGGTGACCTAGTTTTTGACCCAAGTGACCATTTCAACTATCAAGATACAGCAAACATCCTGACCAAATTAATGAAGATTGGGCTGAAACTGTGGCCTCTAGAGTGTTCACAAGGTTTGTCTAAGATTTGACCTGGTGACCTAGTTTTTGACCCAACGTGATCCATTTTTGAACTCATCCAAGATAACATGTAGACAATCATCCTGACCAAATCTAATGAAGATTGGGCTGAAACTGAGGCCTCTAGAGTGTTCACAAGGATTTTTCTCAGATTTGACCTGGTGACCTACTTTTTAACCTTACATGACCCATTTTCGAACTCCTCCCAAATATCATGTAGACAAACATCCTGACCAAATCTAATGAAGATTGGGTCAAAACTGTGGCCTCTAGTGTTCACAAGCAATTGTTGATGACAGATGACGCACGACGGACAAAAAGCGAACACAAAAGCTCACCCTGAGCACAAGTGCTCAGGTGAGCTAAAAAATCCAGTATTCACAAACAAGGATTGAACATGCAACAATGTTTGTGAGCACTTGGATACATGGAGATGCAACAAATCACTGGTGCACTACATAATTGCAGTACAAATCTGCTACATACCAGTTTTCTGATAGGAAAAAAACCTACGAAAAGGTCAAGAGCTTTTTTTTTTTAACTCCTAGATCAATTCTATAAACATCCTTCAGAGGATTTTCTGCAACTTACCAATGCAATAAGGATACCTTCCTTTTCTTGTGTATCATAACGGCTTCAAATTATGAGCATTATGTGGAATAATATATTAATTCCAAACAGCAACAAGAGGGCCAAGATGGCCCTGTGTCGCTCACCTGAGTAAGATGGCTGTGTTAGGCATAATGACAAAAAATCTGGCATCTAAAGTGTTTTTCTAATATTTGACTAAGTGACCTTCATTTTGATCCTACCTGAATTTGCACTCAACTGGGAATTCATGCAGTCATCATATCATTTTAATGAAGACTGGGACAAAAATTAAGGCCTCTAGAGTGTTCACAAGATTTTGCTCAAATTTGCCATGGTGACCTACTTTTTGACCCTATGTTGCCCAGTTTTGAATTCATCTGAGATTTGATGTAAACAAACATTCTGACCAAGTTACATTAAGGTTTGTCTAAAACTGTAGTCCCTAAAGTGTTTACAAAGTTTTTCTAAGAATTGACCTGGTGACCTAGTTTTTCACCCTAAGTGACACAATTTCAAACTCACCCAAGATATCATGTAGACAAACATCCTGGCCAATTTTCATGAAGACTGGGCCAAAACTGTTGCCTCTAGAGTGCTAACAAGGTTTTTCTAAGATTTGACCTGGTGACCTAGTTTTTGACCCCACGTGACCCAATTTCGAATTCATTTGAGATATTCTACGTTAGACAAACATCCTGACACAATGTTACATGATAGATTGGGCCAAAACTGTGGCCTCAGAGTGTTCACAAGGTTTTTCTTAGATTTGACCTGGTGACCTAGTTTTTGACCCCACATGACCCAATTTCAAACTCATCTGAGATATCATGTAAACAAACATCTTAACCAAGTTTCATGAAGGTTGGGCCAAAACTGTGGCCTCTAGAGTGTTCACAAAGCATTTTACGATTGACTGTGACTAGTGGACCCCACAGACCGACAAAAGCGATACAAACAAAGCTCACCCAAGAGCCAATCTGTGCCTCTAGGTTGACTAAACAATGAAGATGACCAGAGTGTACACAAAGCGAAACAATAATCATCCGAGCCATAACTCCAGACCTAATATCAGCTATAATCAAACTTGGCCAAGAGATTATGGCTATAAACAGTCGCATAAAGTTGAAAGTTGATTGCTGAAGAAATGAAGATGCTAGAGTGTACACAAAATGTTGATGGATGGACGATGCACATTGACTAACCATAATAGCTCACCTTGAGCACTTCATGCTCAGGTTAGCTAACATAATGAAATACTGATGCCCTAAGGACAAAAGAAATATGTATATGAAAGTAAAACAAATTAATCTTACCAGAAGTTCATCTAATATCTCATATATTAGAAGTAGATTGGCCTTGATGGAATGTTCATTCACAACCCCACAGAAATCTTTACATATGTGGTATAACCTACATGAGAAAAAATAAATAAGACCATCAATTAGATAGAGAGCTTGAATATTCCACCACTTATTAGTTTAACCAAATTTAGCTGCATCAAAACTCTAATCAAAATGTTTAAGTTAAAAAAGGCCATAACTTGTATAAAAATTAGTCAACAGTTTGGTTGCCTGATGCCTCTGAACTCACTCATAAACTTTGAAGTCAATACTACCATGAACGTTCACTTACATACAAGCCGGATATTAGCTTCCATGTAAATAAATTTTTTAACAAAATTTTCTATAGCATGTAAAACTTTAAACCAAAAAGTCTAAAAAGTAGCCATAATTTACATTAAATCCAGTCAAAAATTATCTGTCTTGATAGTCTGATACCACTGAACATGTGCATGAACTTTAAAATCATCCTAGCCTGATTATTAGATGTAAGCAAGATACCTTACATGCAAAACTTTATCCAAACAGGGACCATTAATTATTTATAATGAATTCCATCAAGAGTTATCTGCCTTAATAGTCTGATATACCACTGAACATGTTGAAGAAGTCTAAAATCAAACCCCATGCCTAGTTACTAAGATACTAGTATACTGTGTATGCACACATACTTTGGCCAATATTGACTTGCTAGTCTCTAAAATATGTCTAAAAAATAGCTGGTAAAGGTAAAGGTCAAAATGAATGTAAGTCACAAGTATGGTCCGTAAGTGTGCAGGTATAGTTCAAATAATTACTGTTGTTAATATGATCCAAATTTGTTAACCCTTTCCCTCATATAGACTCATTTTGACGCACTCAATAGGTATCACATAAAGCCTGATCTGCAGAAAACCACAGTTAAACCTTACCAAATTTAATTACAAAATCCTCATTTCCAGACCACTGAGGAGCAGCGAACAGCATAAAACCTGATCAGCCAGATCTGGTTTTATGCTGTTCGCATAGGTCTTTTCATGGTGTCCTCTATAAGGGAAAGGGTTAAGGAAAAAATTTTTTTCTCCAAAGTTTAATAACTGAAAGGAGGCCAGTATGACACAATACACTGAGATGGGTCACAAGACAGCTCCTACACCTCTCTCCCTTGAAAGTATGATATGAGTATACACGACTCAGAGAAAGAAAAAGTTGTATAAATGAATGAATATGAAGCACTGATTCCACACATCTGGTGAAAAGAATATTACGCAATTGTTGGTGTTGTGAATGGATCCCCAAAGCTCACAAGAGTTTATTGTTGTTGTTTTTTCTTGTTTGTTGTTTTATTTTACCCTAAGATGAGCAACAGAATTATAGATCTCACTTTTTTATTTAGATAAATTTTCAATTCATTTTGACTAGCATTTTAACACTTTCCCTCATATAGACTCATTTTGACGCACTCAGTAGGTATCACATAAAGCCTGATCTGCAGAAAACCACAGTTAAACCTTACCAAATTTAATTATAAAGTCCTCATTTCCAGACCACTGAGGAGCAGCGAACAGCATAAAACCTGATCAGCCTGCGAGTTACTCGCAGGCTGATCTGGTTTTATGCTGTTCGCATAGGTCTTTTCATGGTATCCTCTATGAGGGAAAGGGTTAAGAGAGGTGTATACAGGTTCTTCTCTCCTAAAAATTTAGATTACTCTTTTAAATTCACTTACCTACTAAGAAGCTCAATAACAAAGATGGAAGATATTTCTGTATATGATGTTGCCACAAAATAAACACCATTTCTGTAGATATTGTAAAACACCTGCCCATCCTGAATCTGAAATAGTATAATTATCATTCCATGTTCCATGTACAAATTAATTCAACATGTATAGGTTAAGGTATGGAATTATGTTTTGACGTTACTATCCAAGTCCATTTCTACACACATGCGCACAAAGATTGGTGGTATATACAAGGTTACCCATTAAACCAAGTGGTTTAACAAGTTAAACCGATCAGAAAATTTGAAAAATACTGCAATCTCATTGGTCAAAATATAATTCCATACATTAATTCAGAATATGCTTATCATCATACAAAAATAAGTCATTATATACCCTTGTCAAACTAAACTGCCTATTTAGGCAGCTCATTAGCAGTCCATAAGCAGTTTTCTAATTTTTTGGCAGTTTTTAAGCAGTTCTTAGCAGTCCCATTTTAACATGTTTTCATTAACTGCTAAAAGTAAAACAAAACTGTTTATGAACTGCTAAGAACTGTTTAAGAACTGCTTAACCCTTTCCCTCATATAGACTCATTTTGACGCACTCAATCGGTATCACATAAAGCCTGATCTGCAGAAAACCACAGTTAAACGGGTTAATGTTTAACCTTAGCAGTCCAGTCTGATTTTCTGGATATCTATAGCAGTTCTCAACAGCAGTTACCTTTGTCTTAACAGTCCAAAATGTCTTCATATTTTTAAATTAATAAGTCCATTGCCTTAGCAGTTTTCATAGCAGTGTATAAAATCACTTTTCCCAAGAATATATATCTTGTAGTGAAACGAAATGGTGAAAATGAGCTTTCAAAGCAAAAATCTTTTAAGGCAATTTTGTAATGATTCGATCGGCATAAAACCAAAACCTTTTTTACTGTTACAGCAGTTAACTTTACTACCTGTTAAATGTACATTGCAAGTAAGTGCTCTATGACAAAAGAAAAAAAAAAGAACAAAAAGAATGCGGTTGCTTGCATGCATGGTTTATTGCAGAACTGCTTGATGATCTTTACCTAATTAATCAGGAAATCATAAACGTGGAACATCTGATACTGATCAATATTGTGAAGTTTGATTAATGCAAGCCATGAGTTTTTGAGATGAATTTAAGTGCAGACAAGATTTTGTCAAATATTAAAAGGGCCATAACTCTGTAATAATTAATTTGTCTGACCCAAACATGCCCACGATTTTGCACATGTAACAACTTATACTTGATACTGATCAATCATATTTATTAATCAAATATGATTATGGTTGACTAATCTAATTGTGAAGTGGATACTGGTCTCTGACCCATGTTGCAATGGATCATAAGGACCACTGATCCAGGTGAAGGCAAGGAAAATTGCTTTGGAAACTTGGACTTAGTGAATTCAAGGCTTCCAACAGGTGGCATGATAAGTTTAAAAGACAGAATAAGTGGTTTTAAGGCTATAGAAGGAGAAAGAGGAGATGTTATTGTGGATATTGTTCAAGACTCTGGACATAAACTGTAGTGTGTTACAAAAAACAAACAAACATATTAATAATGGATGAAACAGAACACTGCTCTTAAGCATGGGGAATCTATATCAATGTGGGTCACTGTAATTTGTTTAAAAAAAGGCTTTTGCATGAATGTGTGGGAAAAAAAACACACAGGGGGTAATGATCACTTAACGACAATTCTGGAACCTGTATGTCTCTCTATATAATATATTCTGTATATCAATTGATTGTATGAATATGATCTATGATAGCAGATTTTGATGATGTAACTCTGGTTTGTACATTTACTGATGAAGAATATACTAAGTACTAAATACACTGTTCCATGTACTGTCATTTTTTTATCATGAAAAAAAACAAATAAAGTCACCCATAAGAAATCTTTCCTTATTTTCTGAACATGCTTTTTCCAATAATTTAGCTACATATAAACTGTTTAATTCACCATGATGTTCTTAATTAACCAGTTTTTGCTTGCTGTTGGAATTTGTCAGAAATGTATGACCATTCTTGCTTTTCATGTGATTATAATAGGTATAGGATGCCTGATACCTTTGTAGGTTAACAGTTATCAGGCAGTTTATATAAGCTGTTTTTCTTAGCAGTCTCATTTGCATATTAGCAGTCTGTTTACAAAAGTATCCAAAATAACAGCTAAGGAACTGCAAAAAACTGCTTATGGACCGCCTATGGACTGCCTATGAACTGCCAATTACAGCTAAGGTACTGCTATGGAACTGGGAAGGTTAAGAAAACTGCTTGCATTTGTTTTCTAGATCTGCAATAATAACTGCTTAAAGACTGGGTAAGAACTGCTATAGAAATGCCACATAAAATTAACTGTGACGGTTAAAAAACTGGCTATGGACTGCCTTTCACTTTGACTGTAATTATTATTTTGGGATCTTGACATGGCACGAAAGTATTAAATTATAAACTTCCTGCAGTCAAGGCTATAAAATTCCAATCACAGACTCACCATTAACATTATTATTAATAGTACACATTAGTGTAGGGCAGGTGAGAGTCCAGAACATTTGAGTTTTTCTTCGTTTTACTATCTCTTTTGGAAGAGTGGGTGTTAATTTTTGTAATGTTGCATCCGTGTGCAGCTATTATGAAAATCCTGTTCTCCAAAAAAGTTCAGTTTATAGAAAATGGAGCAGTATTTCAAGGTATTTAAAACCTATAACTATGAGGTGATTGTAATAAGTGAAAAAGAATTCTGACAACTGGTTTCAGATAGTTTCAATAAATAAATTTTGTGGCCATGTGTAAGGACCACTTTTATTTTTTTATCTTTACTGAATGACTGCCTAAGGCACATCCATGCAAAAAGTTACATAAAATATAATGATAGGTGCATTCTGCATAACAATAGCTAAAATGCAATACAATATACAGAAAATGTGACATGAAAGTGACCAGAAGGTATAATTATGTACTTACAAAATGAGGTTGCAAATGGCTATGTTTGGATGCTTTGATCTTATTTAGAAACAGTGATATACATTTTGATCCAGTGTCTTGCCTATCTGGAAAACTTGTTAAGGTAATTACAGCAACACAAACATGCCTATAATACAAACATACTTCCAGGACTGGCTCTTCTATCTGTTAGAAAATAAGTGTGTATGGAGCCATCAGCCAATACTGACACTCTCAGGATTCATCACCATGCTTCTGGCAAAACACAGACAGTTTGTCTGCCATGAATTGCATAGCAATAAGAGCAAACTTGATTCCAAAACTTTTGTGTAAGGAAGTGTACAACTTAGCATGTTGAATATAATAAGCATTATTGATGATAAAGGCCCATGTTTCATTGCCTTTTCTTCTAGTTATCAACATCAAGAAATAATAAGGATACTGAAAATGGTATGATGTATTAATAAGATCCAGGTATATTAGCTTACTGAAATCCATCTGATTTAGGCGCTTACTGAAATCCATCTGATTTAGGCACCGTGGGTTTGCCCAAAGTCATCTTGTTTCTAAGGTTTTCTCTTTTAGTTTCAACCTAATAAGACCTTGGTATGATACAAAATATTCAAGACCACCAACAACTGTATCATACCAAAAGCTGAGACTAGCACAACATCTAGCTTTTTTTTTTTAAAATACAATCAAATGACACCACACAATATCAGATAAATTGAACTTGGTTGAAAAAACTCTTTACTCAACTTCAAATAAGCTTGTAAGAGTACAGTCAATGGTATCTTTTTTGACAATTTTTCTTAAGTAAAGGTAGGTTTACTTTCCATTTTTGTCAATGATGCAGTAGTTTGTTTCCACCTAACTGCCATTTTTGGTATTCTCCTTCATGAAAAAGGGTTGTTTTTTTGGCAAGACATATTAGTAATGTTAACAAAACTCTAGGTTATATCAAAAGAAACATAATTTCCAGGAATTTAAAATAAAAGACAATGTCTTATAAATCTATGATCCGCCCCCTGATAGAGTATGCTTCAACAATGATCAATCTGGAGTCCATACACAAAAGGTAATACTGATAAAATGGACATGGTCCAGAGATCAGCAATTGGGTAATAAATGACTAATCCCCTCTCTTAACCATCACAACCATTCAAACAAGGGCTGTCAGAGGACAAATCAAATGAAATCTATTTAAATTCTTGCCCTTCACTTACCCTATATATAACAAGAGGGCCAAGATGGCCCTTGATCGCTCACCTGAGAAAGATGATTGCTCAAGAAATAAAGATGCTAGAGTGTAAAAGTGAAATCTGGCTTTTTTATGGTGAAAAGGGCATAACTCCTAAATTAACTTGTCAATATCAGTTATAATTGAACCCAATTGCGAAATTATGGGCATAAACATTGTCTTAAAGTTTGAAAAAGATTGCTAAAAAAATGAAGATGCTAGAGTGTAATCAAAGTGAAATCTGGCATTTTTTTTATATTTAAAGGGGCATAACTCCTGACCTAATCAACAGATCTCAGCTTTAATCGAACTCAATCGAGACATTATGGTCATAAGCATTGCCATAAAGTTTGAAGATAATTGCTAAAAATAATGCAGATGCTAGAGTGTAAACAACGTGAAATCTGGCATTTTTTTTATATTAAAAAGGGCATAACTCCTGACCTAATTGACCCATCTCAGCCATAATCGAACTCAATCGAGAAATTATGGTCATAAGCATTGCCATAAAGTTTGAAGATGATTGCTCAAAAGATGAAGATGCTAGAGTGTAAACAACATGAAATCTTGCATTTTTTGAATATTAAAAGGGGCATAACTCCTGACCTAATTATCCGATCTCAGTCATAATCGAACTCAATCGAGACATTATGGCTATAAACATTGTTTTAAAGTTTGAAGATGATTGCTTAAGAAATAAAGGTGATAGAGTGTAAACACTAAAATTGTTGACGCTGCACAACGCACATACGGACGACGGACACTCACGGGATCACAATAGCTCACCCTGAGCTTTGCTCAGGTGAGCTAAAAATTGTCAAAAATGATATACCTTAATATTCTGATACCCCTAAATATGTTAATGAAGTCTAAAATCAATTCCATGCCTAGTTACTGACACATAGGCATAATAATACTGTGCATGCAAAACTTTAACCAAGTGTCCAAGTTAGAAATGGGCCATAATTTTCATAAAATTCAGTCCAAGCATTATCCTCCTTGGATTTATATACAGTCAAAAAATATCTGCCATTATAGTATGATACATGTACTAGCGGACAGAATTTTTTTAAACTTGGCATGATTATAGAGAATCACACTACAAATTTATGGAATAAACAAGAGCTGTCAGAGGACAGCACGCTCGACTATTCAAAATGCTTGTTGGTAAATCAAATGAAATCTATTTAAATTCTTGCCCTTCATAGTAATAGTGAAAAATGATATACCTTGATAGTCTGATACCCCTTGATATATTTATGATGTCTAAAATCAATCCCATGCCTAGTTACTGAGACATAAGCACAATAACACTGTGCATGCAAAACTTAAACCAAAAATCCAAGTTAGAAAAGGGCCATAATTCGCATCAGTCCAAAAGTTATCCTCCTGTTTTCTGATGCCCTTGAAGACACACCTTAACTTTCTAGTCAATTCCACAAGCAATTTCTGAGATATAAGCTGGATAGTAGCTTGAATGCAAAAATTTAACCATAATTCTAAGTTAAAAGGGGGTCATAATTTTTAATTTATTCCACAATTGTTATTTCCTTTAAAGTATGACCCCAAACATATTAAAGATGTTTCAAATCAATTCCATGCCTGGACTCTGAGATATAAGCATGAAAGTACCTTGCATGCAAAACATTAACCAAAATTTCTAAGTTAAAAAAGGGGCCATAACTTGTAATATATTCCATCAAAAGTTGTCTACCAAGAAAGAATGATACCCCTGAACATATTAAAGATTTTCAAATCAATCCCATCCTGGATACTAGATATTAGATGAAAGTACCTTGCATGCAAAACTTTACCAAAATTTCTAAGTTAAAAAAGGGCCATAACTTGTAATATATTCCATCAAAAGTTTCTCCAAGAAAGTATGATACCCCTAAACATATTAAAGATGTTTAAAATCAATCGCATGCTTGATACTGAGATATAAGCATGAGAGTATCTTGCAAAACTTTAACCAAAATTTCTAAGTTAACAAGAGGGCCATGATGGCCCTGAATCGCTCACCTGAGTACCATTGCTTCAACTGATGTCAAGGTTTTTAAACAGACAAGGATTCTGATATAACTTAATCTAAAACATTTTACCCCTGACAATACTACACACCAAATATCTAAGCAATGGGCTATATGGTTTCAGAGAAGACTTGGGCGCAGGGTCATTTATCACCGTAGGGCCAAGACTTTGAAAATCTTTGTAATGAACCATTAGATGCTACTACATACCAAAAATCTTAGCTCTAGGCCTTATTGATTCATAGAAGAAGATTTTTTTAAGATTTTCCTATTTAACTCTATGTAAAACAAGTGACCCCTGATGCGGGGTCATTTATCACCATAGGGCTATGATTTGTACAATCTTGGTAGTGGCCCATAAGATGATGCTTCATACCAAATATCTAAGCTCTAGGCCTTATGCATTCATGGGAGAAGATTTTTTAAGATTTTCCTATATAACTCTATGTAAAACAAGTGACCCCTGGTGCGGGGTCATTTATCACCATAGGGCTATGATTTGTACAATCTTGGTAGTGGCCCATAAGATGATGCTTCATACCAAATATCTAAGCTCTAGGCCTTATTGATTCATAGAAGAAGATTTTTTAAGATTTTTCTATATAACTCTATGTAAAACAAGTGACCCCTGGTGTGGGGTCATTTATCACCATAGGGCTATGATTTGTACAATCTTGGTAGTGGCCCATAAGATGATGCTACATACCAAATATCTAAGCTCTAGGCCTTATGGATTCATAGAAGAAGATTTTTTAAGATTTTTCTATATAACTCTATGTAAAACAAGTGACCCCTGGTGCGGGGTCATTTATCACCATAGGGCTATGATTTGTACAATTTTGGTAGTGGCCCATAAGATGATGCACATACCAACAAGAGGGCCAAGATGGCCCTGTGTCGCTCACCTGAGTAAGATGGCTGTGTTAGGCATAATGACAAAAAATCTAGCATCTAAAAGTGTTTTTCTAACATTTGACTAAGTGACCTACATATTGATCCTACCTGAATTTGCACTCAACTGGGAATTCATGCAGTCATCATTCATATTAAGTTTAATGAAGACTGGGACAAAAATGTAGGCCTCTAGAGTGTTCACAAGGTTTTTCTTAGATTTGAACTGGTGACCTAGTTTTTGACCCATGACCATTTTCAAACTCATCAATATATCAATTAGACAAACATCCTGACCAAATCTATTGAAGATTGGGCTAAAACTGTGGCCTCTAGAGAGTTCACAAGGTTTTTCTTAGATTTGACCTGGTGACCTAGTTTTTGACCCCATGTGACCCAATTTCGAACTCATCGAGATATCATTAGACAAACATCCTGACAAGTTATGAAGATTGGCCAAACTTGGCCTGAGAGTGTTCACAAGGTTTTTCTAAGATTTGACCTGGTGACCTAGTTTTTGACCCCACCTTACCCATTTTCGAACTCATCCAAGATATCATATAGACAAACACCCTGACCAAGATTCATGAAGATTGAGCCATAACTGTGGCCTGAAGAGTGTTCACAAGGTTTTTCTAAGATTTGACCTGGTGACCTAGTTTTTGACCCCACCTTACCCATTTTGAACTCATCAGATATCATTAGACAAACACCTGACCATTTTAGAAGATTGGGCAAAACTTGGCCTTAGAGTGTTCCAAGGTTTTTCTAGATTTCCCTGGTGACCTAGTTTTTGACCCCATGTGACCCAATTTTGAACTCATCTGAGATATCATGTAGACAAACATCCTGACCATGTTTCATGAAGATTGGGCCAAAACTGTGGCCTCTAGAGTGTTTACAAGGTTTTTCTAAGATTTGACCTGGTGACCTAGTTTTTGACCCCACATGACCCAATTTCGAACTCATCTGAGATATCATGTAGACAAACATCCTGACCAAGTTTCATGAAGATTGGGCTAAAACTGTGGCCTCTAGAATGTTCACAAGGTTTTTCAAGGATTTGACCTAGTGACCTAGTTTTTGACCCCACATGACCCAATTTCGAACTCATTTGAGATATCATGTAGACAAACATCCTGATTAAGTTTCATGAAGATTGGGCCAAATTTGTGGCCTCTAGAGTGTTCACAAGGTTTTTCTAAGATTTGACCTCATGACCTAGTTTTTGACCCCACATGACCCAATTTCGAACTCATCCGAATATCATGTAGACAAAATCCTGAATTTATGAATTGGGAAAGGCCTTAAACCTAGTTTTTGACCCCACATGACCCAATTTCGAACTCATCCGAGATATCATGTAGACAAACATCCTGATTGAGTTTCATGAAGATTGGGCCAAATTTGTGGCCTCTAGAGTGTTCACAAGGTTTTTCTAAGATTTGACCTAGTGACCTAGTTTTTGACCCCACATGACCCAATTTCGAAATGTAGACAAACATCCTGACCAAGTTTCATCAAGATTGGGCCAAAACTGTGGCCTCTAGAGTGTTCACAAGCAATTGTTGACGACGGACGACGCACGACGCACGACGGACAAAAGGCGATCACAAAAGCTCACCCGAGCACAAGTGCTCAGGTGAGCTAAAAATCAAAAGGTTAGGCCTTGTGGTTTCGGAGAAGAAGATTTTTTCAAGTTTTTCCTATATTAGCCTATGTGAAATCAAGTGACCCCTGGGGCGGGGCCAATTTTGACCCCAGGGTCATAATTTGTACAATCCTGGTAGAGAGTCATAAGATCATGCTACATACCAACAAGAGGGCCATGATGGCCCTGGATCGCTCACCTGAGTACCATTGCTACAACTGATTACAAGGTTTTTAAACAGACAAGAATTCTGATATAACTCAATCTTAAACATTTTAGCCCTGACAATACTACACACCAAATATATAAGCACTGGGCCTTATGGTTTCAGAGGAGAAGATTTTTAAAGATTTTCCTATATAACTCTATGTTAAACAAGTGGCCCATGATGCGGGGGCATTTATCACCATAGGGTCGTGATTTGTACAATCTTGGTAATAAACCATAAGATGATGCTTCATACCAAATATCTAATCTCTAGGCCTTATGGATTCATAGAAGAAGATTTTTAAAGATTTTCCAATATAACTCTATGTAAAACAAGTGACCCCTGGTGCGGGGTCATTTATCACCATAGGGTCATGATTTGTACAATCTTGGTAGTGGCCCATAAGATGATGCTTCATACCAAATATCTAAGCTCTAGGCCTTATGCATTCATGGAAGAAGATTTTTTAAGATTTTCCTATATAACTCTATGTAAAACAAGTGACCCCTGGTGCGGGGTCATTTATCACCGTAGGGCTATGATTTGTACAATCTTGGTAATGAACCATAAGATGATGCTACATACCAAATATCTAAGCTCTAGGCCTTATGGATTCATAGAAGAAGATTTTTAAAGTTTTTCCTATATAACTCTATGTAAAACAA
Source organism: Solen grandis (assembly GCA_021229015.1). Classification (NCBI taxonomy): domain Eukaryota; kingdom Metazoa; phylum Mollusca; class Bivalvia; order Adapedonta; family Solenidae; genus Solen; species Solen grandis. Next base: position 47,541,622 of record CM037784.1, on the reverse strand, counting down.
GTGACCCCTGGTGCGGGGTCATTTATCACCATAGGGTCATGATTTGTACAATCTTGGTAATGAACCATAAGATGATGCTTCATACCAAATATCTAATCTCTAGGCCTTATGGATTCATAGAAGAAGATTTTTAAAGATTTTCCTATATAACTCTATGTAAAACAAGTGACCCCTGGTGCGGGGGCATTTATCACCGTAGGGCTATGATTTGAACAATCTTGGTAATGAACCATTAGATGATGCTACATACCAAATATCTAAGCTCTAGGCCTAATGGATTCATAGAAGAAGATTTTTAAAGATTTTCCTATATAACTCTATGTAAAACAAGTGACCCCTGGTGCGGGGTCATTTATCACCGTAGGGCTATGATTTGTACAATCTTGGTAATGGCCCATAAGATGATGCTACATACCAAATATCTAAGCTCTAGGCCTTGCAGTTTTGCAGAAGAAGATTTTCAAAGTTTGCATTTTTAAAATCTATTTTTAGCTCCTGTGACCTACTTTTTTAACCAATCTGAATAATTTGTACAACTTTGATAGAGGGCATCATAAGGATGATTCCTGTGAAGTTTGGTCAAAATCCCTTCAGCGGTTCATGAGGAGATGTTGTTTAAAGCAAATTGTTGACGACGGACGCACGCACGCACGCACGCACGGACGACGGACAAAAGGCGATCACAATAGCTAACCATGAGCACGTTGTGCTCAGGTGAGCTAAAAATCAAAAGGCTAGGCCTTGTGGTTTCAGAGAAGAAGATTTTTTAAATTTTCATTTTTAAAATCTATTTTTAGCTCCTGTGACCTAATCATGCGATGGACCAGAACCATTTATACAACTTTAGTAGAGCTTCATCCAAGGAACATTCCTGCAAAATATTTTTCAAATTGGCCAAGCCGTTTAGGAGGAGATGTTGTTTGAAGCAATTGTTGACGCCGGACGCACGCACGCACGCACGCACGGACGACGGACGCCGGAAAGGCGATCAGAAAAGCTCACCTTGAGCACGTTGTGCTCATGTGAGCTAAAAAGGGGCCATAGTTTGTAATATATTCCATCAAGAGTTATCTACCTTGGTTGTATGATGCCCCTAAACATATTCATAAACTTTCAAGTCAATACCATGAATGGTTATTGAGATACAAACTAGATAGTAGCTTGCACGCAAAACTTTAACCAAATTTTCTATTGCATGCAAAACTTTAACCAAAATTTCTAAGTTAAAAAGGGGCCATAATTCATATTAAATTCAGTCAAGAGTTATCTACCTTGGTTGTCTGATGCCCCTGAACATATTTATAAACTTTCAAGTCAATACCATAAATGGTTATTGAGATATAAGGTTGATAGTAACTTGCACGCAAAACTTTAACCAAAAGCTGCAACGCCAACGCCAACGCCCACGCCAGGGTGACTACAATAGCTCTCATATTCTACGAATAGTCGAGCTAAAAATGGGGGTCTCTGTGCTACTTTTTGAGTTATCTGCCCCTGAATATGAGTTTTTGGCTCTTTTCTGTCATTTTTAAGGGAAGATAGCACAGGAGACCCTCCTTTTTTATTCCATAGATTTATTTCTAGTGTGATTCTCCATAATCATGCCAAGTTTAATAAAATTATGTTCGCTAGTTTTGATATTCCTTCTTTAACTATATAGTTAAATGGCACTATTGTGATATTGGGATATATGCCCTGAAAGGGGCTGTGTAAAAAAATTACGGGTTTTGCCCAAAGTTGAACTTGGCCTTCATTTTATTAGGATAAGCTATCACATATACCAACAAGAGGGCCATGATGGCCCTGAATCGCTCACCTGAGTACCATTGCTTCAACTGATGTCAAGGTTTTTAAACAGACAAGGATTCTGATATAACTTAATCTAAAACATTTTACCCCTGACAATACTACACACCAAATATCTAAGCAATGGGCCATATGGTTTCAGAGAAGACTTGGGCGCAGGGTCATTTATCACCGTAGGGCCAAGACTTTGAAAATCTTTGTAATGAACCATTAGATGCTACTACATACCAAAAATCTTAGCTCTAGGCCTTATTGATTCATAGAAGAAGATTTTTTAAGATTTTCCTATTTAACTCTATGTAAAACAAGTGACCCCTGGTGTGTGGTCATTTATCACCATTGGGCTATGATTTGTACAATCTTGGTAGTGGCCCATAAGATGATGCTACATACCAAATATCTAAGCTCTAGGCCTAATGGATTCATAGAAGAAGATTTTTTAAGATTTTCCATATAACTCTTGTAAAACAAGTGACCCCTGGTGTGGGTCATTTATCACCATAGGGCTATGATTTGTACAATCTTGGTAGTGGCCCATAAGATGATGCTTCATACCAAATATCTAAGCTCTAGGCCTTATGGATTCATAGAAGAAGATTTTTTTAAGATTTTCCTATATAACTCTATGTAAAACAAGTGACCCCTGGTGTGTGGTCATTTATCACCATAGGGCTATGATTTGTACAATCTTGGTAGTGGCCCATAAGATGATGCTACATACCAAATATCTAAGCTCTAGGCCTTATGCATTATTGGAAGAAGATTTTTTAAGATTTTCCTATATAACTCTATGTAAAACAAGTGACCCCTGGTGCGGGGTCATTTATCACCATAGGGCATGATTATTTGTACAATCTTGGTAGTGGCCCATAAGATGATGCTTCATACCAAATATCTAAGCTCTAGGCCTTATGCATTATTGGAAGAAGATTTTTTAAGATTTTCCTATATAACTCTATGTAAAACAAGTGACCCCTGGTGCGGGGTCATTTATCACCATAGGGCTATGATTTGTACAATCTTGGTAGTGGCCCATAAGATGATGCTACATACCAAATATCTAAGCTCTAGGCCTTATGGATTCATAGAAGAAGATTTTTTAAAGATTTTCCTATATAACTCTATGTAAAACAAGTGACCCCTGGTGCGGGGTCATTTATCACCATAGGGCTATGATTTGTACAATCTTGGTAGTGGCCCATAAGATGATGCTTCATACCAAATATCTAAGCTCTAGGCCTTATGGATTCATAGAAGAAGATTTTTAAAGATTTTCCTATATAACTCTATGTAAAACAAGTGACCCCTGGTGCGGGGTCATTTATCACCATAGGGCTATGATTTGTACAATCTTGGTAGTGGCCCATAAGATGATGCTACATACCAAATATCTAAGCTCTAGGCCTTATGGATTCATAGAAGAAGATTTTTTAAGATTTTTCTATATAACTCTATGTAAAACAAGTGACCCCTGGTGCGGGGTCATTTATCACCATAGGGCTATGATTTGTACAATCTTGGTAGTGGCCCATAAGATGATGCTACATACCAAAAATCAAAAGGTTAGGCCTTGTGGTTTCGGAGAAGAAGATTTTTTCAAGTTTTTCCTATATTAGCCTATGTGAAATCAAGTGACCCCTGGGGCGGGGCCAATTTTGACCCCAGGGTCATAATTTGTACAATCCTGGTAGAGAGTCATAAGATCATGCTACATACCAAAAATCAAAAGGCTAGGCCTTGTGGTTTCAGAGAAGAAGATTTTTTAAATTTTCATTTTTAAAATCTATTTTTAGCTCCTGTGACCTAATTATGCGATGGACCAGAACAATTTATACAACTTTAGTAGAGCTTCATCCAAGGAACATTCCTGCAAAATATTTTTCAAATTGGCCAAGCCGTTTAGGAGGAGATGTTGTTTGAAGCAATTGTTGACGCCGGACGCACGGACGCACTGACGCACGGACGACGGACGCCGGACAAAAGGCGATCAGAAAAGCTCACCTTGAGCACGTTGTGCTCATGTGAGCTAAAAATAAAATATTCAAATCTGCTGACACATTTATAAGTTATCATGCAGACACTGAAGTTTGTCGCCCGCCTACAAAAAATCTAATAGCTTATTGCAGACAGTTACTTGTTGAAGACAAAGTCCCACATCGCCCCAAGATTCAATCAACCATAGATTAACGGGGATATAAGGCTAATCACCAGACTGAAACGACAATGGTTCCGGTGTGCCAGGAATCCTAATTCCCCATCTAACTGGTCCAAAATATAAACCCATCAAAAGAAAGCCCATCGCCTATGCAGGTCCATCCACAATGACCACGTATCAGACATGCTCCAACCAGACCACCAGAACCCAAAAGTCTTCTGGAACTATATAAAATCCAGGAAGAAAGACAACTTTGGCGTGCCTTTACTCAAGAAGGAGGGGTTGGCACACAGCGGAAAAAAAATCACAAAAGAGGACATGGCTCAACATCAGTCAACCAAGATGCTTATCATACATGTAACAATTAAGGACATCCAGAAGCTTCTGTCCAACCTTTAACCACACAAGGCTCCAGGACCAGACAAGATACCGACTAGACTCCTCAAACTTGCATCAACAGAGCTGTCTCCAGGCCTAACAATTTTTTTTCAAATGTCTCTAGACCAAGGTCAGATCCCAATTGACTGGAAAACTGCCCTTGTCTTGCCTATCTTTACTGGCTTTAAAAAGGGAAATCATTCCTTACCATCCAACTACAGACCCATCTCACTAACTTCAGTCTCATGCAAGGTTCTGGAACACATCTTCAGCAACATCATGTCTCACTTTTAACTCGCACAAAATTCTCTCTGACTACCAACTTGGGATCCAAATCAAACGCTCCTGCGACACTCAACTCCTAATAACCATATATGACTTAGCTAAAGGAATAGATAACAACTATCAAACTGACGCTGTTCTACTAGACTTCTCCAAAGCATCTGATAAAGTTCCACACTCCCACCTACTTCAGAAACTGGACCATTATGGTATAAGAGGCACAACTCACTCTTGGATTGAAAACTTTCTCTTGTGGCACACACAACAGACTGTCCTTGAGGGCTCCATCTCAGCTACCTCATCTGTCACCTCTGGAGTCTCTCAGGGTAGTGTCCTTGGCCCTCTTTTCTTCCTAGCCTACATCAATGACCTACCTTCCAAAGTCCAATCCACGGCTTGACTCTTCGCCAATGATTGCCACTTGTATAGAATCATCTGTGATGAATCAGGCCAATCCAACACAACCAATCCTGGGAGAATGACTGGCAGATGGCCTTTAATCCTGATAAATGTGAAGTTTCCACAAAATGAAAACCCATCCTTAACAACTATATTATCCTTCGAAAAGTATTCAACACTGTAGATCATGCCAAATATCTTGGTATTACCAATTCCTTAAACCTCTCTTGGAAAAAACACATGAATAACATCACCAAAAAAGTCAATACCACCATGTCCTTCATCACGCGAAAAATAAGATCTAGCCCTGCAACTACTTTTAAGATGTATATTTGCCCCTCTATTGAATACACCTCATCTGTCTGATCCCCTCACTCTGAGTGTCAAACCAACAAATTAGAAATAGTTCAACGCTGCAAGATTCATGAAAAACAACTATGCCCAAGCACCAACATGTATGCTTACTGACCTCAAATGGGACACCCTCCAACGCTGGTGGAACAACACCAGAATAACCATACTTTTTAAGATAAATAATTACCATCTTGTGGACATAACCCCATTCCCCTGCTTATCAATGCTAGGTCTATCAAAGAGCACAACCAACACTTCAGCCAAATCCAAGCCCGTACTTCCATCTTTTAAAACTGTTTCTTTCCAGCAACCATCCTTCCCTGGAACAAGTTGCCATAGGGTGTCATTGACCATACCAGCCTAGCTGCTTTCAAATCAGCTCTGGCCAGTCAACAAATAGAATACTAGTCACTAGGAGATGTTTTTTATCCTTTTAAATTTAACAGAATTGTAAATAGTAGATTTTTTTTAATCAGTCCTGCCTGCTGCGTATGTATATATCATATGGCTTTAGCCAGTTACGATTATACTCCTTGTGGAGTTATGCAATCACTGAAGATGATGATGATGACTTCATCCTTGAGTGCTTAAAAAAAAACATTTTAATTTTTCTTATTTTTTTTTTATTATTATTATTAACATACTTCACTATTATACATTTCACATTGCCTAATGACTAGACCTTCTTCTTCTTCAGTTTACTGCCCACATTCAACATATTGAATATACTGGCAAAACGCGCATGGTTAAAAACAGGATAAAAACAGATATTTAGAGTTTAATTAGTGAGTGTTGTCACTTGAGTTTTGAATATCTCAAGTGACTCAGCTGAGGTTATATCCGGTGGCAGTTTGTTCCAGTCTCTGATGGTGTTTACGAAGAACGACCATTTCCTAGTCTTTGGTGGCAGTTAATTGTGCATAGGCATGATTATTTGTGTGTCTTGATTGTCTATTTGGCTTTTGGCGATAATTTTCTTTTTTTATTGCGACCATGTTGTTAGCTATTTTATAGAACATTATAAGTCTAGCTTCTTTGCGTCTAGATTGGAGGCTTTTCCATCCTAATTCTTGTAGCATATCGCTTACACTTGAGAGATTTCTATGTCGACTGGTAACGTATCTCGCGGCTCTTCTTTGTACTTTTTCAATTTTGTCAATTTGGGTCCCGAACATTTGTTGCATATTCTAACTGGGGTCTGACTAAGGTATTGTATGCTTGTTCTTTGATAGTTTTAGAATTGATACGTAATTACATTGCAAGAATCCCAGGCTTTGACTGGCTTTGCTTGTTTTGTTTTGGATATGCTCGCTCCAGTCTAAATCTCTAGTGATGGTACATCCAAGATATTTTGTCGATGTTTCATGTTTAAGTATATGACCATGGAGATTATAATATATTCCATTTAATTGGGTTTTTCTTTCCTCTTTGTGACTGTCATTACGCTGCATTTCTCAGGATGAAACTCCATTTTTCTTGCTAGTTTGTCTAAGTCTGATTGGAGTCTATGGCAATCATTATCTGACGCGATATATATAGGTAAACTACAGTGTTGTCTACAAATAATCCGACCTGAAGCTTTGTCTACCTGAAGTTTTTTCTATGAGTTTGAAGGCACCATTTTAATCAATGATAATGCCTTCCGCAATACTGTTTCATAAAGAGATAGCAATTTGATTTGGGTAACTGCCCGGTAACTTTCCCCATCTCTAACTAACTCTACGGAAAATGAAAGTAGATTCAGAGGAACTTGTTCTGGTGTCGAAAACACTGTAAAATTATCATTATATATATAAAAGGATACAATCTTTGTCAGCTAATAATTCTGGAGTGCTTGTGCATAAGAATATTTTTGAAATCATGATCTTAACATTGTCGAGTAAAATTCTATGTGTATAGGCACAATCATTTCCTTATCCGGGTCATTATGAATTGTGGGTAAAATATATAAGTCTCGTTCTGTATGCAACTCTCGTACGATACGTGATTTTTTTTTCTTAATGGAAATCGTACAATTTTAATAATGAGGAAAAAGTCTTGATTAGGGATAAGCTAGTGTATGATCGCTCTTTTTATCGGTGCCCCTAGAAAAGGTAATTGTTTTATATACTTTCTTACGTTTTAATTTGTCGTTATCACATTGATCTCGATAGAAACCGTATTATTCTTGGCCCAGGTTCGTCACCTGTGTTAAAGTTTAAAGTCATAACTGTTAAGCTTATAAATCTCCAATTTCTTACCTGGAACATTTGTCATTCATGAATTATGAACATGTGGAAGTCATAGTTTGTATTGTGTTATGAAGAAGAATAACATGAAAATCAGAGAGAAGAAAGAAAAAGACTTAATACATCAAAATCCGAAATGCATACGTATTCTTGATTGGACAACTAAGAATTCCTTGTATGATTCAGGCACTCAAAGCAAAATAAAAAAGTGCAACTTTCATTTATAAATGACAGTTATCATTATATGATTAAATTCAACCCTCAAAATCCAAATTCACTGGATTTGTGTAAAATTACGCCCAAATGCATTCATTTAAACTTCTTAACAGTGTCTATTCTAGGATGCTGGTTTGCAGGATTCTCACATTTTCTTCAAAGATCCCGCATGAATAAAAATCATGTGCATAAAAATCCCACTTGTGGGTTGCCGTCAATTCTTAACCAAACAAGTTTGTAGCCTCTTTTTTTAAGGTCAATTTTCATGTCAATTTGTAACCTCCCACAACTTATCAATATTAAAACAAGTAAATAGTGCGTTTCTAACTGAATTGGGTAAAACATTTGTCACAGAGTGAGAAAAATGTGCAGCTTGACCGAGACTCAAACCCAGGATCTTTTGCTCACAGGGCTAATGCTCTACGGACTGATCTACCTGGATGCTTACACATCTCTCAACCCTATTGTGGGTAATCAGTAATGTGACACATTAAAATGGATGTCTCAACAACTGCTGTTCTTACTAAATTACAAATACCAGAATTAAAGCCTGAACAAAAATAAGTTGATTTGGCACTCTCGGGACTTTGTGGTATTTCTCCCTACAGGACACCATCTTGTTTTTTGTTCATATACATTGATGCGGTTACTTCCTCTGGTTATACCTAACAATTTGATAGGCACTGATTTGATTGGCTTACACAAATGTCAATCTGAGACAACCATCTATGTACAATGTGGTCAGATTCAGTTAGTTTACCGAATTTGATTTTAATGAGATTGAGTGTAATTCCTCCTGACCTTAAAATATCCCCCTGTTTTTGGATGGATTGGGGGAAAATCCCCCATGAATTTTGAATCCTAGAATAGCCACTATTAATTAAATGACGTGGCCATCCTTTTCATTCATTTGCATCCTTAACATTAGTTCTACCTTCCTTAAACATTGACACCCACCTGGCAATTGTACCATATGGAAGGGCATTTTCTCCATAAACTAAATCTAGATCCATTTTTATTTCTGATCACAGAAATTTCTCTCAAATCACAATGCAACTCATCCATGTTTACAACCAGTATACAAAACCACATGTATTTAAATGACCTGCTAAAATTTTATTGCATGTGCAAATCGTGCAAAAATAGACTGTTGGTTAGAAAAATCAATAATCTCAGGGCTCATCCTAGGCTCCGAGATAAGGGAGAAGTGACTTCTCCCTCAGCTTAAAGGAGGGAGAAGTGGAGAAAAATCAGAAAAAGAAAGAAAGGATTTGTATATATGTAAAAAAGAAGAAGAAGAAAATAGAAGGAAAAACAGATAAAAAAAAAGTTTTTTTCCCCCCATTAAGCATTTCGTAATGCTTTCATGTTGCATGTCGATCATGGTTTGTGGTTTTTGCTGGAGCATCATGTCCACGCGCATAAGCATTATCAAATTTAGCAGATCTACACAGAGAGCAGTGCCAAATACCCTTACTGTCCTGTTTATACCAATCATATGACTTTTGAGAGCTTGTTTTTTGAAATTTTCTTGACGGAGATGCAGAGAGACTTTCATGTTTACGTTTACTGCCGGGCTTGGGCGCATCGCCCTTTAACCATGAAAAAAGCGACATGAGTTTGCTCAGATTACTAATGATGTAAACAACATTAAATTTTGAGACAGACTGCCAAATACAAACAAAACACGGTTTATAAAGATGCATATTCGAGTAATTGTCATTTCTTATTTGCAATTTACTAAAAAAAATCGGGGGTGACTTTCGGTTCTACTCGCTAACTTTTCGGGGGAAGATCACCCTTTTACACGGCGAGGAAGACCAGCATACCATAAACAAATGTCCCCACTGTCGGTTTGTGTACCCGTTACTTACCTGTCGACTAGTGTCAGTTTCTGATATATACGGCATCACAACCCATTTCTTATCTATCGCTTATCGATTGTTTACACTTCCCTCCATGTTTTTGCACTTATGCATGAGTGAATTTGAAATCGAGGCTGACAGGTAAAACCAATGCGCTGATTGGTTGTTTTCTGAATTGGTAACGCCTACGTCGCTCTGCCGAATGCGAAATAGACCGATTATCTATTTGGTAACATCAAAGCGAGAACAAACCGCTGCCGAAAATCGGCGGCGAAGTGAATTTCGCTTTGATGTTTGTAGAGAGCGAAGTTTTTAAGCCGAGAGTGACTTCTTCGCCCGAATCGCCCTCTAGGATGAGCCCTGAATCTTTCCAACGGTATATTATACATGTACTTTCACATGCAAATCATGGTTAAAATGAGTTGTTTCCACTAATTAAAATATGCCCCTTGTACATTTATGTAACAGAAAATCACAACTGCTTCACCCATGCAAACGCATTTATCAAGTAACAAAACCCGCTCTGAGAATCTTACCTCAATTTTTAAAATCTAGACACACATTCATACAGCCAGTCTCCCAGTGTAAATAGTCATTTCTGCTATTGTATTATATATAGAGAAATATGACCCAACTTTTGTGCCAGACCCCTTTGGCCAGGTGCGGGGCTAATTTGCCTTATATGTTCATAGTGAAAATTTTAAACGACATCTCCTCTGAAACCACTGGACAAAATTTAATTAAACGTGGCAGGGATGATCCTTGGGTGAATCTTCACAAAAGTTGCTAAAATAAACTTGATCCATGAAAAACTCTGGTTGCCATGACAATGGAAATAAAAAAAAAAAAGAAAACTTAAAAAAGTCATCTCCTTCAAAACTACTGGCCAGATTTTAAAATGTTTTGGTACAGATGTTCCTTAGGTGGCCCTCTACCAAGATTGCTAAAATTATTTCGATCTGTAAAAAAGCATTGCCACCAGGGGCGGGGCTAATTTGCCTTATATGTATATAGTGAAAATTGTAAATGTGATCTCCTCTGAAACAGTTTTACAGAATTTGATAAAACTTGGCAGGGATGACCCTTAGGTGAACCTTTACATAAGTTGCTAAAATAAACTTGATCCATGTAGAATTCTGGTTGCCATGGCAATGGAAAGAAAAAAAAGAAAAACATTTAAAAAATTCCTTTAAAACTATTTACTTGATTTCAATTGTTTTGGTACAGATGTTCCTTGGGTAAACTCCCTACCATGATTGCTGAAATTATTCTGATCCGTAAAAAGTACATGGCTGCCAGGGGCAAGGCTTATTTGCCTTTATATAGTGAAAACTTTAAAAGACTTCTGCTCCAAAACTACTGTCAGATTTTAAAATGTTTGGCACAAATGTTTATGGCTACCAAGATTGCTCCTTTAGAACAGTGGTTCTTAGATGAGTGATATAGGGCCATCATGGCCCTTTTGTTAAAATATCTTACAGTACAAACACCAAAATCTTCCCTAGATCATCAAAACCTTACCCAAATTTCCCCTCATTTGTGCTGCTTAAACATGTTTTTAATAGTCAACATGTGTATTACACTGTTTTTCTTTTGTTGCTCACTCAGAATGCCTCCATAGTCCAATCAGGTTACTGAAATGGTTGACTCTTGTGTCTGATAACCTGTTTAAATGAGCAACTAAATTTGTAGATATTCAAAGCAGCACTGAAAAGGGAAAAACTTCATTGTATGACTGACTTTTTTTGGCCCTCATCAGCACTGGAGTTACGAGATAAATCACTGGAATGGCTACTTCTGTACTACTACTAGGGCATTGAACATCTTGTACAAAGGGGTGATATGGAGTCTAGTTTAGGTTGTTGATGATGTTTGTTATGCTATCTGATTTCTTAGGATTAAATTGTTTGTTAGAGACAAAGTGCGGTAGATTGCATCCATGATTGTATCTGCTCTAGTTGATTGATCTGTGTCTAATGTTTGCATTTTACATTATTTGGACAAACTAGGCTAAAATATGATTTTTTTTGTGGGCAGAGTTTCAGGTTCTGTTGTGAAAATTTCAGTATGCTAAATGCTTTCTTTGAGATGTTTATGTTCATGTTGAATTTCATATTTTCATTTAATTCTGCAACTTTGATTAAGTGACGTTTCAATGTATCTAGTTGTTGGCCTTTCATGGATGGCATGATGGCACATTTCCCTATTCCATCTCCCAAGTGTGTTTCCATTGTGCAAGCCTCTAAAGGGCCTTCTCAAAGAAGGAGGTGGTCTTCCTCTGTTTTGATTGGCCTGTAAAACTAAGACACAATCATCAGTTTACTGCGAAAAATCAAATTTTAGAATCAATATTGTTGTTGATATATAGATTGAGAATAATTTCAAGCTAAGTACCGAGCCTTGAGGGAACCTGATGTTATCTGATTTAGCATTTTCACCACCACTTGTTGGAAGAGATCAGCAAGAGAGGAGTCTATCCACCTCCTTGGGTTTCCTCATATCCAGTCGTGTCTCTGATAGACTGGGGTATGACACCTTGTCATATGCTTTGGAGAAATCTAAAATGGCCATGTCTACTTAATGCTTGTTGTCATGGTGCCTGACTTTATTGTCTGCTGTCATAATGGTTCAGCAGCTGTGATTCACACAACTGTTAAGCCCTGAGTTATTAGGTATAAGTCCACTTTTCAAGAAAGAAGTGGAGCTATTGTCATGGCCCTCTCCTTGGTGTCAGTCAAAGATATCCTCTACAAACAAGGAATACTGTTCACTATAAAAAGTTAAGAGGAGACATGCCCCTTTTTTTTCACACAGACTTTCCTGTGATGGTAATGTTTTTACTAAGGACTGCCAAACATCACTTCAGACTTAGAATACTTGTTAACTTTCAAAGCAGCAAACAATTTCAAAAGGTCATGTTATAACATCTGTGTTATTTATTCATTTTTGGACAGTTTTATAAAAAAAATTGATATGCATGTAGATATATTCCCTTAAAAGATATGTCGCAATATCTAATTATGGAATTAAAATTTGAAGTGTAGCAATTTAATCAGTCAGTTTCATTATCTTTTGATTTAATCTTCTTTCTTGACATTGAAATGTTGTTGAATAAAGTATATACAGTATATTGAATGAAGAGAGCAAATTGTGGTCTTTTTATTTCAACATTCATTTCAAGTTAATATCTTTAGAATGACTGTTGCTCAAATATTTCTTTGAATTGTCTTATCAACAATTCTTTTAAATAGTCAACCGGATCTTTAAGAAATTTGATCATTTTGTAGTTACAATTGTAAGAATGTTATTAAAAGCATTATCTAGTTAGATCAAATTGATTTTATCTACACTTGATCTTAAGTGAGGTACATGTATATTAATTCTTGCTGTTTCCTGTTCATCTGCCCATCAATCTGTCACATTTAGCACAGCACTATTAAAGCATTCTGCGGAATCTTATCTATAGGCAGTGTAGTTTAATTTTGGCTGACATTATGGAAGATGTAACATTTAACAATGCTCAAGTTATCGGTATTATACTAGAGTATTTTGATTGAGATTATTAGAACTTCTCAAATATAGTGTTTCTGAATGAAATTTAACAATCATCAGACCTATAGTATTCTAAATGAGATAAGTGAAAAGTCTAGTGTATTCTCAGTAAGATTAACCCTTTCCCTCATATAGACTCATTTTGACGCACTCAATAGGTACCACATAAAGCCTGATCTGCAGAAAACCACAGTTAAACCTTACCAAATTTAATTATAAATCCTCATTTCCAGACCACTGAGGAGCAGCGAACAGCATAAAACCTGATCACTCGCAGGCTGATCTGGTTTTATGCTGTTCGCATAGGTCTTTTCATGGTGTCCTCTATGAAGGAATGGGTTAAACAATGCAGTCGATAAAATGATATAGTGTATAAGTCAAGAATATTCAAATGAGAATTAACAATAACAGTGGTTGTCTAGGGTATTCTAGATGAGATAGTGAGTAAGTCTAGGGTATTCTAAAAGAAATTTAACACTGCTCAAGTCTAATATTCTAAATCTAAAAGGAATTTAACAATGCTCAAGTTAAAGGTATTTTTAATGAGATAGATTATAAGTCACGGGTATTCTGAATGAGAAAGTATATAAGTCAAGGGTATGCTGAATGAAATAGTATATAAGTCAAGGGTATTCTGAATGAGAAAGTATATAAGTCAAGGGTATTCTGAATGAGATAGTATATAAGTCAAGGGTATTCTGAATGAGATAGTATATAAGTCAAAGGTATGCTGAATGAGATAGTATATAAGTCACGGGTATTCTGAATGAGATAGTATATAAGTCACGGGTATTCTGAATGAGAAAGTATATAAGTCACGGGTATTCTGAATGAGATAGTATATAAGTCAAGGGTATTCTGAATGAGATAGTATATAAGTCACGGGTATTCTGAATGAGAAAGTATATAAGTCACGGGTATTCTGAATGAGATAGTATATAAGTCAAGGGTATTCTGAATGAGATAGTATATAAGTCACGGGTATTCTGAATGAGATAGTATATAAGTCACGGGTATTTTAAATGAGATAGTGTATAAGATAGTGTATAAGTCAAGGGTATTCTGAATGAGATAGTATATAAGTCATGGGTATTTTAAATGAGATAGTGTATAAGATAGTATATAAGTCAAGGGTATTCTGAATGAGATAGTATATAAGTCAAGGGTATTCTGAATGAGATAGTATATAAGTCATGGGTATTCTGAATGAGATAGTGTATAAGATAGTGTATAAGTCAAGGGTATTCTGAATGAGATATAAGATAGTGTATAAGTCAAGGGTATTCTGAATGAGATAGTATATAAGTCATGGGTATTTTAAATGAGATAGTGTATAAGATAGTATATAAGTCAAGGGTATTCTGAATGAGATAGTATATAAGTCAAGGGTATTCTGAATGAGATAGTATATAAGTCATGGGTATTCTGAATGAGATAGTATATAAGTCAAAGGTATGCTGAGTGAGATAGTGTATAAGATAGTGTATAAGTCAAGGGTATTCTGAATGAGATATAAGTCAAGGGTATTTTGAATGAGACAGTATATAAGTCAATGGTATTCTGAATGAGTTGTGATCTTTTCTCCAGGTCTGTAGATAATCATGAATGCAGCAGAGGCACAAGATGTAGTGAAAGAAGGCTATCTTTGGAAGAGAGGTAAGAACTGGAATAATATTAGATTTTACCCAAATTATCTCATGAATATTCATGTACACATGCATTACTTGATGAATTCTCATTTACTGAACTTAAAGTGGGATATGAAAAAAGTTTATTTTCTTTCCTATACTGAGCAGACATAGAAACTGAGCTACAATACCAGTATTGTACATGTATAAGCAAACAGGGGACTCTGAGGAGACCCTGATTAGACAGCTTCTGGATTTAATAAATGAATAGATTTTTTTGTAAAACTGAATACAAGTTTGCATTGAAAGGCAAATTATAAACCATCCTATATTTATTCTTTCTCACCCGCCTGTCTGATGATTAGGTTTAGGATTCCTAAATTAAGATTTGCCAAAAAGTTAAAGTTCTTCTATAAAGTCATATACGGTAAGAATTGCTCAGTCAGGAAAACAAGTTTTTTTTTTTTTTTGTTTTTTAATCCAGGACTTCATATTAGGAGTAACTGAAAGCTTTGGACCTGGAAAAAAAGAAGTAGTTTTCATGAACATGTTGCATTTTTTATTCTTTAGGTGAACACATAAAGAACTGGAGAAAAAGATACTTCATATTGCGTCAAGATGGATCATTTTTGGGGTTCAGGGCTAAGCCAGAACATGGCTTTAGTGACCCTCTGAATGACTTTACTGTGAGAGGTATGTATGAACTTACAGTAGGGAAGGAAAGGAATTGGGAATTATAGCAACTAATAATTCCAGGTCATTATAGCCCACTTATGCATACAAGTTGTTAACAGTTAAATATTCTGAACATGTACATCATTGTAGTTCCTCTGTCCATGTACTTGACTATCTGGAATTTTGGGACCAAAGCCAGATTTTTTAGTATGGACAAAAAAAATAAAGATGCATATGATAATGTTTTAAACATACAATGTAGTAAACATATATTGACTCCGAATGAGGTAATTTAAAAAAAAAAAGAGATGCTAATATAATGACTTAGATTTCAGCTTAGAAAAAAAAAGGCAATATAAGTGAATTCTTGGGGTTGAATGTAAGTTAATCTTTATTTCAACCTCAATATAGATGTATACAAAATATAAAATACAGAAAATATAATTATATATAAAGATGGTTAAGATTGTAGAAACTACATTTAGGTCACTTGTCTAAGAAATACCCAGGACATTGTTTTGGGATAACCATATTATGAGACTTAATGTGACCACTTTATTTGAGTTTAACATTATTTATGAACTGTGCTGTTATATGTTTATTGTTATCAGGCAATCAGGCAAATCAAATTGTTTACTGGATGTAATGCAAAATATGGCCACTTTTTTACTTTCAATTGTTGTTAAAAGTTATGTATTCAATATAAAACTTTGTTAAAATTTTGCATTCAAGCTACTAATAACTTTTCAGCTCAGTACCTATTGATATATAGACTTGAAAGATTATAAATGTGTTAAGGGCCATCATTCACCAAAGGTAGATAACTCCATTATTATGTTGTTATATGGTGTCACCTTTCTATTTTTAAAAAACTCGCAGCGCAGTAAATGAAGACATTTGACACCTTATCAAATGATTAAGTATATCCTTCCCAATATTATATGATAACGTTGAAAAAGGCTTGATTCCATTGGTTTTTCAGAATGCCAGTTGATGAAGCAAGAGAAACCAAGAGCAAATACATTTGTCATTAGAGGTCTACAATGGACAACGATAGTGGAACGAATGTTTTGTGTGGAAAGTTCAGAAGAGCGCGATGATTGGATGCAGGCTATTCGATCTGTTGCAGAAAATCTCAAAGTTACTGATGAGGAAAACGGGTCTAGGGCTGGCAGCAGTGCCAGTCTGGATAAGGGAAAGAAAAAAGTGGTGAGTGAACGGTCCTTTTGGAGTGCTTGATTTGCAGACCTGACCTCCGGGTTTTGTTTGATTGAGACTCCAACTCTTATATCCTGCTGATATTCCTATTGAATGTAAGGATGATATTTTAGTTTCAGCTTGAAATTCAAGTTTATGCTTCCACTTTGAAAAAGGGAAGGGGGAAATAAATTTGTCCTTGTCTGTCAGACTTGCAAAAGATGGAATATTTTAAGTAGCATCCCCAGGTCATTTTTTTATTGTTTTTAAAACTTTTAAAGAGTGGTATAGATGGAAAGTGCTATTGATAAGCTTTCCAAAACTGTTTTTATTTTTAAAATATCTTGAAAATTAAAAAAGTTATTGCATTTTAAAGTGTCGAAAAAACAGCTGAAGTTCAGAAAAAGGACATATACAATACATAGTATGTTTCGAAACCTCGACGGAACCATCGCGTCGTGGAATTCACTATATTCACAACTAAAATTGCTCTAACTTTTTTATTTTTTAAGTTATTTTGATGAAACTTGGAACACAAATACTTTATTGTTGACTGGGCCAGATTC
>CM037784.1:47474221-47524221 GCA_021229015.1 Solen grandis | reverse complement strand
ACATAATAATGTGTACATATAAGAAGAGATGTCCCTAACACAGCATGCATGATTATTCACTGCTTTTAGTTGCCCACAAACTCCAAAAACTTAAACAAAAATTTTAAGTAAAGAATGGCAATAATTTGCATTAAATATGGTAAAGAGTTATATTTTTTTTTTTTTTTTTTTTGATGCCCCTGAAGACCTTAGTGAAGAAATAAATCGATAAGCATAGCAGGTACCTAGGTTGTATGCAGCATAGTAAATTGCATACTATAGCAACACTTTAACCAAAATTTCTATTACTGATTGTGAAAAGCATGCACCATGCACATGTCACATTGAAAATCAAAATGTCAAATTGTTTTTTACACTGGATGCGCCCGTTTTTTGGTCTCTCCCAATACAGTCTGCTTAAAAACGTAAATACGAACATAGTCTGAGCCTGAAAGAGGGGAATTAAATTTCTAAATATAAAAAATTGTACAGACGGATAGACATTAATGATTCATCGAGGCATTGGTGTATCAACCAACCGATTCACATAAGAATCCAAGAGGGATAGGAAGTATTATTGAGGCATTGTTGCCAGGTGTTTTGCAGGTGTTCGATTGCATTTACATGGGACAAATGATGTTCTGCTTCTACAAGTCAGATGCAATGCACCTTTTATCCAATAATATCTACTTGCAATGGCACTGTTACCTTGATGTTTATTATAGCCGATAGTTTGAGTAATAGTCTAAAAATGACGACATCTAGTTGTTGTTATTCTTGCAAGTCTCTTTCCAATAGGTCAATGTATTTGAATTACACATAAATTGATAACCAAACACTTTTGTTCAAAATGAATCTAGGAAAATAATCTCACAACAAACTTTTTATCTATTTATGGTTGGTTAGAGCAATAATGTTGCAAATTTCGCATTAGGTTAATTGCTTTTCATCAATTACGTTTTGCCTGATATTTTCAAAACTTACACAAGCACATACATAACACGGTCACTGCATAGAATATATATCTCGATTCATTCCGTTCCATAGGTTTTATGGGTACCCATTCTTAATTATGAAATATAGATTACCGGTATATAGATAAATATATATATATTGTTACAGTGACAAATGTGGATTGTTAGGTTAGATTGGCCATTGTATGGTATATATAGTCTTTTTCTTTTGTTTCTGTAATGGTCATTATCTATGATTATACATGTTGTTCTGAAACTTCATAATTAAAATATTAATTGGTCATTTAACATATATTTTTAAAAAAAAAAAAAAAATCAATTTTATGATGGTTTGAGTTTGTTGTTAATATTATAAACTTTAGACTTAGACTCACTTTAAAAAGCAAGTTGTAGTTATTTCATAAAATGTCACATTTGATTTTGAAAATGTCAGAATACTTTTGAAAATGTCACATAGATACTGCCTCAGAAAGGGCCATTGTCCCATTGATGAAAATTCTTTCCTAATCACTGTTCCTATGTTCAAAAAGGGGAATAATTTAAAATAAATTAAGTCAGGAAGTATCTAACTTTAAAGTCTGATGCACCTTAATACCTTAACAAATGTTTTGCACAAGGCCCTCATTTCTCAAAAAAAAAGTCTGCAGCTCTGGTGAGCCAATAAAATCACACACCTGTCCAAACTGTTCCTCTCTCCATCCTTCAGGGTTACCAGACATTGGCCGCCTCTCTTCACCTCTGTTCTGACCAAACCTGTGTCCCCTCCCACGATCTGAGTTCCTCTCTCCACCCCTGAATCCCATATCCTCATTCATACCCCTTCCCCTATTCTGGACTCTGTCCCTTTTGTCCTTAGACCAGTTTGGCCTCTGATTTCTGTCTCTGTCATGCTGCTCATCTTTCTGAGTCTGTATCGGTCTGTTTATCTGAGGAATATCAAACAATGATGGTATCTTTGGTTCTTGTTTCTGAGAGTCAGTCTCACTAAACTTTTGTGATACCTTACTTCCAGACTCTGTATTACTTTCTTGTTTCACTGACTGCTCTGCAGCATTACTTGGACTTGGCTCTAGTTTTACAGCAGGTTCTTTCTTAACCTCCGCCATCGGTTCTGTTTTAATGTTACTAGTTTGGTTCCCTGAACCTGAATTTACACTTGATGTTGTTGATGAGTCAGCTGATTGCGAAGTTGAAGTTGTAGACTGGGTTAAGTCAGAGCTTGAAGCTGCTGTGGATGTTGTAGGTTTCTCCTCCTCAGGTGGTGGCTCGAACACTTCTCCCTGTTGGTAATAGAAAAATTATCTTATAAATAACTAATAGTTAATAATTATGATTTTATTCACATAAGATTGAGACTACAATTAATATTATAATTAATAATCATAATATTTAATTTCTTCCAAAATTTACTCTGCAATATGGTACTATAAGTCTTTAGAATTCTGATAGAGGACCAAAGTAATGAACCTTTCATACTAATCAAATTATATAATCATATCTAATAGCTACACTGGAATACCAGTCTTCCAGGTGAAGCAGGGCTGAGCTGGGTAACCCAAAGGAACATACATGTTGCCTGGTTTTTAATACTATCTGTAAACAGCTGATTTAGTCATGAATGGAAAATAACCTCCTTACAATTGTTAAAGGGGAGGCTTTGATTTTCACAGAAAATACAAGGCACCTTTCCATTTATGTAGAGGTGTTTCCAAGACATTTATTATAAAACATTAACAAGACAATTTAGAGCAACATTGTTACTACCATCTGCAGTTGACAAGATTACACTGTACTCAGAAAAATTGCTTTGTAGTGACACATTTCTATCCAGCATTTCATGATGACACCTTTCAAAAAGTTTCAACTTAGATCTTTTAAGACTTAGATGAATGAGGCACATGTTCATTCTATACTAATCTTAAACATATAAGAAAATCCAGAACCATTAAGGAACTAGAGCTCAAAAACTAACGTCCAAAAATTTCAGTGTTATACTGGGTCTTTCAAAATACAGAGCAGCTCTTTTTAAACACTATATATTAGGTAGAATTCTACATAAAAAAATAGACTTAAAGATTAAGAGTCCAATATTGAACTGCATCATATTGGCATTTACATTATAATGGATCTCCATTGTATACATAAATAAACTTACCTGGAACACTTCGGTTTGCATTTCTGACACCGGTGGAGGCATCCCCATCATTCCTGGAGGAGGAGCCCCCATGGGCCTCATGCCATACATTGGTGGCCTCATCATCCGGTGTGGACCCATCATGTGGGATGGAGGGCGGTGCATCCCTGGGGGAGGCCCTCGTCCTCCCATCATGCCCCGCGGCCCACGAGGTCCCATACCTCTGTGGTAGGGGTCCATCATCCTGGGTCCCCCAGGGCGGGGTGGGCGTGGATTAAAGCCACCTTGTCCCATCAAACCACTGCAACAAATACACACATACAATGAGGCCTACATTTCACAACTACTTGAATCAGTCTTACCATTTCTATTCTAATATTTATCAAAATTCTCCTATATGATGGCTGTATTCGTGCTGAATTGGACAATTTGATTAATCAAGTACATTAATGCAGTGTTTTAAGGAACAATAATGCTGAAATTGGCCTCATCTTTCTTAATTCAGTCTAATGCACACTAAAAAACCGTTTAAGTTTCACCTGCAAGTGTGCTTGGATATTGTTGTTGAGGAGAAACAAGACTGAGAAGCACAAAATATGAAATTCTAGACTAGCCCATCACATACTGAAGTGGAGGATATAAGCATGGAAAAGTTACAAAACCTGTGCCCATACCAGATAAGGACAGAATCGTTCTGTAACTCTTTAACACTTATACAAAATTTAGTATTTTATTTCATTACCCTCCATGGTTACCTCAAGTTTCTTAAATATACTCAGTAGATTTATTTTTTTATACTAGATGTGTTGTCAAAACTGTAAAACAAAAGTCTGTGTCTGCAATAAATTTTGAAGCAAACATTTTCACAGTTCAAGGCTCAAAATTCCATGGGGGGGGCTCCGTGGCTGAGAGAGTAAAGTTGATGACTTTAACACTCACTCAGCCCCTCACTGCGTTGGTTTGAATCCCGACAGGGTCATTCGAATTTTCATGTAAGGAAGCTTTCCAGCTGGCTTGCGTTAGGTTCTACCCGTATGCCTCCGTGCATTCGGGGTATTCCTCCACCTGTAATTAGCTGGACGTCACTATAAAAAACAAAAAACAAAAAAAAACAACAAAAAAAACAATTTGATATTAAAAACAAAACAAAAAAAACTTTATGACTGAAATACTGTTGAAGCAACGGTATACTTAAATAGTCAAGTCAAGTCATAATTTTATATTATATATGCATAGGTTCAGCAAAGTGGTCTTGCCACAGATTTTCAAATACATGCATTCCACATCTGTGATCAGTTCAAGGGCCATAATTCCACCTAACATGTGCATAGGAGAGCAACTTTAAACTCGGTTTGTAACTCATGACATACACCTAAAATCAATAACAGCACCGCATGCTGGTGTTAACACTAGTCGTTTTTCCCCCTATCCATATCAAAGAAAAAATGAGGGATATTGTTATCACTGCCATCTGTCAGTCGGCCTGCGAACAAGGTCTTAAACTTAAGCTGTCCCAGTGTGAGTTTTTCAAAACATCAGTCATCTACCTCTGACATGTCATTATTAACAAGAGGGCCAAGATGGCCCTGAATCGCTCACCTGAGAAACAGTGCCTTCATTGACAATTATTGTTTAATGAATCATACTGAATACATAATCCATGCAGAAGTACAGCAAGATCATCTAATTCCACACAAAAACTGTACCTGCCAACCGAATGTTGAAGGTCAGAGCTCTAATAAGTCAAATCAAGTGACCCCTGAGGTGGGGTCAAATTTGAAATTAGGGCCATGATTTGAACAGATTTTGTTGAGGTCCACAAGTAAACATTTTAACTCCAGGCTTTGTGATTTTTGAGAAGATTTTTTGAGGGTTTTCCTATTCAAGTATCACTCTATGTAAAATCAAGTGACCCCAAAGGCAAGGCCAATTTTGACCCAAAGGCCATGATTTGAATAAAACTTGGTTGAGGTTCACTAGGCAACGTTACACACCTAATATCTAAACTTTAGGCTTTGTGGTTTCTGACATGAAGATTTTTCTAATTTTTTTCCTATGTAAGTCTATTTAAAATCAAGAAACCCCTGGGGCGGGGCCAATTTTGACCCCAGGTCCATAAGACAATGCCACACACTAAATATCTAAGCTCTAGGCCCTGTGGTTTCAGAAGAAGATTTTTAAAGATTTCACTTTAACTATCTATTGTTAGCTCCTGTGACCCAAATATGCAACAGACTGGAACCATTTGAACAACTTTGGTAGAGCTTCATGCAAGGAACATCACAGTCAATTTTTTAATCAAATTTGGCCCATTGGTTTAGGAGATGTTGTTTAAAGAAAATTGTTGATGCTGGATGCATGCACACATGGATGGATGCACAGACGCCCAATAAAAGGCTAGACAGTAGCTCACCATGAGCATATTGTGCTCAGCTGAACTAAAAATGGTATTTTTAATGACCCTGAAAAGGTGTCTGCAATTATCTCTTGGCCTGTCCCTAAGAATAAAAAAAAGTTACTGTTACGTCAATTCCTAGATTTAAGTAGTTTCTTTCGCAGATTTGTAGAGAACTACCCAAAATTTCCTTGAAAAATGACAGAAAAATAAATATTTTAAAACTTGTACAAAGTTATAGCAAATAAAGGTCAATGGTCAAGGTCAAGGTCTATATATGAAATACTGAGGTACATGTATATCTGATTAGCCCTTGTCAAGATGAATATGCGTATCAAAAATAAAAGTTGTATGTCAATTAGTAAAGAAGTAATGGCCAACCTTAAATATTTTTGTTAAAACATTTTAATTTAAAAAGTTGACCTTGAAAATCTAAACAAGAGGGCCATGATGACCCTGGATCGCTCATCTGAGTATAGGGTTACCCAAGGAACATCAGTCTGTATTAAAACATCTTTAAATCTGGCCAGTAGTTTTAAAGGAGATGATCCCTGCAAAGTTTTATCAAATTCTATCCAGCAGTTTCATGAGGCCATGTTTTGTTATGGATTGGAATAATTTTAGCAACTTTTGTGTAGCTTCACCAAAGGATCATCCATGCCAAATTTAATCAAATTCTGTCCAGCGGTTTCAGAGGGATTTCACTATATACATATAAGGCAAATTAGCCCCGCCCCTGGAAGCCATTTTTTTAACCCGATCGGAATAATTTTAGCAATCCTGGTAGAGAGTTACCCAAGGAATATCTGTACCAAATATTTTGAAATCTGGCCAATAGTTTTGAAGGAAATTTTTTAAGTTTTCATATATTTTCTTTCTGTTGCCATGCTAACCAGAGTTCCACATGGATCAAGTTTAATTTAGCAACTGTTGTGAAGTTTACCCAAAGAACATCCCTGCCAAGTTTAATCAAATTCTGCCCAGCAGTTTCAGAGGAGATGTCGTTTAAAGTAAATTGTTGACGACGGACGACTGACAATAGATGCAAGGCGATCACAAAAGCTCACCTTGAGCACTTCGTGCTCAGGTGAGCTAAAAACTAGAACTATATGCCTTTACATGCAATGTTGAAGTACCATACCCTTAAAATTTCAGTGTTCCCACTGATTTTTTTTCTGGGGGTACATTCACATACTGCACCTGAGTTTTTTGGGGTACAAAACAAATTTTGGGGGTACATATTTTAACATGTGTTTATTTTTTTGCTAATAAACCAGTGTTCCCATTCACTTAAAAGTCCTGGGGTAAATTTACACCCTGGTTGAAAAATTGAGGGTATACAAGATAAATATAGGGGGTACAATTTAAAAATCAATGTGGATGCACCCAATGACAAATGCTGATTTGCATGGCTTTTTTAAGATTCGGCATACTTTTTGCACGACATGCAAAACATTTTTGCAGATTCATCATTAAACCTTATTTACAAAAATTCAGATATCCAGCTAATTTGAAACCTTTTAGGCTTTGTTGATGTAAGTTTCTTTTTGAACAGTTGTTCATTATCTGATTTATTACTGGTAGATATACCTGACGATGCAATTTCAGTAGTCTTTTGTTTTATGGCATAAGATGGGCTGAGTCAATCCGAAAATTTCTTCAGACGATGCTCGTTTATTTACAAGTGATAGACTGTGCTATGTTGTCAAAAAATCCCTCAGAATAACGGAAACCTGTTGAGAATTATTGCAACCAGTCTATTGCATGTGAGCATTCTAATAATATATATTCATGATTGCACAGGACCAATCAAATGGCTCAATCATCTGCGGGAGATTTTCCTTATGTTAATTACAGACATGATGTTGTCTATTTATAGACGTTAGTTTTGTATTGTTTAGGAAGTGTTCAGTAGTTGTCTTTCTTGCTTCAAACTTGTTCAAACTAAAATATTTACTTGTCGTTTTGGGTGATTTTTATTTTTTTCTGTGCCATATTCTGTGCGTGAATTCACGTAAGTGGTTATTTCCGTACACGATTTCTACGAATCATACATGAATCAAGCACATCTGTTGTGAATGGGAACTCTGAACTTGACCTTTAACCTTGAAGGATGACTTTGACCTATGCATTGAATAGAATGTATACAACACAAAGATGTAAAATTTGTAGACAAAAAATTACAATGACTTATTCATTGAGTTTACGATAATCAACACAGAACCATAAAATTTGAAGACATAATTGAAGCAATTTTTTTTAAATGCTCTAACTTTTTTATCTGTCTAGAGATCATTACCAAAATTACACGTGCACAGGTTTATATGATGACAAGTCAGTATACAAAGTTTTAAAAAAAAATAATTGAAAAATGACAGAGAAATATATATTTTAAAACTTGTCCAAAGTTATAGCAAATAAGGTCAAAGGTTAAGGCTAAGTCGATAGATGAAATATTGAGGTACATGTGTATATCTGAACAACCCATGTCAAAATGAATATGCATACTAAAAATAAAATTTGTATGTCAAATAGTAAAGAAGTTATGGCCAAGGTTAAAGTTGTTGTTTTTTTTCAAAAAAAAGGTCTATGTTCAAAGGTTAAGGTCAAAAGTCCAAAAGTGTAATATTGATGGAAAGGTCTTGCCACAAGGAATTAACATGTGAAATATCAGTGCCCTTTTGGTAACAGTTATGAATTGACAGGCATTTCAAAGTTTTCAAAAGTTGCAGCAAAAATAGGTCAAAGATCAAGGTCAATAGGTAAAATATTTGCATATGTCTTGATAGGCCTTGTCAAGATGTATATGCATACCAAAGTTGTATATTGAATAGTAGAAAAGTTAATTGCAAAAGTTAAATTTTTGGACGACAACAACAAAAAAAGAAGTTACAACAATAGGTTATATTTTTTCTTCAAAAACAGATTAGCTAACAATTATATGTAAGCATACTGAAGAAAAAAAAAAGAAAGTAACTTTTTAAGTCAAAGGGCCATAACTACAGTATGTCAAACATGGGCATCAAAAATAGAGGGAGATAATCCAAATATTAACATTACTGGATTAAGTTTGAGATTACTAATTAATGGCATTATAATGATAATCAACCTTTTATGAAATGTTTTAAATAATAAAAGTTACAGTTTTCTTTTACTTTTCTTTGTAGTAAAAAAAAAAAAAAATTCTATTTCAGCCTGATATTACTGAAAATGAAATGCTACTATTAGTACCAGTATCATCAGTATGTTTCGACAGAAAAAAAATAGAACAATATCTGACTAATAAAAAGGAAACGTTAAACAAATCACACAGCAACAGACTTACCCTCTTCCAAAGGTATTACCATCCTCTCTAAAGTTTCCATCCATTCCCTGATCCATAGCTTCGGGTTTTGATTTATCTCCACTTTGACTTTCACCTTCCTTGTCACTTACAGGTTTATCTATGTTGAGATCAAGCAATGAAACAGGTCCCTTCCTATTATCCGATCCTACAGTATCAGTGTTATGTCCAAAGTTTCCATTATTTGAACCATCGTTAGCCCCTTCGCTCTGATGGTTTCCCCCTCGGCCTCGACCAAAATTACCTCCCCTGAAAGACACCCTACCTCGTCCAGGACCCCCACGATCACCCCAGCCTCTACCTCTCGTGCTGCCACTAAACTTCTGTGGTGGAATATCAACCCTCAACATTCTCAACTCTTCAACTATATCAGATTTCATTCGATTCTGAACCTGTGGTGTCAAAGTGTTTTTCATGTTCTTTGATTCTTCACCTAGTCTATTCACCAACCTAACCATTCTATTTAACTGAACTGGGTTCATTGTCGGAAATGCTGTTAAAAACATCCTACCTTCATTTTCAAGCTGACAAATCAATGACCTTGCACTTGAAGAAATTTGACCTAACACAATTTTATTCACCTGAACATTGTCAGATTTTTCAAGCTCTTCCAACAATTGAGCATTGTCTTTGTGATCGTCATCACTTATTGCGCTTTCTTTATTATCCGTATTGCCTGCATCTTTCCCCTGGCTTTCAGAGTTGTCAAAACCTTGACTATCCTGTGAGTGAGGTCCCATATGTCTGGGGCCAGGTCCCCTGAAGTTAGGATGCTGATTTCTTAAAGGAGGTTGATTCCCAAATGGCCTAGGTCCTGGAGGAGGTGGGCCACTGAAGTTGGGTCCCCTGGGTCCAGGAGGCATACCTGGTCTGCAGGGCATTGGTGCCCCAGTAAAACTTTGACCCATCATACCAGGAGGGGGCACAGAGAAAGACTGACCCTTAGCTGCTGCCTTATCCTTCTCCTTCATCTGTTTTTGTACCTCCTTCTTTCTCCTCTGAATGTCGGCTCTCTTCTCCTCCATCTGCTGTTCATATGTCTGCCACTGCTGCAGGTATTGCTGGAACTGATCCTTGTTTGGGTGGGCTGGATAAAGAAATCAAATCATTTATAACTAAATCAAGCAGTATAAAAGATATTTCTGAAAATGCTATGAAAGAAGATCCCATGAGCCTGTATTGACATGTCCTCATGAGGGCCACAGATCTCTGAGCAGTCCAAGTTCTGAGCCCTGTATGGATTGTTTCTACAAATTGAGAAAAATTTGATTTAGCAACTCTCAATATGGAGATGTTTAAAGTTCAGGCCAGGTGCAGGCAGATCAGCACCTTTTAACAAACCTAGTTTCATACCTCATAAGAAGCATACCCCTTTTTATTCATTTTGTTTGCTTATTCATGAGAGGATGAACATGCAACAAGAGGACTGTCATAGTTCTACACTTCTCACAGACATTCCATTTCTCGATGGAACGATATAAAGGTCACTTTAAAAAACAAGAAGGACAAGATGGCCCTGAATCGCTCACCTGAGAAACATTGCCTTCATTACCAATTATCATATTTAGAGTCATACTGAGTACACAATCCATGCAGAAGTAGAGCAAGATCATCTAAATTCTACACAAAAACTGTACCTGCCATCCAAATTTTGAAGGTCACAGCTCTAATAAGTCTCTATAAATCAAGTGACCCCCTGGGGTGGGGTCAATTTTGACCCCAGGGCCATGATTTAAACAGAATTTGGTTGAAGTCCACTAGTACCGGTAAACATATTTACTCCAGGCTTTGTGGTTTCTGACAAGAAGATTTTTGACGGTTTTCCTATACAAGTCTATTTAAAAAGAAGGGACCCCTGGAGCATGGCCAATTTTGACCCCAGGGCCATGATTTGAACAAACTTGGCTAAGGTCTACAAGGCCATGTTACACACAAAATATCTTAACTCAGGCTTTGTGGTTTCTGACAAGAAGATTTTTCTAGCTTTTCCTATGTAAGTCTATGTAAAATCAAGAGACTCATCCAATCTGCCCCAGTGGTTTAGGAGGAGATGTCGTTTAAAGAAAATTGTTGATGCTGGACGCACAGGCGACGGACAAAAGGGGATAACAATAGCTCACCATGAGAATGTCTATGTAAAATCAAGTGACCCCCTAAGGTGGGGAAAATTTTGACCCAAGGGCCATGATTTGAACAGATTTGGTTGAGGTCCAATAGTAAACTTATTAACTCCAGGAGTTGTGGTTTCTGACAAGAAGATTTTTTGAGGGTTTTCCTACACAGGTCTATGTAAAATCAAGTGGCCAATTTTGTCCACAGGGCCATGATTTAAACAAACTTGGTAGAGATCTACTAGGTCATGTTACACACCAAACATCTAAACTCCAGGCCTAAAGATTTCTGACAGGAAGATTTTTCTAGTTTTCCTATGTAAATCTATGTAAAATCAAGTGACCCTGGGCAGGGCCAAGTGACCCCGGGGCCATGATTTTAACAAACTTGGTATAGGTCCATAAGACAATGCCACATACCAAATAGGCCCTGCGATTTGAAGAAGATTTTTAAAGATTTCACTTTAAAAATCTATGTTTAGCTCCTGTGACACAGATATGCAATAGACCGGATCCATTTGAAAAACCTTGGTAGAGCTTCACGCAAGGAACATCACAGGCAATTTTCATCCAATTTGGCCCAGTGGTGTAGGAGGAGATGTTGTTTAAAGAAAATTGTTGATGCCAGACATGCACCCACGGACACCAGACAAAAGGGGATCACAATAGCTCACCATGAGCACATTGAGCTCAGGTGATCTAAAAATATGATAGATTAGATTTACTTTTTGGCATATTGAACTAAAACAAGAGTGTTCTTTAGAACACATGTCTCACCTGCTGAAGCATGAAGGAAAAAGTGTGATGGACAGACAGACAGACAAATGGACGGGCAGACAGACAACGGAAAAGTGATCCTTTTGAGTCACCTCTGCTTACAACTACATAAACTTATATCAAGATGATTTCAATACACATTTTCATTTGAAAATAAGCAGCTTACATTTATTTTGTTCCCTCCATTCATCGTACTGTTTTTTCCATTGTTCATATTGCGCATTAAACTCCTCTTCCTCCTTCTTTATTCCATCCAGTGGAGATGGTGGGAACCCAATCACTGAAGAAAAAATATTTCTGTATCATGTAGTGACTTCGAACCCCGTTGGAGGCAAGAATTTTTCACAACCTTCCCAGGCGCAAAGTACTGGTCCAACCCAAGAACCGTCGAGAGGGATTTATATAAGTTGTAAGAACTTGTTTCCCAATCGACGTAAAATTAATAAGTTAAAACTAGTGACTTTAATAATTGTTTTTTTTGACAACTAGAAACATGTGAAAACTAATTTTTTTCTACCAGCACCAATTTAAATCGTATATATAAATTGTATAAAAAAAAAAGTTCCCGAGTTTGCATTATCAATTTTGGTAATAGACCACTCGAGGATCATAATTAGAAAAATAATGTTCAAGTCCAGGGATTTTTTTTTAACTATAATCATCGATGAACCAATTTTTGTCTTAATCTGATTTATAATAGCATTAAAAAACAAGAGGGCCAAGATGGCTCTAAAGACGCTCACCTGAGAAAAACTGCCTTCATTGCCTGTACAATTTACTAAATTATAGCATAGTTGTACTGAATACATAATCCATGAGATCATTTATAATTCCACGAACTAAACAGTGCCTGTAGTCAAAATTTGAAGTCGAGCTTGACTGAGAATTATGGCTTTAAACACACAAATTTAAACATTAAAAGGGCATGACTATGACCTAATTGACGGATATCAGCCATTATCAGACTTGGCCAAAAGAATATGGCTATAAATATTGCCATAGAGTTTGAAGGTGATTGTTTAAAAAATGAAGATACAAGAGTGCAAACAAACTAAAAACTGGCATTTTTTTAATATTAAAAGGAGCATAACTCCTGCCCTAATAGGCCACTATCAGCCATAATCAAACTTGGCCAAGAGATTATGGTAAGAAACATTGTCATTAAGTTTGAAGATAATTGCTTAAGAAATGAAGATGCTAGAGTGCAACCAAACTAATTGTGGACAATGGACAGACGACGAACATTCATCGATCCTAATAGCTCATTCTGAGCGTAATGACTAATGTAAGGGTTTAACCAGAATACCGCTTGTGAACCCCCCCCAAATAAAAATGTTTGTGAGTATGACAGAGCTTATTTGTTGGCATATTCTTGACATTGTCAAACCCTTCACAATTTATAATACATAGTGCTGCTGCACTCCAATATCAACACAGCACAAATTTGTCACAATGCCACTCAAGTCACTTATCCTGATACTGAGTGAACCAGTTCTTGAACAACCAAGATGTGCTGAGTTTTAGCATGCTGTAGCTGGGGATCAAACTCAAAACCTCCCTGAATTGGGGAGAATGCTTTAACCACTCAGCCACTGGGACCATTGTATTTCACAGAACCAATAATGTAAGCTAGCAAACCTGAATAACAAGACTGGTATGAATGCGGTCTTACTTGGCTGAGCTCCTGGTGGTGCAAACTGCTGCTGCATCTGCAGGGTCTGCTGCCACTGGGCTGCCTGGTTCTTCAACTGCTGCAGTCTCATCTCTTCCACTGGGTCTTTTGGTTTCAAATCAGCCTGTCATATTGAAATACAGAAAACATGTTTAGTCTACATTGATTTTTTTCTCTTAAAAAAACAACAACAAAAAAAAAAAAAAAATATATTCAAAGAAATAATTCAAAACAGAGCTAATTATTCTCTACTATCCCAAACATCAGCCTGTGTGAAAGTCAAATGTTGTCTTGCAAGGAATGATAAACCTAGAATGATATTTTGACACATGACCTCTTGGTTATGATGTTTTATTAAATTTCTGAGCAGGGTTCAGCGTTAATTTCTCTGAGAACTGGACCATTGGTACAGTAACTTGGAAAACCCACCAGACCTGACTTAACCCTTTCCCTCATATAGACTCATTTTGACGTACTCAGTAGGTACCACATAAAGCCTGATCTGCAGAAAACCACAGTTAAGCTTTACCAAATTTAATTATAAAATCCTCACTTCCAGACCACTGAGGAGCAGCGAACAGCATAAAACCTGATCAGCCTGCGAGTTACTCGCAGGCTGATCTGGTTTTATGCTGTTCGCATAGGTCTTTTCATGGTGTCCTCTATGAGGGAACGGGTTAAACTGATCTAGACCAAAGTGTAAATCACATCATACACATACTTGTCATATTCAGATCAATATAATTACTTCCAAATACCTAACAGTTCATTTTCCAAAGTCCATAAAGGTACAAACATATGTTTACCATTAGAAATTAATAAACATCTATAAAGAATAATATTAGAATCACTGTTGTGCTGCATGTTTTTCATTAACATTGCATGAACACCTTGTTTGTACCTACATGGAAAACACCATTTATGCGAGAGTTCTGGATATTGACTTTGTTAAATGATTTTCAAGCATTTCCATTTAGAGCAAAACAATCTGTTTCAATTTGTCTTTTCATACAGACATAGTGAAAGTTATAAATAAGTATTTGTCATTCCATCTGAGTGATACCTGATATTTCATCAGTCAAACTGAAAATGTGTCGGGTCCGAAAAGTAAAGAATGAAACCAACTATTTTAACGCTCATTTTACTTTTTTTAAACAGTTATAATGTATTTCAATGATATATGTATTAATATTTAATGAATTCATATGTAACAGTACTTTATTTTCAACCGGTCCCAGTGGCTGCGTGGTATGAGGGTCTGCCCCAGAATCGGGAGGTCATGGGTTTGATACCCAGCTTCGACATATGAAAGTCGTAAAAAATGGTACTTGTAGTGGTAATGGTATAGCTCCCATGCTTGGCACTCACCATATAAAGGTAGTTCCAGGACTGGTTGGCTCAGAGTTATGTTAATGTGACTGAGTGTGGTATAATGCCACATGTCTACGGCTTGATACTAGTTTACTACAGTGTGGCAGCAGTGAGCACTATATCTGTCTCAAGTAGACATCATCCCCATATGACTGAAATACTGTCGGTGGGACATTAAACCCAATAAACAAACAAACTAACTTTATTTTCATGTTTTTTTTGTATGTTTTTTTTTTTGTTTTTTTTAATATCCATCCACAAATTTTAAATTGAAAATTTACTATTAAAAGTAAAAATCCTTAAGCCTTGGTAAAACATGCTCATTAACATTCAGTATTGGACATTTTTTGGTCC
Source organism: Solen grandis (assembly GCA_021229015.1). Taxonomy (NCBI): domain Eukaryota; kingdom Metazoa; phylum Mollusca; class Bivalvia; order Adapedonta; family Solenidae; genus Solen; species Solen grandis. Next base: position 47,509,111 of record CM037784.1, on the reverse strand, counting down.
AAATTTTATGATAATTTACTACTTTTTACACGTGGTTTTCCCTGCCAATAACTGGCATTTCTTCCCAAAACACACGTTATGAATGTAGGAGAGCCTACAACAGCTACAACAGCGACATGGTTACGTCAGACCACAATCCAAAGAAACTGTACTCTCTGGTTAAGGGAAAGAAATGCGACAGTAGTAGTATATCCCCGTTAAAAGTCAGAGAGAATGTTGCACAGCGACCCAGCTACCAAAGCAGCCATACTAAATGACCACCTCTGCAGTGTCTTTACAAAAGAAGACCTATCTCATATCCCATCACTAGGAACCAGCCCTTACCCAGACACACCTAGCTTTTCCATTGGAGTTGAAGGTGTGAGGAAGCTCCTAGCTGACCTTGATCCACACAAGACGACTGGTCCGGACAACATCCCAACAAAGTTCCTGAGAGACCATGCCGAGGGACTGGCACCTATTTTGACTCTGCTCTTCTCTGCTTCTATTGCACAGGGTGAGGTACCAACAGATTTGAGGCATCAAACGTCACACCCATCTTCAAAAAGGGAGAACATTGTGACCCCGACAACTATAGGCCGATATCGCTCACCTCCGTTTGCAGCAGGTTGATTGCGCATCAAACTCAGCTACTACGGAATCAGGAGAAGACTGTTACAGTGGATATGTAGCTTCTTAGCACAGAGAACCCAGAAAGTCCTGGTGGAAGGAAAGTCTCTGACACAGCACCTGTCACTTCCGACGTGCCTCAAGGATCAGTCATCGAACCTCTTTCTCTTCTTGTTGTATATCAACAACCTCCCACTCCATACCACATCACCAACTCGGCTTTTTGCTGATGACAGTCTCTGGTATAGGAGGATTCGCACCACAGGATGCCAAAGCCCTGCAGGATGACTTAGACCAGCTCCAAAAATGGAAACACGACTGGCTGATGTCGTTCAACCCTTCAAAGTGTGAGGTAGTCCGTACCACCAGGAAGAGAAACCCTATCAGGACAACATACCAACATCATCCTAGCCTTCCTCCCAAGAAACCTGTCAAGCTGCCCTCAAAACATCAAGGCACAGTGTTACCAGACTCTTGTCAGGCCCATCATGGAGTATGCCAGCTGCGCATGGGACCCTCACACCAAGTCAAACATAAACCAACTTGAAGCTGTCCAACGCTGAGCCGCACGTTTCGTCATGGGAAACTACCACACCATAAGCAGCACCAGCCAGATGGTAGCTGACCTAGGATGGCAGCCCTTTAGAGTACACTGCTCCCAAGCCAAGATGGTCATGGTCTTCAGGATTGTCCATGGCTTTGTCCATATCCCAGCAGAGAGCCTTTTACACCCACCGCCATCAACACTCGAGGCCATAGCACCCGTTACCTGATACACTTCTGCCACAGACGCCTACCTGCACTCTTTCTTCCCCTCCGCCATAAGACTATGGAACCAGCTTCCCATGCAAGTCACCACTGTTAATAGCGTCAAGGCCTTCAAGAGGAGTCTGGTTGTGCTGGGGTAACCTGAGAGATGGCTGTTTTAACCATTCTAATTTTTATCTGCACTGTACACATATGCGCGCCATACACACTGCTTTGTACATACACCAATGTACGATAATGCCCAAGAGAGGGTTCTGTACATCAAAGAAGAAGAAGGACAACAACTCCCTGTCCTCCAATGAAATAGCCTTTTTTCTCAATAGAAAAAATTCATGGAATTTTAATGAAATATGTTATTCTTAAAATTTTAATGTTGATGTAAAACTTTTTATGACATATACCACCTATAATAAGGTAATTATTTTTTATTTTAAAACATTTTTATTATCTTATAGTTCCCATTTTTTTTTTATTTATAATGCTAATTTTCCCAATAAGAAAGCCACAGAATGTAAAATAAATCAAGTAAAATATCATTGTTGATCTCAATACTAGGGCTTACACCATGGAGCTAACTGGTGTGACGATGCGTCGTCACAGGTATACAATTGCGTCAGGGAGTCAACTCTTTGACTCAGTGGTTCAAGCATTGGACTTGCACACCAGCGGACCAGGTTCGATATGGGGCCAGGTCGAGTTTTTTTACACTGTAGTAACATTTCAATTACCAGCTTGTGTATTTTCCTGAAGTTGTCATTTAGTTTTAAATGCAAAACTGATCGCTGAATGGGTAGATGTAGGGTAAATAACTTTGCTAGATTTATAGTAACACATCAGGTCTGTTGATTTTTTGAAGTTAAGACAAAGGGATCAGCGTGAAAAAATAAGACTTAGAAATGGGTATGACTCTCTTATCTTGTATAATACTCACATCTTGTGACTTTATCGTCGTTGTCGTCCCCGGGTGGTGGTTCTGGTGGTAGAGGAGGGTTTTCTTCACCTGGTGGCATCGGCATCATATCTGGACGAGGCGGTACTCCACCCACCATTTGTCCCTGCATACCCGGGTGCCAGGCGAACTGCTGTGGCTGCATTGGTACCATATGGACTTGTGGCTGCATGTATCCACCCTGCATCTGCTGCCATACTGGATACATACTATTTTTTTTATATTGACCAGTTTTCTTAAAACAATAGATCGTTTCCCCCCTGTAGCTTAATAAATGCTTGAGAGGCCGAGACGGTGCGCTTTTCCTGTCGGTTAGACACTACTAATTCTGCTATAAATTTTTAGTCTCTCAAAGAGTCTTAACATATCATTAAAACGTAAAGGTTTGTAGTGCATTTGAAATTAAAAATTAAAGATTATTGATTCATTTAAGGAAAAGAAAGTGTACCGAATAAAAAATAAATATAACTGTTGATAAAGTCTTATAAAGAGTTGGTGCAGGCAGACCTTTAAACGGTGCTGCTTTTTGTAAGTACCCGGACAAATAATCCTGTGCTAACAATCGTTATTTAAATTATTACATATCTATTTATTTGTAGTAGGTACAAGAAAACACACACACACATGCACACATTTAAATTAGGGTATGTGTATATCAAGAAAATCAAACAATAATCGTATCATCGTAACAAATTTTTAATCAGGACCTGTTTAGAATATATCCTAGTGCCGTTAGTTGGGGTCGCCTTCTAGATCAGCGCGCATACTTTTTTTTCCTATGTCACAAGGTAATGAAGGACTGTTTCCTGCAGGCATAAAAACGACAATATATATATTGCGAAAATATTCATCACACTTAAATTGATCTTCGACAACTTTATTCCAACATACACCAACAAAAAATGTTCGTAATCAACCTGGCCATAAACGATTATTTTTTTTGTGCGGCATAAATATGCCTACATTCAGATTGGTCAGTTAAATATTGTAATAAAATGACGATGGACGTATATATAAGCATATTTTGTTGGTGTATGTTGGAATAAAGTTGTCGAAGATCAATTTAAGTGTGATGAATATTGTCGCAATCTTAATAATATTGCTTATTAGGTTCAACGTCCCGCCGATTTGGAGACCATGTCTACTTGAGACAGATGTAGTGCTACTGCAGTGCTGACACACTATTGACTTGACTATTTGAGTTTACCGTCGCTTCGACAGTATTTCAGTCATATAGCCACGTCTAGTTAATTGCAGGTGGAGGAAGACCCCGAATGCACGGAGGCATCCGGGTAGAACCACCGATCTACCGCAAGCTAGCTGGAAGGCTTCCTCACATGAAAATTCGAATGACCCTGCTGGGATTCGAACCCACGCGGTGAGGGGCTGACACACTATTGTGATATACGTATATATGAAAAAATTGAACATGATATATGTTACTCTTATTTGATATATACATATATCATTAAGACATATATCATCAACTTAATTGCAAACTATTTTTGTGCCATAATATGTTGTGACATTACTGTGCGATAAATATAGGATCTCACATGAGTATTAAATGAGTTCAAGAAAATGGTAAAAAGCGAGCCTCTGGCGCGTTTTTTTTCTACGTTGTTTTTATCCAATGAATTGTATAAGGTTAAATGACGTCATGACGTTGTTTATTACACGTGTTAAATATAAGAAAATATGCAATGGTTATATTAAACGGAAAACAAGGAACGCCATGTGATACAATGTGTTATTATATATATAACGTACGCATGTATTATACTCGTAGTATTTACGAGTATATGTTTGGGACGTCAATTTGATGACGCAATTGATTCTTGATATATATAATTGTGCTCCGACGGTGCATGCTTAGTGTGTGTGTGTATGAGGATTTCAGATATTTTCGTGCATTGCAACATGTATTCTGATATCGCTTGAGTTTATAGACCAGACAATGGACTCGAAATCCTAGACGGACATGTAGCAAGAGTGAACATGCCTCCATGCACACACCTGCGCACGCATACTCAGCCCTACCTTATAATGGGACCGCTATCAGATATCCAGGAAACAGTTGGTGTAGTTCACCTTGAACCCCTTGCCGAGAACACACCACTGGGAAAATACCCCCCACAACTCGAGGAGGAACCATGCGTGGGATTGACTGTAATATATAATGTGATTCATCATCTAATTTCGCATGTACCGCTGGTAATACTTATCTTGATCGTTAAAGAAGCAGACCTGGGCCCAACATCCTCCTGTATGTACTTATTTTGTCATAAAACTGTCATTTTAATTACCCAATCGCTCATGTCTGTTAAAGTGAAATAAAAAAAAATTTGAATTCTCCCCCCTTGTCCTGTGTTTGCATTTCGCTTAATAAAAATTAGAACTATATGAAGAATGTGAAAGACACCGTTATATTCAAGATGCTAGTTCAAATACTGCTTTAATGAGAAAAGGAAAATTAAAGTCTGTCGCCACCATTTAAAGGTTAGTCAATCGTCTCTCAATTTTGTTTTAGAAATTTTCATTAAGAATTTGTCTTGTTGAAAACATAAAAATGCAAAAAAAATAAAAAAATAATAATAATAATAAATAAATAAATAAATAAAATGTACTATTATTTTCATTTACATTTTTGTAGTTTAATCAATCTATCATTTCTAAATTGTTAAAGTGCCTAAATAGCAATTCACTAGCTCTGGTGACAGACCTACAGTGAAATATTAAATTTTAATCTTGATTAAAATGAATACTTAAAATTAAGCTCCACATCGAATTATTTTCAGATCCACTCAAGCTATTTTTATTTTCATATCTATATTGTCATTGGTCGAAGGGGTTTATTTTGCATATGTGCCAATAAACGTTGGAACTTGAAACTTGGTAAATTTTTATCATCATACGACTTTTATTTCACATTTGATCAAACTGTAATATGTATTTGCTGGCGATGGCTTTTTGTTTCTCGGTTGTTTCATACACTCTGAATATTGTGTATTGGTAGACATGTATTCTTATTAATCAATACACACAGATCATCTTTTAAGATGCATGTACAATACAAGACAATGCCATATAATACAATACAGTGCAATATTTCTTTATTGTCGGAAAATACATCATGTAAACTAGCTATGTATATAGCTTTTGACCGACACAAAATGTATACACAAATGTATGTTCCTGTGACCGTATTCGAATCATCATCATATTGGTTTGCCTCTAGATGAAAAAAATAAATAAATAAATAAATAAATGTACGGAATCCTATATTTTCTGAAGTATTTAATATCTACCTTTATATACATTTGTTATCAAACCTTTTTAATAAAGAAGCAGAAATGATCTCTATAGATATCATTGATTTTTAGTTGAGTCAAAAATTGACTCAAGTTGCTTTGTGGTCCTCATCTTTGGATATTTTTTTATATATTTTATGAAGTCTGTCAAAATATATATTATAATCATGAATACCGAAAACTTATTTGTGCATGAAAAATTTCCGAATTGCATGCTACCGTATAACGACATGTATATGTATTACTTCATAGGTGTGACGATGGCCTATTATGCTGAAATCGTAATAAATGTTTGTTCTAATATGTTCTATAACAAAGCGGTGTAGTCAAGAAGCAAAAACTACCATGCGTACTTGTTCTTTCTTTCTTTCTTTCTTTCTTTTCTTCTTTTTTTGCTTGCCCTCTAACAAATGTCTTACAGTGATATAATTGAATTTAATTATTAATTATTGATCAATATTTTTTAAATGATTTATTAATGGACTATTATCTGATCTGGAAGACTCACGTTCATTTTAATACCGTCTACTTGTAACACAATATATTATCATACAATTATATATTTTTATGTTAATATCATACAAATTTGTTACATAAAACTGTTAAGAATTCAGAATTAAATGCAAAACATCCACTATATCATCGTCATCAACAGAAGCAGCACTTCGCCGATATGCATTCTTAACCGGAAGAGCTGAACTTGGAAAATCCATAAAACTGTTTTTGGAAAATAAAAAAACAAAAAAAAAAAAAAAAAAAAAAAAAAGTAGTCATTTTCAATATTGATATGGTTAGTATGAATAATTTATCATAAGTATAGAGAAATGCATATTCTGTTTTAATCATATGAATAACTCAAAAATAACTGTTAATTTATATATATATATTTTATATATTTATGCATGATGTTTATAATTTTAAGCTAACCTTTCTTTCAATTCACTGTTTTGGGCTAAGTGGCCTCTTTCTTTCTCTCTCTCTCTCTCTCTCTCTCTCTCTTTCTCTCTGTATGTGTGACAGATTGTTTTAATCGTTCGAGTTTCAATTTATGAATACACTATTTATCATATTAAAAATGTCCTAACTTTCATGCATAAATAGTAATAATCACCCTTTTAGAAATAAAAAAAAGGATGTAAGTAAGAGTCTTAATTAAAGCGGGTGGCATCTTCCATTAGGCGTTTGTTTGGCTGGCTTGGGTTCATGACAGAACCACAGGATCACCATATGTAAATGGAGTGATGTTGATAAATAGAGAAAGTTATGAGAAAAAAATCCTAATTGTCAAACTGAAAACAAAAATGTCTGCATAATATCAATTTTCCAAAATTTATTCCAACTTATATGCATATGATCACACGTGTGTGTGGTCAACAGGAGGGTAAAATAATAAATGTGGATGTATATTCAATGCAAATTGATATATAAGTTAAAAACGACAATGTATGGAAGTACGTAATCAACAATTTACAGTTTATATATATATAAAATAAATCCTTTTAGCACATATGCATAAGTAATTAATATCATCTAGGCATAGTTAGCGAGTATCAACATGTTTTATTACTATTATAAAAAACAAAACAACAACAGCAACAGCACAAAATAAATAAATAAATAAAAAACAAAACAAAAAACAAACAAAAAACAAAAAAAACACACACATTTTTTTTACATATTTGATTTGTCACGTGAAAGTAAATCAACAAGTTATGGGACATTTGATCGCTTCATCTAATTTTAAGGACATTTCAGAATGCAATAGAATTCGTCTCCTAAACCAGCGCATACCAGGTACGTACAAATAACGGATTATTATTACATTTTAATAATACTTTCAAAAATTTTAATCATCAATTTAGTTGCTACAATTAGTATATGCAGAGGGTGATATAGCTATCATCGCCACCATTATTAGTATTGTCATTTAGAATGAGATAAATCTAATTTTATTAAAAAAAGAAAAGAAAAACAAATGTAAGCAACAAAACTTTCATTCTCGTGGAATACTAAAATGTTTTTTGCTTCAGGCTTTTAAAGGAAAAAAAGAGACTGTAATGTTTTGAATATTTTCTAAATTAATGAATTAAATAGACTGAAAAATGCTAGAACTTTGCAAACCGGTTTGTAAACTGAAATTCCTGAGTGTAATAATTAACCATAAATAAAGTGGTGGTGTTGATAGTCTGCTGTTTGAGTGTCAGCATTGCGACTTATATTCTTTTATATTATCAGAAAAAAACAACAACTATATATTTCCTCTGAAAGAACCAAAAATGATGTTTTATTTTATGTTTAATTACGTCAGGAAAAATAGAAGAAAAAAAATGAACACAAATACATTAAGTATAGAGCAAGCTTTTGAGTTAGAAAATTGCAAAACAATATACAACAAGAATAGAAGATTGGAAACATACCTAATCGTTAAAAAATTATATAAAAATATAGCAACATATTCTTTTGTATCGAATTTATTTATTTATGGATGCACATGTAGATGACATTATTATAATTTGCTTTAAACGTTTTAAAATGCACTAGTATTTATGTACTAAATTTCATCTGATGATTAATCTAGATATTTGTAAATCAACATTGTACAATTATAAATTATGTTATATTTATTCACAAATTTCCATGTTTACAATCTAGTTTTCAATGATCAGTCAGTGGTTTCATCATTTATATTTTTGCTATTTGATGTGTAAAGTTTCAAAATATTTTTTTATGTGGAAATAGTGCCTTTTACTCTATTTTGATTTGTATGTATGAAAAAATATTCGAACATTTTTTTGCATTGAATATAATAGATGTAATTTAAATCAATTCTGAAGAATTTATGTTAATGCATAATTTCTGATATGAAAATTGTTATCGTTATGAAGTCCATTTTACAAGCATACTTTAAATACCCAAATACCTGGATAATGTATATCATTTAAATGCTAAAAATATACTGTTCATTTAGTAAAATCCACCTATCCTTCTTAATTTAACTATCTTATGGCATATCTTGAGAGAGAGAGAGAGAGAGAGAGAACAACGGTTGACTCGTCATGTCTGTGATGCTTTCCTCTCCCATATCAGAGATAGTTCTGTCATATATTTGATTATGCATCACATTTTTACATTTTGCTAAGCAAACAAAGGTTATCTGTACCCCTCCGCCATGTATCGTAAGTTGTATTCATATTGTCTCAGTGTCGTTTTAGATCATGTTATGTTTATGTTTGCGTTATATGAATTATTTTTAATTTTATCATATTTTTCTTTAGAATGTGTGTGTGTGTGTGTGTGTGTGCGATTTAACAATTAACAATGGTACTGATGGTGTCTGGATAGCTTAGTGGTAACGAGCATTGCTTTTCACCAATGCGCCCCGGGTTCGATTCATCAAAGACCTATTTTGTTTAATAGGTCTTTTGATTTATGGTTACGTATACGTGAGAGGGCACAGTGGTCGCCCGTCCAGGCACGTGGGCACAGTGGTCGCCCGTCCAGGCACGTGTCTTTCTCCGGTTTTCCCCTCACATCAATGACCAGATACACCGCCACAAGAGCAATCGAGAGTGATTGATATAAGTTTTGAGAATTTGGTTCGTAATCAATGTAAAATAAATAAAGTTTGAATAGAAAAAAAAGTGATGCTGTTTCATATCGCAGTTATATTGATCTACACTCACTATACTTTCTTCTGGTAAAATATAACAAGTGAGAGGCATATACTCATTCAATTCATAACTCAAATAAATATTTTAATAGAGTTATTGTATACAAACAAACTATTGTTTGAATAATAAATACCTCATGAAAAAACACACACGATATGTATAGCAAATTAAATTTAGAGGTATTGCAGCAAACTCGGAAAAGTTTTTGTCTCGTTATCTTCAAGGGTTTTGGCCGTTTGTCAACATGTTCAAAAATGATAATTTGAATTATTTGATTATTTAGGAATAGTTTGTTGATTACATGTATACAATGATAACTTAAGATCTATGTAAAGTCTTTAAATAGCGCAGAGTGTGTGTGTGTGTGTGTGTGTGTGTTACCTGAAAAAGGGGCACCTTTTCATAGCCGTTAATGGCTATTAAGTCTCAAGTTTCAGATGTTTTGGTTTTATGCAGTCTATTTAACTATATTGCGCAATTAATAAAGTACATCCAAAATAGCCCCCACCCCCACACACACACACACAATCTCTAGCATCCTCAGAAATTTTGCCCAGGAACCGATGAAAATCAAAGTTTGCTTCTAATTAACACTTACCTTTTTTGCAAAAAAGTGAGTTGCTGAAAACAATGTCATTCAATATCAAAACTTCAGAAAGAAAGTCATATGTACATCATGATGGTCATATAATGCTCAAATATGTATATGAAATATACTTCAAAAAAAGAATTAACGAACGCTTTAGTGCCCTACCGAGCACCTTTTTTATTATTGATTGACCTCGACACCTGAAATACGAATATCATTTTATTTGCCCTAGGCACAAAACATTATGGTCACATAAATAGTGTATATGTCAAACATAAGTTTAAACCACAGGATCATATGGCCAGGTATTTATTATCAGAGAAAAACAACAGCTTTGCAAATGGATGCATGTTTCTCTGTCTGTCACTGTGAATGTAAGGTTTAAGCGTCAATGTCAAGGTTATATTTGACAAAAGAAATTACACTACTAAAATATTGTGTACATGTTTTGCGTTATAATATGAATTATGCCCACATCTTAGCCAGGGTTAAAAGGTTATTTTGTAATTAAAGCTAGTTATATATACAAAGTAACATTTCCACTAGAATGACCCTGTTTCAACAAACCTGACTTAGATTTATTTAGGTAACTCTTTAAAAAAAGCTTCAAGAAGATCACTTTACAAATGCGGACTCCTAGATTTAATCATACAGGATACATATTATTTTTCTATAATTTGACATTGTAACCGATGCTAGAGACAATATTTTTGGTAGTTTTATGGTTTAACATATCGCCAACAATAATTCAGTTAAATTGAGGCACAGTCCATTTTAAGCCAATATAGTGATGTCATCATTTTGATTCATGGACACCACACCCTAAGTATCCGGACACCGAACAGAGTTTTTTTTTGTATTTTTTTGAACAGAGTTCTTAAATGACCTCTCATGTCGAACGCAGGCACGGGGAGACTATACCGGCACCATTTTATATGACAACTGTCGCTTACGAAATTCTCGAGTTGGACGCTTTACTACTGGGCCCGAATTTTAACTGAAACAAAACATACACACTTATTGAAAATTATTTTATAAATGAAACATGATAATGGTGATAATCATAAACCAGGATTCCTTCAGACAATGCCCACTGCTATTCAGCCCTTATAACAGTAATGTTTTTGACAAAATTAAGACTTTGGCAATGCACTGTAAATGTTACAGATATATGTCGGACGTTACGTTTCCCTTAAAATCATTTTTAATTACAGACATATGGAAAATAAAGAGGGACAGTATTATTCCCGATTACGATGCACCGTATTTTTTATTTATCCATTGCATACTGGGAAATATTCAGGCTGTATCATAGAATGCTATTCGTGCCATTTGCATATATCGTGTAGAACAAATAGTCGTATAACATACGATATAGTTTATAAATATTATCCAGGAAAAAAAAACAATGCAATATATGAACACACGCTAGGGAATAATGGAGTTCCTTCATACAATCTTACCACGCCATTGTTCATACCTTTATATACATACAGAAAAATAGACACACAACGTGTCTGACTGATATCTTGTTTAATTAGGGTCCGGCTGCCTGCCCAGCTCTGTGCGCGGACCCCAGAGTGTGACTCCTAACTCCTGAAAAAAAAATGTTTTAGAAGCAGAAAAAGGGTCAAATTTTAAAGAAAACCTGTACACACAACGTGTCCTTATCATATCAAGTTATATTCTCTTAATCAGTTCCCTCCCTCACAGTGATTGCTCTAAAACGTTTACACGGAAAACAATTCATAAGTGAGACCGGTTTCTTTGAAGTTGTCCGAGTGTCTCACAACATAGGCCACTCTGTGAGGGATGCGACGCTGCTGCCGCCAGTGAGCCGTAAAACCCTCCCACTTACACCGTCACGGGTCAACTGCACTAGAATTCTTCTCGACCAGATTTTGAAGTAAAAGTAAAGTGCCTATCTGATTTCCCTAAACATCATGCCAATAGCATCAATAAAGATAAAATAAGAAAACACGATGAGTGCGTTTTTGTTCAGTTCTGTATCTCATTTCAAATGACAATTCATGATAACCGCTCTAACCGAAAATGATAAAAATAGCATCATAATAATAATACTGACACTTTTGTTTTTAATTCCAATCATAACACAAGTACGCTCGCTTTGACTGCATGGTAACTCTGTATTCTGTACTGTAAATTGATTGTAGGTGTAGAAAAGTAATTTGTTTCACACGCCTGGATCCTGTAGAAGGGGTTGGGGTGGGGATATTACATTTCACTCTACTGTAAATAAGTTAATAAACACTGAAAGAGAACAGAACACAACTTCTTTGGTATTAAAACATGTTTTAATTGTATTTCATATATATATATATATATATATATATATATATATATATAATAAGTAAATATCATCACATTAGAACTGAAGTCAAAGTTTTGCTAACGGGGGGAAATGCAAAGGCATTTTTTTTCTGATAGAATGCATTCCTGATATATCACTCGTAATTTTAATGAAAATGCTTATAATGGTAGACATTTAATTAGTTTGAGATTTGATTATTTAATATGATAATATAGGATTTGCATTTTTTTTTCTTTCCAAAGTAAAGCAAGCCTTAAGAAGTTTCGTAAACATGACCCCATACTACAGCATAATCAATGAATAATTAATAAATCACATATTTCTGACATTAAATGGGGTCAAGGATTTGTCATGACCTTCCAACAAGAACTTGTTCACAGATCGACGTGAAATAAATATATTTAAACTAAATTAAAAAAAAAAAAAAAAAAAAAAAAAGTATGTACGTACCTTCATTCTTCCCCTTAAAATTGACAGTGTTTTAATTTCATTTCACAATAAACTGGCTTACTCGTTCGTCTCACTACATTTATTTTCACACATTGCGCATCTGTTTACAGCGTCTGTAAAAGAACCACATCTTCTGTTTGGCTTACTTGGTACAAACATCTATTATCTAACAATGTACATCTTTATGGGTTTCAGAACAATATCTAGCAGAGAACTCGGACGTAAAGACTTAAAAATTCGAAATCTTAATGAAAACAAAAAATCACAAAACTATTAATAATTTATCAAAATATTTGTAATTTGCTGTTATAGAAAGAAATCGTATTCAAAATGCATAACATGCTATTATATTACCATAAAACTGGCATGTATGTATGTATATCGTAATTTCCGCTTCAATATAAATGATTATAACATGTAAATCACAAAAACAAACTGAACATTAGAGATGCAATATACAAATACGATAAAAATGAGAGAGAGAGAGAGGTAGAAAGAGAGAGAAAGAGAAAGCACAAACAACGACCACCTAGAAATAACATAAATAACATATTTACACTTTCAAGTTGCTTAAGAAAAATGGGTTACTATTATCAATTAAGAACTGCACTCGGGACACAATGCCATGGGTTACCATTATCAATTAAGAACTGCACTCGGGACACAATGCCATGGGTTACCATTATCAATTAAGAACTGCATTCGGGACACAATGCCATGGGTTACCATTATCAATTATTACCATTATCAATTAAGAACTGCATTCGGGACACAATGCCATGGGTTACCATTATCAATTAAGAACTGCATTCGGGACACAATGCCATGGGTTACCATTATCAATTAAGAACTGCATTCGGGACACAATGCCATGGGTTACTATTACCTATCAATAATTGTAGACGGGACACAAAGCCACAAAAGATCATAAAACTATTGATAATTTGTCAAAATATTTGTATTTTGTTTATAAAGAAAGAAATCGTATTCAAATATGCTATTATCTTACCATAGAACTGGAATTTTAATGTACATTACAAAACATTTTACACAGAATCTTCTTGTAAACGGACCTAAAAATGAAAATATATATACATATATAAATATATGTGTCATTTCTATGCATAATATTTTACATTGTCTTACACTTTGCATTGTTACACATCTTGTTGCCTATAAATGCTTTTTGTGCTATTTAATGCTAAAAAAGATTATGATATGTTATGTCATAGGTTGCTCTTATTTGTTCAGCATTGTATTCGGGACACAATTCCATCTGTTGCTAATATTTATAATGTTTTGCTATGATTTATTAAGTATTGTACCTGGGACATTATCCCATGACTTACCATTATCTATTAAGTATTGTACCCAGGACACAATGCCATGAATTTCCATCGTTAATTGGGATTACCTATTAAGTAATGTACCTTAGACACAATCTCATGGATTACCATTAACTGTTAAGTATTGTACTCAGGAAATTATGCCATATGTTACCATTATCTATTGAGTAATGCTATTATGTATTGTATTTGGGACAAAATGCCATGGGTTACCATTATCTATTCGGGACACAGTGTCATGGGTTACTATTACCTTTTAATAATTGTAGTCGAAACACAATGCCATTGATTGCCATTTTGTATTTCGTATTAAACTCGGGACGCTATGCCATGGGTTACTATCCTCTATTACGGTAAGTATTGTACTCGGAACACCATTCCATGGGTTACCATTATCTATTAAGTATTGTATTCGATGCATTCTGCCATGGGTTACCATTATCTACATCGTCGAATACCCACGGCCGATCGGTAGCGAAACGGAATAAGTCAGCCGGGGGTCTTCGACGATGCATTATCTATTAAGTATTATACTCGGGACACTACACCATGAGTTATCATCATCTAGTTATAATTGTAGTCGGGACATAATGTCGTTTCTATGGATTGCGATTTCTTAGCTAACAATGCGCTCGGAACACACTGTCATAGATTGCGATAATGGAGTGGGATAACTTACCAAGCAGTGTAACAGGCATTATCAAATATAGTCATGGCGAGGTTACTTATCTAACAGTTTATAATAAAATATAGCCATGGCGTGCGGTTACTTATCTAACAGTGTATAATCAAATATAGTCATGGCGTGCGGTCACTTACCGAACAGCGTATTATGACATATAGCCATGGCGTATGGTTTCTTATCCAACAATCCATTATCAAATATAGTCATGGCTTGCGGTTTCTTATCCAACAGTGCTTTATCAAATATAGTCATGGCGTGCGGTTACTTATCCAACAGTGCATTATCAAATATAGCCATGGCGTGCGGTTACTTATCCAACAGTGCATTATCAAATATAGTCATGGCGTGCGGTTACTTATCTAACAGTGCATAATCAAATATAGTCATGGCGTGCGGTTACTTATCTAACAGTGCATTATCAAATATAGTCATGGCGTGCGGTTACTTATCCAACAGTGCATTATGAAATATAGTCATGGCGTGCGGTGACTTATCCAACAGTGCATTATGAAATATAGTCATGGCGTGCGGTTACTTATCTAACAGTGCATTATCAAATATAGTCATGGCGTGTGGTTTCTTATCCAACAGTGCATTATCAAATATAGTCATGGCGTGCGGTTACTTATCTAACAGTGCATTATCAAATATAGTCATGGCGTGCGGTTACTTATCCAACAGTGCATTATGAAATATAGTCATGGCGTGCGGTTACTTATCTAACAGTGCATTATCAAATATAGTCATGGCGTGCGGTTACTTATCCAACAGTGCATTATGAAATATAGTCATGGCGTGCGGTGACTTATCCAACAGTGCATTATGAAATATAGTCATGGCGTGCGGTTACTTATCTAACAGTGCATTATCAAATATAGTCATGGCGTGCGGTTACTTATCTAACAGTGCATTATCAAATATAGTCATGGCGTGCGGTTACTTATCTAACAGTGCATTATGAAATATAGTCATGGCGTGCGGTTACTTATCAAACAGTGCATTATAAATATAGTCATGGCGTGCGGTTACTTATCTAACAGTGCATTATCAAATATAGTCATGGCGTGCGGTTACTTATCAACAGTGATATAATATAGTCAGGCGTGCGGTTACTTATCTAACAGTGCATTATCAAATATAGTCATGGCGTGCGGTTACTTATCCAAAAGTGCATTATGAAATATAGTCATGGCGTGCGGTTACTTATCTAACAGTGCATTATCAAATATAGTCATGGCGTGCGGTTACTTATCTAACAGTGCTTTATCAAATATAGTCAGGACGTGCGGTTACTTATCCAAAAGTGCATTATGAAATATAGTCATGGCGTGCGGTTACTTATCCAAAAGTGCATTATGAAATATAGTCATGGCGTGCGGTTACTTATCTAACAGTGCATTATCAAATATAGTCAGGACGTGCGGTTACTTATCCAAAAGTGCATTATGAAATATAGTCATGCGCGGTTCTTGGTTACTTATACTAACAGTGCATTATCAAATATAGTCATGGCGTGCGGTTACTGATCTAACAGTGCATTGATCAAATATAGTCATGGCGTGCGGTTACTTATCCTAACAGTGCATTATCAAATATAGTCAGGACGTGCGGTTACTTATCCAAACAGTGCATTATCAAATATAGTCATGGCGTGCGGTTACTTATCAAAAAGTTCATTATCAAATATAGCTATGGCGTGCGGTTACTTATCTAACAATGCTTATCAAATATAGTCATGGTGTGCGGTTACTTATCTAACAGTGCATTATCAAATATAGTCCATGGCGTGCGGTTACTTATCAAACAGTGCATTATCAAATATAGTCATGGCGTGCGGTAACTTATCAAAGTTCATTATCAAATAATCAGGCGTGCGGTTTCTTATCTAAAGTGCATTATCAAATATAGTCATGGCGTGGGTTCTTATCCAACAGTGCATTACCCAAATCATGGCGTGTGGTTTCTTATCCAACAGTGCATAATCAAATATAGTCATGGCGTGCGGTTACTTTACCAAATACAGTCATGGCGTGTGGTTTCTTATCTAACAGTGCGTTACCAAATATAGTCATGGCGTGCGGTTACTTATATAACAGTGCATTATCAAATATAGTCATGGCGTGTGGTTTCTTATCCATCAGTGCATAATCAAATATAGTCATGGCGTGCGGTTACTTATATAACAGTGCATTATCAAATATAGTCAGGACGTGCAGTTACTTATCTAACAGTGCGTTATCAAATATAGTCATTACGTGCGGATACTTATATAACAGTGCGTTATCAAATATAGTCATTACGTGCGGTTACTTATATAACAGTGCATTATCAAATATAGTCATGACGTGCGGTTACTTATATAACAGTGCGTTATCAAATATAGTCATAACGTGCGGTTACTTATCTAACAGTGCATTATGAAATATAGTCAGGACGTGCGGTTACTTATCCAACAGTGCATTATCAAATATAGTCAGGACGTGCGGTTACTTATCCAACAGTGCATTATCAAATATAGTCAGGACGTGCGGTTACTTATCCAAAAGTGCATTATCAAATATAGTCAGGACGTGCGGTTACTTATCCAAAAGTGCGTTATCAAATATAGTCATGGCGTGCGGTTACTTATCTAACAGTGCATTATGAAATATAGTCATGGCGTGCGGTTACTTATCCAAAAGTGCATTATCAAATATAGTCATGGCGTGCGGTTACTTATCTAACAGTGCATTATCAAATATAGTCATGACGTGCGGTTACTTATCTAACAGTGCATTATCAAATATAGTCATGGCGTGCGGTTACTTATCTAACAGTGTATAATCAAATATAGTCATGGCGTGCGGTTACTTATCTAACAGTGCATTATCAAATATAGTCATGGCGTGCGGTTACTTATCCAACAGTGCATTATGAAATATAGTCATGGCGTGCGGTTACTTATCTAACAGTGCATTATCAAATATAGTCATGGCGTGCGGTTACTTATCCAACAGTGCATTATCAAATATAGTCATTGCGTGCGGTTACTTATCCAACAGTGCTTTATCAAATATAGTCATGGCGTGCGGTTACTTATATAACAGTGCATTATCAAATATAGTCATGGCGTGCGGTTACTTATCCAACAGTGCATTATCAAATATAGTCAGGACGTGCGGTTACTTATATAACAGTGCATTATCAAATATAGTCATGACGTGCGGTTACTTATCTAACAGTGTATTTTTATGTATTGTACCCGGGATAGAATACCATGGGATACGATTATTCATCAAGCATTTACTCAGATCAGAATTCCATCGGTTGCAATTATCTGTCAAGCATTGGACTAGACACACTACCATAGGCTCCGAATATTGATAAAGTGTTGTACCCAGGAAATAATGTCAATGCCATATGGCGCGGTTGTTTATATTTATTAAGCATTTTATCTGGACACAATGTCACGGGCGCTTTTATTTATTAAGCACTGTATCCGGAATATAATGTCATGGGTTGTTATTATTTAGTAAGTACTGTACTCGGGGAAAATGTCAAATGTATAGCGAATATCATCATTTCAGATTTTGTATCAATTTAGAATTGTACTTCAATAACTTTTATTTCATGATACAATGACACCAATAAATTTTAATGTATAATATCGACGCGTGATAAAACCAGAATCTACAGCATTGGCAAATATCTATTTTAATGTGTTTTTGAAATTCATTGTTAGAGTTAATACATGAGAAGAGAAGATAAAATATCAAGACAATTTCAGCGAGATTGTGTAATTTTTTACCCCCGTTCTTTATTCTTATTTTCACATAAAATATACTCAGGTAAAGGTATTCGCAAATTAAAAAAGGTATATCTCCCAATGTTTCTACTGCTTTCATTGATAAAGATGTTGTTTGCCCATCAAAATATAGCAGGTATACTTTATACTATTTATAATGTAAAGTGACTTATGAAATATCTGTGTGTGATGCGAAAATTTTTTACTGAATATAATATTTCCTTCAAATATGACATGTGTCTCAGACGAAAGCTGAAAAAGAACTGAGTATTATGGAGTTCATTATTCTATAAGTATATTACTTTTTGCATATATCTAATACAGACGACATGATATTTATACATTATTTACACATGTATGTGTTATTAATCGTCATTTGGAATTAATCTATTTAAAATTAATTTTTAGATTTTTTTTACTGAACTTTTGAGAAGCCTTATTCAAAGTTGCAGTGAAGAAAATATTTTTCAGATATGATTTGTTAATCTTTTACATTGGAGTGATTGTTTTTGAAAATAGAGATATGTTCATGTGATCTAACGTTATTGGATGGAGGAATTGGTAGTTATATTAAAATGGTTGTAAGTCAAACCATTATGTTAGATCACTGTGTTATCAACTTTTGTACAAAATTAGTTTGTATCCATAATAAAAATAAACAATGATTACAGAACTGATAAACAGAAAAAAAAAATCTGTGAAAATAAGAATTTGAAAACAGCAAAATGTGCACACGTTCAATCAATCAATGCCATAGAGTCTTAGAGAGTATCAAAGTATTGGTCTGATGATGATGTATTTAGATTGATGTTTTTCAATAAAATATACTATAGCTATTTAGTATTTACAAGGGTTGAAATAATAATAAAATATTGGTGAATAAAATGAACCACAATATATTATTTTTTATAAAATGACGCTGATTCTGATGCTGAATTTCGTCATTTGTACACCATGTACAATGGATGAAGTTGTCATTAAGTTCTCTGAAATTGGATTATTTTTTTAATCCTTTCCCTCATATAGACTCATTTTGACGCACTCAGTAGGTACCACATAAAGCCTGATCTGCAGAAAACCACAGTTAAACCTTACCAAATTTAATTACAAAATCCTCATTTCCAGACCACTGAGGAGCAGCGAACAGCATAAAACCTGATCAGCCTGCGAGTTACTGCTGATCTGGTTTTATGCTGTTCGCATAGGTCTTTTCATGGTGTCCTCTATGAGGGAAAGGGTTAAAGAATTTGTCTGATTCTATTTAATTTATTTTAATAATAGATTTTTAAATGTTTTTTTTTTTTTTTAATATATCTTCTAGCTGACTCACGAAGAATATATACATAAAACAACGGTTGAATCATGAACGTAATTGTAGAGCCACACGATTATTGTGTTGTTCTCGTAAAGTGTTTTGTGATATTTTGAATCATAGATTTACAAAATTAATAGAAAACTATCATGCATATACAGAAATACACACTTGTTTGGATAAGGTATTGAAGCTGTTGATAATACATACGTATTATATGACATTATATCATACCAAAAGGTTATATAGAACATTATTACATGAGAATTTGATTTAGCTGCAAAGTATGGTATTCCGGATACCGTAGAAAAATGTTACATGCAAATGTTAGATAAAAATGTTAAATAAAAAGTTACATATGATGGCATATGTCTTTGAATGTAAATTATTAAAGGCGATGCTATTTGTATACTGGAACTGTGTTTGTTAATTTATGCAGATGATTTTGTGATTTTGCATGTTTTAATAATTTAGAAATCACCGCCCATCTGCAACAGATGTTAGGTTTTAATGATGCATGCAGCATCAAGGAGTTTGTAGTGTTGATTTGTTTTTACATAATTATTTTAAGTCAAAGAGTTAAATGTGTTTTTATTTAAACTTGATCATCAAAGATAAAGACACACTTCTCGTGTGAAATTTTCTTTTTCTGATTTCAGATTTCAACCTCATTTAAATTTTGTTCATATTTAAATTTTGACATAGATGAGAAAAAAAGCAGCTGAAAAACCTTGAAGATGACATAAACCAGAAATAAATCCTTATTCGATAGAAAATATCAATATCGAGAATTTGTTAAATTTAATACATAGTGTACATGTCTATGTTCGCTTGCTCCTCACAAATAGTTGCAATGAAGCAGACTGATGTTATTTTAAATAGCAAAAATGATCGCCGCTTGGTGAGAAAATAGGTTTAAAACACGAATCAACAGGTTAACTACTAACCAATGTATTTCGTATAAAACTATTCATTATTCATAATATGGTCCAATAGCAGTCTCTGATTTGAACTTTATCATTTTATCTGATATTCCATTTCTCTCCAATTAAATATGCACGTCGTACCAGAAAGAACAGTTGTTGTTTGGTTGTTAGTTTTATTATTATTGTTGATTTTTGCTGTTTTTGTTTACCGGTATTATCATTGTTGCTGTAGTTGTTGATTGTGATGTTTTGTCGTAGTTGTCATCGTTGTTGCAAAAATAGTATACTGTTTAATATCATTTCAACGTCTTATGGCCAATTTCATACACGAAAAGCTTTGCGCATATTCCACTCAGTTGAAGCGAACTGGAATGTTGCGGAACAATTGCTGGAAACAATTCACATAGTTTGCTTCCATTTCACACATACTTATGCAGTTATTTCCCTTTAGTATTCGATACATCCACAAGATGTTCTTTCAGAGGAATGGAAATATTACTAGTACTAGTACTAATCTATTTCAATGGAAATGTTGATTTTTTTGTTGTTAATTTATCAAAATGCCCGTCTTTAGATTAATCAAGAATCAATCCCGAGTCATCAGAAAAGTTGAGTTTAGCTGTCAAAAACTTTTATTATTATGGTCAAATACCTAGCACTAGTCATCCATGTGTGTGTTTTCTAGATTTGTAAGATATACTTTACTTCATTTTTATCTCAAAAGTTTTGTAACGTTCTTTTTACTCAAATGTTTCCTCCATTAATTGCAATACCGCGAGACAAACGTCTGTGTGCCGGCCATTGTGACAGGATGACAGCCTGTTCACGATTTATCTCCGGCTATTCCGAGCTCTGCACACTGTAATTGCTTGCTAACATTTGGAACTCATTTGTAACGGAGCGCTTCCTTGCAGAACGAAACTCTTTAGACAGCGGCATTTCTGGCTCTTGGGTCTCCTCTACGGGCGTTGATATATAATGTTTGTACTAAACAATACAGAATATCCTTTTCTTTTTGCTTGCTAATGATGTATCATCTACACTTTCACTGAAATGTATGATGTACGGTTGACACAGAGAATGGTGTATACATTTTTGTACGTCCATGTTGAAATAAAAACGACGATTGATACAAAACAAGCAGTCCTTCAATTTTACAAAGACTTATCAAACTCTTAACGCGTGGATCAATTCAGCCAAAACAGTTTTTTTACAACAATTTTTATTTGTTTGTCTGTTTGTGTGAATCAATTCGCTAAAAATACTATTGGTGGATTTTTATTAAATTTATGGAGGAGTTTTGTAGGTGATCCATGTCAAGAATCATTTTTCACTTTCGTCATCAGTTGAAGAGGATATCGAAGGATGGCTCCTTTTCATAAGTACGTTTAACAAGATTGTATAGATATATATGTGTCGACAATTCAATAATCAATATTTAAGCAACGTGCGGTTCTATTGTATTCACAGATAGTTCACTATACCTCGATATTCAGATTAGGTACTCATCTAAGGTGGTGTTGTTTATGTCAACGAAATATCAGCGATATCAAAAGGGCAACAAATGTCTTAAAATACAACGTTTATATAAACTATAAACATTTAAAGTATTAGATAAATATTTTTCATTGTAGAAAAAACAAGAAAAATACCTGTTACCAACACGACTCGACTCTTTCTAGTGACATCACCACTGTTATTATTATTATTGTTAAAGAACATCTGGTATCTTATTTTCCTGCAGACTAATATACGGAAGAAACTTCTTTTAAAATATATATTTACATTCCGATTTTACACATTAGATGACATTTTGACAATGTATTCAAAAACACTTCATTAAATTAATGATGTAATAAAAAGCTACAGAAAACACAAAATTTTACATGTATTATTATGACGCCATTTCTGGTGCCACTTATCGCTGTTTTGAGTGTATGTTTCAACTTCAGGCGGTATGGAACATGGCGAGTATTTTCCTAGAGCCATTACTTCATCAATGTATCACTGCTTAATCTTTTATATAAAGCATATATGTCAAATGAAAATACAATGGTTGCTTCCCATTTCGGCGTTTGAGTTTGCGCGTGAGAATACCGGAAATAAGATATGCGTACAAATTCCAATATACAGAATAATTAACGATTAACAATAAATCAGTGACATTGTAGCAGTGATTTAATTGCACCTTTCAGCGATTTCAAATATTGCGATAAGTATCAGTGTGTATAATGGTTCTTCTCTCTATACCTGAATATCTTTGACAGCACATGAAAAATGATACTCTGTTTCCACAAGATTACAAGTACGTAATTTACAAATACTATCTTCTCTATGTATATTTTTTCATTTTTCTAAGATCAACACTATTAATTTTATCTAAATACTCTTTAAAATCAACTCTAACTTTAGAATACGTACAAAGTTTTGGTAAATTATTAATAGATGTGGTCCATTTCTGAATATACTGATCTCTGAGACATATTTCAATTAAAATTTCTAACAAAGTCAACTCTTACATGGGTATTTCCAAGATGATCAATAATAGAATGTATTCTTTTGGCCCAACATGTGCTTTTTAAGTTATTGCATTTAAATGCATACATTTCGTACATAGGTAAATTACTGTTTATCGTGAATTTATACCAAAACTTGAGTGATCGCTCCTTACTCAAAAGTAACAATGGATACCCCCCCCCCCCCCCGAGCTCGCCATAAATATCAGCGTTCGGTGTTTGTTTCTTAACACCAGGAACATTTTATGTCACGTATATACTGCATGTATAATACTGAACATATGTATACTTATAAACAACATGAGAAATTATTTTTCTTAGTGGGCTCCCTTTTCTCACACTTAGAATTAATTTATTTTTTTACTTCTTTTCTTTTCTTTCTCTTTTGCTTTACTAATGGTGTATCTTTTTCAGCCTTTTTTGTATTTTTTTGTAAGTATTTACAATGCATGCAACTCTATATGTGGTAAAATATAGTCAGAAGTTCTTTTGCTAACCCTGTAAAAACTGGATTATAAAACTTTTTTTTATACATTGTTTGTTGTAATGTCACCTGGGGATGGTTCCTGAACTATTGTTGACCTATAACGGAAATAATTGGGGATAACCATATAGGGGCCTCAAAAAGTACAGAGGCTATAAGTTTATTTTAAGCTTCATTTTTATTTATATAATTATTATTTTCACCAATATTTAAAGCTGTTACATGTTTGTTCTCTAGTCACTGGTTATCATACATATCTTTATGTGAGTCTGGTTAAGTGATCCTTCAATTTTTTTTTTTTTAGGAATTAACAATTCCATGAGAACTAAGGAAATTCCTCACAATAAAATTAGTTTCTTTTTTTTTTTTTTAGGTGCATACATTGCAACCATGAGTCGTTATACACATGCAAGAGTGCATAAAAAGTGCAGCCTGCAGAAGTGCAGCGGTCGGGGCTGAGATACCGGTGTCGATAGAGAGATACAACCATCTCTGGCCACTGGACCACCGACTTGGATGTCAAGCAACCGTGCTGCACTGTCTGTCTGTATGTCAAGCACTTGATGCATCTGATACGCTCTCTGTAAGTTGCGGTCAATCAGAGCACGGTAGAAAGGTTCCGAGTCACGTGAAGATCGGGGAACTTAATGACTATGTAACTTGATTTATCAAATCTTTCTTTCATCTGTCACACAGAATTTCTTTGATCGTACATTCCTATGTAAGAGTTGTCTTTTAATTAGTAAACAGATGTAAAATGCGAGGCTGAACTTTATTTGTTTTAGATACTAGTCCAAGGTTATTCTGAAAGTTAGAAGGAGTCAAATACCTAAACCTCGCAAGCATAATTGAATTAAAATATGCTACCGCTATTGGGATTGCCGTATGTTTGTCTTCGTGAACATCTGAAATATAAATACGATAAAATCAAATATTTTCGATGACCCCTCGCCCCCACCAAGAATATTAAATAATTTGTAATGGACCAATTGAAAATATTCGGTTCAGATAAATGGATTTTGTCTTTGAAACTTATCAGTGTTTAAAATTCTATAAGTAAAGACTTTACTTGACTATTTGAGTTTACCGTCGCTTCGACAGTATTTCAGTCATATAGCGACGTCCAGCTAATTACAGGTGGAGGAAGATCCCGAATGCACGGAGGCATCCGGGTAGAACCACCGACCTACCGCAAGCCAGCTGGAAGGCTTCCTCACATGAAAATCCGAATGACCTGGGTATAAGTAAAGAATGTTGGTCACTCAGACTACAGGTCAAAATAGAGTTTAAAATTTTATGCTTGTAAATCATGAGATCACAAATAAATATACTACTGGTTGGGTTCACGGGAATTTGAAAGAAAATAATATGGTAATGAACAACGTCTTACTGGTAACAAATGGGAAAAATAAATTAAGCTTTGACCTTTTATTCCATGAATATTCGTTAACAAATTAATTGACTGTACTTTAAATGGTACATGTATATAAAATAATTGAATTTTTCTTAGCCGTGCAAACTGAGTAGAATCTGAAGCAATATTGTATGAGCAAACAGAGGAGACCCTTTTGGACAGCTCGTTCAAGAATCTGGGTATCCTCTGTTTGCCGATGCATCAACATTAGTCTATTAGTCTATGTTAACTTAATGATCAATCAAATGATAAAAAACCACGGTTACCCGAGTCCCGTGAATACACGTGTACCCCAATAATCGGGATATCCAAATTTTACTGTGTTTGCCTTAACTTGAAAATCGAAAGTGGCTATTCCAAATATGTTTTAGCTCGGCTGAGTTTAAATGCAATGTTTTAACATGCTTTTGAACATGCGATATAGTGAGTAAGTACCGGTAAGCTATAAAAACAGATTATAGGACCATCAAATCCGATTCTACAGTTTTAAGGTTTGTCCACCTTAACATGTTTTGGTCAGTGTAAAAGTTTCATGCATGTACTTCAAAAATAGTAAATCTGAAAAAAAGGTTTTGCTTATTCCTTATTTTCTACTGTAGCAAAACCATGTAAAACCTCAAAATAACTCGGATATTATACATCAGCGGCATAGTTCACGCGCATAAAGACACTAATAGAGATAACTAGTAAAATGTTAAATATCCGTCTTTATGTAACTTTAATATGTTCATAACTTTTATTTTAGTTATTCAATTTCACACCCAATGAATATCATATCAAATGTCTTTTTAATGAATTTTTAACTGAATTTTTCTCTATAGTAAAAAATTATCAGTTTTTAGCAAGTATATATCTGCTTAACCATTCCTAAACTTTGATAAAGCTGTAAGTGTTCCTTTCATCTTGAAAATTACCTGTTTAATTTGATTTTTTTTTTTAAATTAAATTAAACTATTTCAAAATGATGTGATTTATTAAGTTTGACCTAGGTAAAGGACCATCTTAAGATGCATCTCAAATACAACTCCCATTGGATCCAAGTAAAAGAAATGCATGTTTTATTGGTGAATGTCTATATAGGCAGCAAAATCTTTATTTGCATACCCTATTGGTAACGAAGGTGCTAATATTATGGTAATATCTACCCATCATTAAATTGTGATCATGGTCCATCAAGTGATCTTGGGCTTAGTAGACTTCTTGCAAAAACATTTAACTCTAAGTCAGTGGATAGTTGCATCTGCACTAAAGTTTTCAAAGCATTAGAAGGACCATGATTATAATTTAGTGATGAATGGATTACCTTAATCTGACTTCTAGTTGGCTGCATGAAGAAGCTTTTTATTTCCACCAACATTGAAGAGTATAACATATATATACACGTGAACGTGTAACATTTACGTATAAATCTATTTGAGTATCAAATGAACTTATCAATAATTTAAATTCACTGTCAAGATCAAATATGTTCCGGAAAAAACAAACTTTCCTGAAAATATCAAACGTTCAACGTAAAATTGAAGACAGTGATTTTATCACGAAACCTCACAAGTTCTATTCGTAAACCAACGCCACAAGTACTCGGATCACGTACTGGTCTAGCGTACGAAACTTACGTTTGATCGTTGAACACCATTTGCTTCCTGACGCCAGTGGTTTCACTGTTCATCTTTATTAGCTATCCCGGTATAAGTTATATGACAGGGAACGTTTTTCATATAACGCTGTCTTTAACAAAAACGGTGTTCGCGGGAATTAGCTCGGCGCCATCAGATTTTATAGCATTTTGATGACGGGAGATCATACGCCAAACACCCCTTTGCAAATAGCCTATCCGATATTTCTGAAAAACAACAATGCTTTATTGCACGGTAAAAAACCGGATAACCTGACTTTCTTATGGTAATGATATAATAAAATGCAAACCGAGAGGTGGTATTTTAATCAGGATACAAAACGGCAATTGGGAAAACAACAACCGCTGTGCAGCGGGCTCCTCTAACTGCGAAAGAACTCCTTTGGATGTACATTCCTGGAAACAAACCGGAATAAGATATGAATCATTATCTCATAGAATTTATGTCATTTTATTTTTTCCTTTAAAATTAATTTTTTTTAAAAAAAGTCACGGTTGTATTGATTTATATTTTTATGGAAACACATCTTTTGATGAACTTATCAACTTATATAGAGATATCAAAATATAAGACATTTCATATAGAATTCTAGGAAGACATCAGAATAAGTATGAGATGGGATCAAACATGGTTTTAAAGCAACACATGACACAGTTTTAAGATTTTCAAGACATCGCGACCGATTCTCACGCTTGAAAAGTTTATGTAAATATGAAAGACGAAAGCAACAAATTATGGGTCCCTCATTTGTCAGAGTAATTGATTCTCCTATTGCTTCGTGTTGAAAATTTCGGCGAAAATCTGTTAATGTGTTTGTGTAAGAAGAGGCACTTCTCATATTCCTTTCAGCGGTGTATCGGTGAAGCTTGATTTGACGTCAGAATCCTGGATTGACAGACGCTTGGTTTCAGAATATGCACATGTTTTCATAGACGTTTCTCTTAACCTAGCTTTTATTTGAACATAGCAATCTAAATGAAGGAAGGATCGGTATGTCATACTGTTCAAAGTTTTTTTCCGACGTTGTTCCCTGAGTACAGTATGTGCAGTCTAATTAAAATTGGCAAAACGTTTTCGACATCTAAGATAATATTAGACTAGAGTAAACTAGGTTTTGCATTGCATATAATAATGGAAGTCTGGAAAACTATTTACTACTGCGAAAAATCTGATAAATTGTGGTAATTGGACACATTATCTCCCCTTGAGTGAGGAATATTATTTCATACAGAAAACAGTTAAATACATGTGTGTTAAAGTAATCATAGTGAACCTGCAACGTCTTGAAATCTGCGCATTGATTGACCGCCATGTCATGCGCACAGCTGACGAAACATGTCACTTTCCGCGAAAAGAACTAGTACATCAAGAAAGTGTCATAATCAGAATTTCTTTCACTACACGACCGAGTAGATCAAAGCAAGGGAAACTGCCAAAAACTGCTTTAGGAACGAACAGTGGCATCGTTTAAAGTACCGACTGTACTTGGGAATAACGATGTATGTGTAATTACTTTAAATGATTTTATTTTTATTTGGATATTTGTACCTAAACTGTTTAAGAATATTTGTTTTCTGTAAAAGTAGCATTTGGAATGTTATGTTCCATATAATCAGTGTATGAATATATGTTAAACATGAATTCACATCTTCTTGCATATTTCATCACTTTGCAGCATAAGTTTTTACAAAACAGAAATTGCATGTAAACATTGGGAACAGAAACAGAATTACAAACATTTAGACTCGGTATTTTCTCATCTAACTTTTATTTCAATTTTAAGATTAACGTCATATCGTCATAAAACGACAGCACTTCTGACAAAAACGTAAAAGTCTTCTGATATGTTATGTTTTCATACCACAAATATAATGAAACAAAACAGAAAGTGCCATATTTCTTTTTTATCATTTGTTTTATTGGTATTTGTTCTGATTCGATGCATTTTATTTCCAACATAAACACAAATGTTTGACTTGCCTAAACAACTGAAACCAAACCATGCGAGCAATTATTTTTCTACAATATCTATATCTGGATACGACCGATAGTTATGCGTAGTCTGTGAATACTTCGACGACTTAACTTGAAAACCTCCGCTCATGTTGCGTACCCTGTCAGATGGTATAACGCTGAAGTCTCCTGGGTAAACATTCACGTCCATCTGAGGCAAGCATCATATAGGAAAACTTCGTTAAGTTACAAATCTCTTGTGAATAAAACAGTCGTAAAGGACGGAGTTTACCAACAACCAGAAAATTGCATGTCGAAATGAATCAAGAAATACACATGCTTTCCCATGCTTTGTGTATGAGTGGAGAGACCGTTGTAGACTATGATGATGGGGCACGTGACATTTAATATCTCAACAATAATGACTACCTTTACAATATGTGGTTTGTGTCTAAAAACTTTTTACTTGAAAAAAAAAAATCTGGATGTATATTCTGTATTATATTTCATTATCTTGTTACTGAGAAACAAGAGGAGATAATGGCACATTAGAATCTCAGATATTTCAAATCCTGTCATTATCTTCACGGCAGATCCAATCTCACTGTGTGTTGTTAATCCTTTCCCTCATAGAGGACACCATGAAAAGACCTATGCGAACAGCATAAAACCAGATCAGCCTGCGAGTAAGTCGCAGGCTGATCAGGTTTTATGCTGTTCGCTGCTCCTCAGTGGTCTTGAAATGAGGATTTTGTAATTAAATTTGGTAAGGTTTAACTGTGGTATTCTGCAGATCAGGCTTTATGTGATACCTATTGAGGGCGTCAAAATGAGTCTATATGAGGGAAAAGGTTAATCAGGTTTCACATGAACCTGGACATGAGGTAATCACAACATCGTGCACATTCTGCAGTCGCAAATTCCATGTCTATTCATTGACATAACACCATATGACGCCATATGACGCAACTTCCATGTCTATTCATTGACATAACACCATATGATGCAACTTCCATGTCTATTCATTGACATAACACCATATGACGAAACTTCCATGTCTATTCATTGACATAACACCATATCAGTTAAATTTTGCTACTTAAGATTGAAAATCATACGCGAACTTAAAAAAAAGAGTATAAAATGTATAACTTCTTTTTTTATTACATACAGTCATAACCAACTGAAAGCAGCAAAACGTTTAATACTGTATCTTTTTTTTTCCAGATATTTCATCCGTCCGGAATAACAATGCCGCCATAACGGTATAAAGGAGTTTTTTTTTCTTTTATTTTTTTTTTTAATTAATCAAAAAAATTAAACACAATTTATTTTTCATTAGTGTGATCTTCATTTCAGTGAGTTCCGATCTACCGCAAAATGACTGATGGTGCGTAAAACTGCTTAAAATGCTAGCCAGCCCTCGAAATTCAGTAGCCATACACCGACACTGAACTGGCGGGGAAGAGCGATCGCCAACTTTCTGGAACAGGTGAAATTCAACGTCAAACTGTCCGAGAAACATTTGCAATTAGGATTCTTAGAATACAATTGCTAAAGATTCATTCTGAAGTTCATACATAGGCAGGTGTGAGTCGGCTGGTGTCGGTAGGTGACATCTTTACATGATTGCAATTATTGTGAAAACGAACAGGAGAAATGTAAACGGACAGACAGTAGCGCCAAGTGCATTGATATATTGGTAGAGTGTCACTGGAAAATTGTAGTGGCCGTAGGTTCCTAGCTAAACAACTAGGTTATGTTACTTGAAAACTTACTGTGTTGTAGGTTGAACATGAAATACTGGATATGTGCCACATGAATGTAAATAGTTATGCTATCAGAAGTCATTTAAAGATGATTGATAAATACTTGATTATTTAATACGCTTTTGCTGAACACACACACACACACACACGAACGTGAGTTTTCAATAAGTGCATGTTCATCTTTAGGCCATTTTTGTTCGTTGTTTGTGTTCATTTACTCAGTAGTCGAAACTTGTGTGTTTCCAGGCGCAAAGTACTGGTCCAACTCAGGTACCGTTGATTAATGGAATTCATTTATACACGTTTCAAAAGAATATATGATTGTCATGTATATTGTTATATTAATTTAATTATATTAATAAAAAATGAAAATGTCAAATGCCGCCTTTTTATGATAATATGACAATATTGAATCTGAAAGGTATTGAACTTATCAATGTGTTGGTCACAAGTACATCGTAAGCGGATAATGGGACAGTACGACGTGCTTCTGACGATGTCCAACGACGAAATCCTACAGACAACGGAGACATTTTGCTAATGATGAATATCATAGGGGTCATTGGCAACCTCATAATACGGGGTTAGACACATGAAGACCAATCGGGTTTGAAAAATCTGGAGCTCGGTATATCATAGAGATACAACGCAGTTACCTGCCATCGTGAGGCACCGTTTGGACATCGTGGGCTCCTTTTTATTATTAATTCTGTTTTATTTTTATTTTTTTAAAGGCGCCCATCTACGAATGACACCTTTAAAGGACGTCGTATAGAAACTTAACGAATGGTTTCGTGCGGCAATCACAAGGCGCTCTTACGGCCTTCGCTGAGATCGCAGGGTTTCTTTAAAATACCTTGTTTGTATGACGTGTCTGCCTTATACAATGACAACCCATTTTGATGCACCGTTTGCAACCCGTGTTTAATTTGGCCTTGGCACACATTTATAATCCTATAACCCTGTAACCCCCTCCTCTCCCCTGATTCCGGACAGAGCACAGTTTCACCACAACGATCAGCTGTGATCCACCGGTGACCATAATGCTGGAGGAATAAGAATCGCATGATAAACATTAGTGTCAGTTTGGGAGATGTATTAATTAGTATTTAAATTATGAGGATAAATATGTTTAAGACACAAATAATATGGAATAAATCAACGACAACACGTGGAAAATATTAACTTTTGTTACTTTACAGTCATTTACTAAAGGCACACAAGAAATACATAAATAAAACTGATACCATCGAAATTAAGTGAATCTGACCGTGTTTGGTAAACAACCAAATCAGACAGTAAGATATTGAATCCTGCTGCTTAGATTAGTTCTACTAACATTTTTGTTGCCCTACGATTCTCTTGCCCTTCGATAAGTTAAAAAAGTCGCAATAAAATATAGATAATAAGGAACAGATTATCCATTCTTATAATGTGAACTTTACACATTTCGTCGTTTTAAGGTGTGTCAAATTACGTCATTTCATTGCTTCCATTAACCAATAAAAAGGGGTCGTTTTATAAAGCCGTCAACAGCAATGTTTTATTATTATTATCATTATTATTATAATTATAATCATTATTATTATTATTAGTTTACATGACTTTCAAGCTTCCGAAGAGTAAATGCTATTTCATATGTCGTTCTTTCATTCCGCAATTTACCATCCTTTTATCATCCTATATGATCATGATAGAGCAAGTTTCAAAGGTAAAACCTCATTTGTTTGTATTACTTCTGTATGGATGTGCTTTTTGGTTTGTTTTTAGATAATTAAGGAAGTTAAGGATACTGTTGAACAATCAGAGAAGATGTTTTGCAAATGGATCCTGAAATTAAACCACAAACCAAAACCCCAAAACCAAACCCCCCAAAACAACAACAACAAAAAAAACTACAGACATACCGTTATTCCACGCTAGATAGTCGAGACTTCCACTGCACGCCTTAATTGTTTGTTTATTGGATTCAACGTCCCACCGACAGTATTTCAGTCATTTAGAGACTATGTCTATCTGGGACAGATACAGTGATGCCACACCTGCAGTATCACGCCGTAGACATGTGGTATGATACCACACCCGGTCACATTATCCTGACACTGGGTCGACCAGTCCAGGAACTACCCTTATCAAAGCAAGTACCATATTTCACGACTATGGTATGTCGCGGCCGGGTCGATTTATTTGACACTTTCATTCAAATCTTTTATATACAAATGTATCGCTTTTTAAAATCTATAAATTAAACACTAACTAAATATGACATATATCACATAAATCATAAATAATAATAAAAGTATTAGAATTTATATTTTAATATGTGTTAGAGTCTAGTTTTAACATTTTATGCATATTCATGACTATGACATTTTTGTATTTTGTCAACTTTGAATATTACTCGAAATATACGTTTCAAAAGGAATGATATTCTCATAAAAAAAGAAAAATAATCAATATCAAAACAATAAAAAAAAAAAAAAAAAAAACATATTTGTATACAAAAGTGGAATCTCGAGAAAACTATATGCAATAAATGCGAAATACATGTATTAAATGAATGTTATTCAACTATTATAAGTGCATTTATATGCATAATTTGTATATCATTTAGTGTTTTTTAACTTTCACAAGCATACTAATTTATATTACACGGATATTGTACAGATTTTATTAATCTTTTAACGAATATCGATGCTTTATACTTTATGTATATTAATCAATACACTTGCAAGTATAACATAAACATAGTACCTAAAAAGATTTAGTCAGTTTGGGACATAACGATTTAATGTTGTTATGTAATTTTAAGTATTGTGTGATTGTGTACATGATAAAGTTTTTAAGATCAAGTAATTAACTTAAAACACATTTCGTTTGTAGATAACATATGGCTGATATTTTTTTATACAAAATACAAGTGTATGCCAAAAGGTTTAGCTAAAGGCTTGTTGTGGCTCCTATCCTGAAAATAAATTATACAAGAACTATTGAGGTTTCTAGACTTATTTTTATATAAACGAGTTTCAAAAATTAAATGTTTTCGTAATTTAAAGTGGATTAATCAGTAGACGTCAGTTTCTCAATCCGATAATGTAAGCCAGTTGTGGTTGTTTTTTATGTGTGAAATAAAAATAATTATGAAATAACTAAAGTTGCTTATCTGTATATACAGAGGATTTTTCCTTTGCAATATAGTCATAGCTAAGTATGGCAACAACGAGGGAACATTAAACACGGTTTTTAACTACAAAGCATTTTTCTAAATGGTGCATTTATACCATTTGATACATTGACGAACTGATGTTAAACACCATACTTTGATTTCTATAACACCAGAATTTGGATATTTAAAACAAAATATTTTCAAGTATAGGATTTTCTTTAGAATGACAGTTTTTGCTTGTTTGAGATAATTCAGTAATACATGTGTATTAATATTCTCAGGATATTGAAAACGCACACCTGTATTTATGGGTTTTTATTACTTATTACTCAAAACGAATACGAAGGATTCCATGAAATGTTATCATATTTTTACTTTATAAAACATTAACATATCAAGTGAAATTATTGAAAAAAATAATTGAAATGTGTATGTATATAACATATAGTAAGTTCCCTCGTTGTAAAAACACACTTATCCAATGTGCGTGTTTTTAAAGTCCTCAATGTGTAAAAATCAACTTCAAATACTCTAGAAATTTTAGTTCTGTATGGAAATTTTGAATACTGAAAATGAATCATATTTTACTTGAAAAGTAAGTCACATAGTCAATTTAAGTACATCAACCCTCTACAAACTATTTCTTTCATGGAACTCCAAACAAGTGACGTGAACATGAATCATATATCGTCGTTTCATATTTATAATGTATACTGTAAGAGACATGTGGTTCCTGGAACACACCCACAAGGGAATATCTCGGAGACAGTCAGACGGGGACACGTTGCTACAGACAGCAAATCTATTGTAACAACAAGCAAATGGAAGATAAATCAGATTTTCCAGACATTGGATAACAATCTTGCCGAGGTTCAGTCGTAAAGTACACCACCATGGAGTCAAGGTTGTGGGTTCAATCTCCCGTTGGGAGTAAAAAATATTTCATGACCTTCCTCAGTTGCAAAGTACTGGTCAAACCCAGGAACCATCGAGATGGTTTTGTAAATGTTTCCAAAGAGACGGGAAAAAAAACATTAAATCTTTATGTAATTTGAAGGGTGCATGCGCCACAATTTGAATGTGTTTTTTAAAAGTCTATTAATTGGTTAAGCTTGATACCATAAACGCCTAATGATACGACAGTTTTTTTTATTCCCGGAAAACATGCCATTATGTTTTAAGGAGACGAAATATAAACAAGAGTGTATGTTGAATATTT
>CM037784.1:47424121-47474121 GCA_021229015.1 Solen grandis | reverse complement strand
TTGAAATTTTGAAATAACTATTAAAATATTAAAATGTATCAACTTATTATATATTTTTCTGTCTTTTTTTTTTTTTTTTTTTTTTTTTTTTTAGGTTTCTAATAATTGGTCGTTCATATTATGTATTGATATCAAAAGTGAAAATACACTATTAACCATGTAGTTCTTTTTAAAATAATAAGTATATGCCGATTACAATCAATATCTAGTATGTCTTTGTAATCAAAATATAAAAATAAACTCTTATAAAGATTGTCTAGCGATTTAATTATGCTATATTCGTTATGATCTATCTCGTGTTTCGCATCTGTAAAAACTTTGCTTCATATCGCCGGTTGTATGAGTATGGTTTTGACAAGTTTTTTTGTTTTTGTTTTTTATTTTCTAGCAAAGACATATTAAACAAAGATTGGCAACTAGTCTAAAACTCACAAATTAAATCACATTTTAAAATTTTTTTAAATATGTGAAAAATTAATTAATTCAATACCCCAAAACCATTATGTATTAAATGTATTAAAATAAGTCAAAAAAAAAAAATAATGATTAAAAAATATTTAAAATAAATCAAAGTAAAATAATTCCTTGCCTTAGAGAAATGGATATTTTATAATATGGCTACATTTTCCTCAGTAATTTTTCCATACTTTTTTTTTTAAAGTGTGCAATATTAAATGATCTGCTGTGTGTTCCACTGGCTTTGACATGAGTTTCCTATCTCTGTTTAATAAGTCCTTGTTTCAGCATCATACAAATATCATATACAACGATAATACAAATAAACTTATGTATATATTATCTTATTTTCATTTACTGACTACAGAAAATTACATGAGTCTGTAAAAAAGAAAAGAATATCTACTTTTCCCCCCAAATATTGTTATAAATCACAAACTCAAGTTTATTTAAAATAAATTCTATTTACTTCTGACTTTTAATGGATGAATTTTATTTAAGATTTAAATTATTACGACATGGATTAGGATGAGAATTCCACAAAGAATACAATAAAAACCAAAATTATGCTATAAGGATATATGTTCAATATTGCGCTCTGATGAATAATTTACTCCATATGGTGTTTCCTTCACCATTACGAATGACTGAATGAAGTTTAATGATAAGACACGCTGTTCTCTTTAACCCGTGCGTAGCGGTTCATGACTTGCTATAACAGAGAGTTGGGCTCACATCACCGATTACGTTTACAGATATAAATAAGTATTGAGTGAGATTCTAAAGGTTCTGTTGTATTTTATAATAATAATAATAATAATAATATAAGAGAGAGATAGAGAAACAAAAAAAAAAAAAAAAAAACAATACGTTGACTATATATTTAAATTGTTCAACGAATCTAATTTGAATCCTTAAATCATTTACGTCACTAACGGTTAGCCTGATATTCTAACAGTTCTATTTTACGACATTTTTTGAAGAAATAGTTTCCTTGTCACTAGGGCGGTATAAAGTGAAAAATTTAAAGGATATTCGTTTTTAAATTAAATTCTTAACAAATTTTATATATTTAAACAAATTTTAACAACTTAGATATAGTTGGGTAAACACGTGAAGTTAGTATTTAATCAGTAAAATGTGCTACTCGTCGCATTCTTTAATTATCCTCTTTTTCTGTATTCAGTCAGTCAGCCTGGACTCTGAAATTTCCCTTGCAAACGGCTCCAAACTTGTTCAAAATACACTTCGATTCATTCAAGCATTTTTCTTAATCAATTTGATTAAGAATTTTATTGTATTTACTTAGCAATGGACTGACGTCAGCTTTTATTGAAAGCAGAAACATATCAATAATTACACGGTAAATAAACAATAAGTCACGTGACTACAATTGCAAACGTGCAAGACTAATTAGCAATAAAAATTGCCGTCCCATGTAAAAATTGAATTATTTTTAAACAACTCTGATTTTTCAAAATAACAGATATGAAGAATTCCAAGTAATGAATGATTTTAAGGTACGTATGCACGTTTGCCGTTTAACTTTATTTAAATATTAGATATTCAAGTTTAACAGCTACACACGTGTATGCGCTTTAAATGAAACGCATTCAAGCCATTATCATAAACTGCCATAAATGTTATCATAAATTAGACATCTTGAAGAGCATCGCAATGTTTGCCTTCAAATGAACATTCAATGCACGCTAGCTTTTGCTCTCAAAAATGTTTTCGAAATTTTATACACAAATACCGATGTCTCAATAAATTATGTGTATGTATAATACATGTACAATTGTATGTCTTACTCTATGTAGGCTCCTCACTTTTCTTTTTAATTCAGAAATGATTTAAAAAATCTTACCAGCATCGATGTATATTTTTTATTTTGGCTGTTTTGGCGTATCAACATAAATCATACGCACTACATGTAACATTCGAGGGGTGGGAGTGGGGGATTCCTTCCGTCCTCTATAACACTGTCTCATGGAGGAATACCTGCCTGATAACTCGAAAGCAAACTGATAACAACAAATAAAACATTTACACATCTGAAACAAAAATGTCATCAATATCGTAATATGCTTAGGTCGCTGTTCAATTTAAAGTACTCCCTGTAATCCAATCCTACTAAAAACAACAAAAGTAACACTTTAGACGGTTTCAGAGGGATTCTGACCATGATAAACACAATTCTAGGGGACAAGTCCTATTGATAAATGATAGATTTATCACCACTAAACGTTACTGTTGATAAATATCCGCGATCACTTGGTGGGCGATGCGGCGATGAAAGAAATATTAGAAATTGTTACCTCTTCGTGGCTTTTTAATTGATCTCTGTGGGATTAATTGAGATTCGTAGGATATCAGAGATATGGCCTGGTCCCAGGCTGATAGGCAGGGGTCGTAATGAGGGGCTAATGTCGTAACCGATACCCTCCTTGATAGGCATGTCAATCTCCCGACATGTAAACTGACGAGCTTGAGTAGCCATTGCGATGATGTCACGACCTGGTTCCGAGCTTAAATTAGATATTCCTGCCGAGGAAATATCTCACACTCAGGAGAAGTGTGTGTGTGTGTGTGTGTGTGTGTGTGTGTCAAATTAACTTACTTTTAATTTTATCATTTTAGTATACTCAATTTGTATTTGGTGGTTATATTGAGGGCAAGTTCAACTTTTTCTTGCTATTTATAAAGTACCAATTCATTTTTATACTTTTATAGTTTGACACATGCATCAAAATAAGATTGTTTTACTATAACTCCTGGGGCCGTATTCATAAAGCTCCTTAGGAAAAAATCCCTTAGTTTCCAAGATTTTCCTTAAAATCACATAGATTTCCCTTAGTCATTAAGG
This sequence comes from Solen grandis, assembly GCA_021229015.1. Lineage (NCBI taxonomy): Eukaryota > Metazoa > Mollusca > Bivalvia > Adapedonta > Solenidae > Solen > Solen grandis. Next base: position 47,470,799 of record CM037784.1, on the reverse strand, counting down.
ATTTCCTTAAGTTTTATATATAACACACCATAGGAGATTTATTCTAGTTAAGGATTGTTTTCCTTAAAAACTAAGGAGCTTTAAGAATACGGCCCCAGTAGTGCTCACGTATACGATAAAAACAAATAAAAATATTTGCATCTAGTCATTAGATAAATGGAATACATTTAAATTTTGATTCTGTGCTATTTTTCTCTATATCCAGCGCCTCAAAAAAAATAAAATAAGCATTCCTTCAGATAGTTGTGGCGATATCTTAAATTAAGATCTAAATCATATTGGATGATAGTGCAAATTAATGCTAAAAACATGTCGTATTTATGTTTTTATGAACTTATCTGAAGTAGTCGTCGACATATTTATGCAGAAAAACAAGACTTTCCATATGAATGTGCTTTCTATGACTATCAGAATTGTAATATTTGTCCTTAAGGTTTGAAATTTCAAAATCTAAAATCTAAAAAAAAATAAAAAAATAAATAAAAAAAATCATTTTTCACATAATTTTCAAAGCATAAACATTCACTGATTGAAATGTATATATATTGTTAAAATGTTTGTGTGAAACTTTGATGTATAAGAACATTATGTATAAGTATATTTGAAGACATAGCATCCCCACGATCTTATGACGAAAGACATTTTTTTTCTATAAAGAAAGCACAATACATTGGCCATACAATAATAAAAAATAGGTGATCGGTTTTCAAGAACATATACTAATTAGGATAATCGCCATACATTAAAAAGTAATAATATCAGGAACATTCTTATAAAAACACATTCCACTATTTCCAGTATAAAGATCATCAGCCGTTTCCGTTGAATCAAATGTTACTGTTCTACTAGTTTTTATACTGATATGTTTCCTACTGGTGCAGGATTTATGCATATGTAAATAATAAATGAAAGAAAACCTGATTAAGTATCAAAAATTTATATATCAATCTTTATTTATCTGATGTTTTATTATTTATTCCATGTCTTGCTACTTTTATTAAATCTGCTGTTTTATTCTGCTGTCAACAAATGTAGGCTATCACTTAAAACTATCCTATAAAAAGCTATGACAGATCAGTAATCAGTGTATCTGGGTGTTCCGGGACTCGGTGAAACGGCCACCAGCCTGCATATTTGTCACACTGGTCCCCGGCCTACGACACCGTGACATCCTACGAAGAATTATAGTCGAAAATACAAGGGTATCAAGTAACGAACTAATTAACACAAAAGGAACATTACTCATGTTTTACTTCATTAGCATAATAAGTTGCTAAGGTTAGGTAAGATGAAAGAAATTTAATCATGGAGACAATAAGAAGAGCAAGCGCTGCCGTGACCCTGGCTGATCTCGGTTGATAAACGCTTGGGAAAATAATGTGGAGAAATGTTAGACAATGTGACAAGCCTAGTTTAAATATGCATGACTGTAATATTTCTTCCTTGAATGTGTTGATTATTATACTGAATATTTTGCAAAGAATTCTTCATTCAGTTTTTTTTTATAATGATAGAAGCAATGAAATGCGATCTAATGTATAAATATACATTTGAAGAATGCATTGCTAAGTATGAGTCTACATACAAATCTTTAAAATCGAGCTCATAAAAAGAACAGAAAAGAAAAAATGTAAATCATTTTTTTTTTTCAATTTACAAAAGTTGAAAGAGAAATTTAAGAACCTTATGGGTGTAAAATTTATTTCAAGAGACTTTTTCAAAACTGAATTTATTTATTTCAAGCACACATTTTAGCAATACGTACTTAACGGCACATTCAATAAACCTTTAAAACATCTCATTATGGAAAGACTCGGACATATTTAAAAATTAAAAGAAGAACGTCTGAACTTGGTTGCTATTCAAATTTTAATGTATAGTGTACAGACAATATCGGAGAGCGGTCCTTACCGATATTCCTACATGAAAGACTAATCTACATTGTAGCCGTCAATCAAATGTAAAATACACTGTCTTTTGATTTGGTTTTGAACTTAAATACCTCCCCCTTTCCGGCTTATCACGATATTTAAAGAACACAGTTTTAATGGCGCCGCGTGCAAATGACGTAATGTAGTAATGAATATTCATGACAGGTAATATATACATCTGAGTGAAAAAATCACCATGCCTATCATTTTTCATGCCATTCGATACGTTGCACATGCTTCTGGAAAATTTCAAAATCCAGTCTAAATCTTTAGTCTGTGTTTCACAAACGCTTAATAATGCTTAATTAACGGATCTGGGTCGCGGAGGAGAGCGTTTCTGTAACACGGCATACAATAAACGTGTCTTAAACAACACCTGCGCATCTGGAGAAATTAAATGTTATTAAGATATCAAGATAATAAAAACCATGGTCGGCGGGCTTCAGTTAGGAAGACAAAATAGACATTATCTTGTAAGAATAAGATGATTCACTACAAACTTCACCAGAAATGATAGGATACGAATTTAAGCTACCCTGGGAAAACATATATATGTTCTTTTCAGAGATGTTTGAAACCAAGACGCAGTGAATGGAGTACACATGCAAGGACATGAGATAAAAGGCATGAAGATATCTGGCATATTTCATGACTTGCAGCCATGATATTTCCGGGAGCAAACTATCAATCGTCGGAAACCACCGTGGCACTATCAGTACTTTGCACGTGAACCGGGACGAAGGTGTATTCTGCCAGCTAACTGACTAAATCTTTATCTGCTTGATAATCGAAGGATTATCTCTATTTAATTGTTTTAATCTCGCATCTACATGTCCACTTATAAAGAGCATGTTTAGAGCCGTGAAAGGAATATACACATGTTTGCTGTGAAAAGATCGCTACATGTAAAGTTGATAATGCTCTCTGCATTTTCAGAAGTAATGGCTACACGTGGTTCCCATTCTTCCATCTGCGAATCTGTCAGATACGCAGCATTTCAAAATTTTGATAACCAAGTTACTGTTAAAGCATATGATAATAGGGTGGGCCATAAACACACATATACTAGTATACATTTTTAAATACTTTATTAGGTTTAACCGTAGTAATTGTTACCATATGTTATGAGACATTCAAATATATTCACAGTTGATAACATCATGACAAATAAGCACGTAATACAACATAGCAATCACTATTGTAGATACTTTCAATAACATCAATTAGATTAATCGGCCCCAAATATATTCATACCCCATGTACCCACTCTATCTGGTGTTTTATGATAGACTTTTAAGTCACTGTCACTAATTCTGTTAGACTGATTTCAGAGAGAGGGAGAGAGTTATATATTTTTCAACATACATCAACAAATAAACAAAATGCCAGAGAAATTAAATTTCATCCTTTATTGAATTAACATCATTTCCGCTATTTAAGTAACTCGGTTGAACGAGTTTATGTTCAATTCGAAATCAAAACGAATTTAGTGTGTCTATGAGAAGAAGTAATTTGATCAACTGGCAATTCTTTATGAGTTTTAAAAAAAAAAAAAAAAAAAATTCTTTATACAAACATTGTACCGGTATATCGATATTAGATGTTCTCGCGAAAAAGACATAATCGAATAAATGAAGGTGATACCTTTAAATGAGACGTTTCCTAAAACACAGAGACAAACACATGTCATATACATGTATGTAAACAAATCAAAGCAATTAGCTCTATAAAAACACACATCGTGACTACATGTGTCCTGAAACAACGTGCTTAAAGCTGGATAAATATCTTAAATTCCAATGTAGATGACTAGTGATTTGGTGATATAGACCTTAAGTGATAAATAATTCGGATATTGAAAGTCAGGAAGCTCCTCGACCCTCTTTTTATATGTACCAATAATACCTCATTGTTTTTAAATAGATGAAAGAAAACATTTATAGAGTGTTGTAAGGTGCCTTGGTCTTCGTGCAAAAATGTGTCCTCACTGACTTGTAGCTGTTTAAAGCCACAGTTCATCTGGTATTATAATTATGAAAATAATTCCAATTTAAAGCGTGGTAAAGCAATGATGAATTGAAATTGAAAATTGCGGTATAAATTATGACGATGGATTTATTTTAGCGGATCTGGCTTAAACCGCAAACTTAGCCAATTTAATCCACCGCCAATTATAAGACGAAATAGTATACAAGCCTGAAAGAAATTAAAATTTCTACATACTAGCTTACCCATCTTTAAACAAAATACATGATATCATTTATCAACATATATGTTAAAAATGAAGTTGTAAATTGAAACGATATCATGCAGAATGAGACAAAATTATTGATCAACGAATCAAACTGACAACATTTCGTTCTTTCCTAGTTCATTGTTAAACAATGATTAAAATTCAAAAGATCTACTTGGGTCTCTCAGAATGTTAATGCTACAATTGAAACATAACACCAATTTAAAGAAAACCTGAGTCTTGGTCACCTCGCAGGTATTGAATACACTCAGCCCGATCCATGTTCAAACAAGACTTAAGAGCTTCTAACATATCAAATCCATTAGTAGTGTAGAGGTTTACACATCCTGAACAATTATTCATGAAAACATGACAACTCACAACGCTCATACTCCAACTATACATTTTGTAATGAAAATATAAACTTATCACATAAACTTTGGCACAGTTTAAAATGAGAGATTCTTATATGTAACGTAACAATGCTATAAAAAGTGTAGTGGTTATAAAACATTCCTTTTATCATACATTTTTTCGACTAAAATATAAGGGTAGAAAGGTCAGAAGTAAATCATTGTAAATACAACGTTTTCTAATTGTATCCTCTTGCATCTTTATACATCTTATCAAGTTCGAGAGTTATAAAAGAATTGTGAGCATACAAAATATGTGACACGTATTTCAAAATAAAACATCTATGATCTTTTAAAATTCACACCCAATACATCCTGTAATAAATAATGACCAGAATTGCCCCAATTGCACGACTCTCGGCATTTTTAGTTTACATTAGAACCCTTTTTATTGTTTATACAAAAAAGACCATACCTTTGTAGATAAAATAAAAGAACAATATATAGATAAAACTTTAAAAAAATAACAGAATTTAAAAAAAAAAAAACAAAAAAAACAAAAAAAAAAAAACACTTGAGACGTGTATTGAAAAAAAAAACTGAATATTTTTTGATACTTTTACTTTCTAATCGTATTTCAGCAGCGTTGATAAAAACCTTAAAGAAAATGAAATTGTCAGATCATTATCGTATGCTAAATAAGGCCCTAACATTTAGGTCTGCAACGATATACGGGGTGCTAAAACGAATACGTTTTGTGATCACGAATGTTTCTTTCTTTATTATGACATGATTAAAATAAACTACGCTTGTTTAATTGTTTTAAATACTTGTTTCTGTTATTCCATTTACAATATCTACGTATTTATGATCTTTAAATGCTGTCATACCATTCAAAACGTACTTAAATGTAAAATAAGCAGTACAAAAGAAAGTCCCAAAATAGGATTCAATCTAAAAAGAATTCCAATGCAGATATTAGTATATTTGCGTGATATGTCATAAGATGTCCGTTTGTCAGAAGAGTCACAATGCATATGCATTAAATTATCTGTTATGTCAATTTTCTAGTATTTTTGATCAGTAATTGATTGTTGATCCTAATTTCTATCCTCATATTTGGTTACTGACAGTAATCATATTTATTCCACGTTGCATCATTCTATTCTCACTGAAAACGATTATATAATTTCGGTAATTAATATTTTATGACCATTAATAGATATATATTAATTCCACGTTGAATATTCGGTTAATGACCATTAAATAGATATTATTCAATGTAATTATCGTTTATTGACCATTAAAATATGGATATTTATTCCACGTTGTAATATTCGGTTAATGACCACTAAAATATGGATATTTATTCCACGTTGTAATATTCGGAATATTCGTGTGTATCATTATAGAGCCATACAGCATCAAAATTGGTGTCTACAATATAAAAAAATCAAGCTGTACAATTCATGAATTTTACTAGGAATTATATATTGTTTGTTTGAACATATTTTTCAAAATACTACATATTTTATTAAAACATGTCTGTCACTTAATATAAAGTCTGATTTCTACCGAAAAGTCAAAATAATTATCTGCCTCCAAATTTTATGAGTGAAACCTTAGCATACTGAATAAAAAAAGTTGACCTAAGCTACTGTTTGGAAACTGGATAGTTGGGTGTAGTATGTATTCATCCACTGGACAACGGTCATTAAAGTGATTTCTGTCTTCTATATTGCGAGCGTAATGATGCCAGAAAAGTACCTTATGTCATTTACATATAAACATCACTATATAGACTTTTTTCTTCCAGAGAACACCACACTGATTCAATGAAGGTCAACTTGTATTGCTGTAATGACTTACTATGAAATATTTATTTGCATGCTTAAAGGCAACAGTATAACTACACAGAAATATAGTCACAAAACATACACAGCTTTTTCCAACGTTCTTCTCTTACACATTTCGGTTAGTTATATATATTTCACAGTAATAAGTAAGACACCCGGTAACGTATGCCTTAGAACTTTCATTTCACCATATTGCACTTTGGTTTAGCTTAAGTAATCTTTCAAACGGTAATGCTACATTAACATTCTAATCTGGATAGCTTCTAGCAAGAGGATAAATCACAGATTGCCATAGTCTTAGAAATATAACATAGATGATATATGATAAAATGTATCATTACCAACCATTAGTTAAAATAGAAACTAGTATCTTAAGGATTGACTGTTCGTTTCACATGACCTAAGATGAAACAAATGCTGTTGCTTTCTGTTGAAAAGGAATAACATTTGGAGGTATTGCTCCTGAAAACATGAAATTATGACTTTATTACAATTAAGGCGTTTATTTTTCTTATGATAGTATGCTTCAAATAAGATTTTGTTAATAACTTGCAGATAAACGTAATCAAGAACGACTTTATCAGACACATCTGCCATGATGCGACAATGAATGCTATCATTTTGGTCTCTGCCTTACATCTGATAATCATCATTATTATTCTAACGTTGTCGCGAGGTTATGGGTTCAATCCCCAGCTGCGATATAACGGTAACTGGCCGGTGCTCTCTGTAAAAGGAGGGTTACGGTGTGATACCGCATTGAGGCAGAACTATACGTTTATACAACTGTCGGTGCCCGGTGGGTAATTAAATTCGATCAAACAAACTTCTGCACTAAAATAAGTTTGATCAAGATGAGATAAAGGCTCAACTCATCTCATAGTATCGTTATACCCTCCACACTTCTGACATGTTTAATACCATTATCAACATTCTCAGTCAATGATCCATATTGTGAAAAAAAATGAATCCCGAATATTATGAATTTCAAGATTCGCTCAGAAAAACAGTACCAGTGTCTAGATGGGATAGCCACTTCTAATGCTTATGATAAGTGAGGAGCTAGAAATCGTTTTACGAATTATATACTAGCCTCAAATTTCTACCAGACATACAGGAAAACGGTGACAGATACTCAGACCGGAAGGATCTGTTTAAAATTGAACTTAGGCTTCTAATGTCTTAATAATTTGTATGTACTCGCATGTGGTATTAATGAAAATAGATTCCAGGTAAACATTCCTTCTCGGAAAGTTCTCGAAAAGAGATTTTCTATCATTCAAAAATCAGAAATTCGCCTTCAGCACAAACAATTTTGTTGAAGATGGGTAATACATTTTCCATAAAAGTAATAGCATGTATGAAAACTTCCAATTGTATTTATTTTTATAAAAATGTTCTTTATCGAGGATTAGACTTTTGAGTTAGGAATCTTCATTGGAAATGTTTTGCGGACACAGAACAAGCACGAAAAGGTATTAATGTACTCGTAGAAAATTTAGTACGATATTTTTAATAGATGAAAATCATAATCTTTCTACAATAGAAATTTTCATAACAATGAAAATAAAAATAAAAAGGCCAATGGTACACTTTTAGATTTTGCATTGATTAAACAAGTATTTATCAAATATCTGAAATAAAAATGAAGCAAAGAATCCTATCAGCTGTATAGGGCATACCTTATAATAATTTGATGTTTTTTTTTTTTTTTTTTGAGTTCCTGACCTTTTAGATAATATAGGTAGTAAACGTTTATACTATATGTCATAAAACAAATGTAAAATATCATCATATCACTTTTTATTTCTTTTTATTTATTACTTTCAGAGAATCTAAGCGATTTCTTTCCTTTCAGACAAACATATATATATTTCTTTCGTGATATAAATTGAATCTAGAACCTCATCAGATTAAACATAAATCACACTTTTCTGAAATCGATACTTCATAATTTAACACAATTTACTCACTTTACTTGCATTTTTCATTGTCCAGGGTCTATTAGAGAGCTTCACAATATATTGTGTTTCAAGGGGTGCAGTATTCTGTAACATCAAGACCCGTTCAGCACATAGACTACCAGCAGGAAGACCACTGAGTCATTTACACAACAGGACGAGCCCTGTACACACATCACCATGGGATCCAGGTGCCGGAATATATTGTTTCAAGAACAAGCCTTTGTATAGCAAACAAGAATGTGTTTTCGTCATTTACCCCATAAAATATATCTTTCTTATGTTATCTAATTTTCTAAGCTTCTTTGATCCGTATGTATCGAATGTACGATACGCAAAGTAGTTTTTGATGTTTGATAATTTTAGTACGTCGTCCCTTGCTGGAGAAACAATATCACATCTTCATGGAGCGCTCGCCACATAACTGCGTAGATACGACCAAATACAATTACAGCCATAAACTTTCGGAGAGGAACTTCTCATGGCAACATATTGGTTACATATCATGGCAAGTGCTTTGAAATGTATATATTATTTTCAATATGATACGCTATCGCATTTATGAGTTACGTTAAACGTATCACTCATTTCCGTTTTCTTATAGACATAAATTAAATTGCTCATAATTTGAGTTCTAAACATTGAGCAAGTCACGCAACGACCGTTATTTGTAGAGAGTAGTGACTACCATCATAAAAATGGCTCTCTGACTGAACAAACGTCATTGTCAAGAAAACAAACTGTCTTGGTCAGTAAGCCAATCCTCAGCTCTGTAAATACATTGGTTGAACTGATTGTTTCATGCCGTAGTAATTCATGTTATAGTTTTGTCCTAACTGATGATTGTTCATGGACTCACATGGCATAGGTGCCGGCTGTGACATAGACTGTGATGGTGGTCTAAAGCCCAGAATGTCATTGACGGAATGTGAGGAAGCCCAGGCCCTCATCATGCACGGAGTCACACAGTTTGTCATTTGTGACTTGTTATTGTTCATCGGATGGTTCAGCTGCGTGAAACTTGTTTGAGAGGGCATAGGTGGAGGAGGGCAAGAGGGCATGCTCGGTGGCGGGCAGGAGTATGGGTACATTTGAAACTGGGGGTTGTACAATGGCGCTGCAGCCGGACCCGGCACATTTTTAGATTCAAAGTTTGGAGTTTGGTTTGTTGGTGATCCACTATTGCCTATCTTGTTTCTAAGAATGCGGCTGATTGAACTTACGGAGGGCACATTATACTTATCGCAAACACCATCGGCTAGTAGCTTATCACGTATCTCCCAAGCGAATATCCCGGGATCCCTGTCTTTGTACAACTTTATGTGCTTCACGACGTTAGGCGTCGTTACTCGCGGTTTACTTCCTCCAATAGCTCCTGGAAGAATGGACCCTGTCTCATTGTAACGGGCCAGGATCTTGCTCACACATCCATGAGAAACACGTAGCTGCCGTGATATGTCGCACGGCCGGACACCTACTTGTGCAAGCTCTATAATCCTCAGGCGAATGGCATTCGGAAGTGGTCGGCCATTCACGAAGACCCCTCCAAGCTGGTTGACCTCCCCGAACGTGCTTTGCTCTGAAAAAATAGCCATGTTTAAAATCTTTGATCAGAGAAAAAGAAAAATAAGCCTTCTACAAAACACAATGATATATTACAGAACAGCTATGAAAGTTTTAACCTTTGTACATGTTATACACATGTAGTAAATATCACCTTATATCCGTATAAATGTGACGAAACAAAATCAGTAAACAACATCCATAAAAAACTCTCTTTCTTTCAAACGTTGAAAGTCTTTAATCACTTTGTATGGAACCAATATATACCAAAGTATTTATTTCATATATTACGTCATACTTCGTCTTGAGGAATGAAGTTTAAAAGTTCAAAAGAGAAAAAGTGCGTATTATTTAGTTTAAATAAAAAAATACCCCCCCCCCCCAAAAAAAAAAAAAATAAATAAATAAAAAATAATAAAAAAGTGTATTAATAACGTTTTTAGATTCTATGATTTGTCACATAAAAATAACCGTATCTTAAATGATGTTTATATAAACTTTATTATTTTGCGCGCAACCAAGCATCTGTTATTTGCAATTAATAAAATCAAAGAATTCAAAGCATCATGTATTGCTAGAGATAACAAATTTACACCAAAAATCCAAACAAGCCCTTGTCAATACATAACCTGTGGGAAAATCAATCTGATTACAGTAAGAAAAAAAAAAAAAAAAAAAAAAACCTGATAGTCTTATAGAAATATTGTTGACGACTTGTTATTTCTAAATTGATTTCATGAGTGAGTATCTAGGGTGCTAGGTTTTTAGAATTCTTTATTTGTCCGATTCTCTCAACATCCGCACATTACCTACTAATTATCATCTGGGATTTAAGTGTAAACAAGCAACGATCTATCCCTACAGCTGCAATTGAACCGATTTCTGCGCCACAATTTATATGGATAATTTCTGCGATATACGGTCGTAAATCTGGACCATATTCTTCTAAAATATTATTCAAATTGACCCAGGCCCTCTGAAAACAGCTTTTGCAATTAAAAATATTCAATTGTAGTTTTTGTAATACAGTAAAATTTGCAAACAAATGCAAACAAGCTCGTAGAAAGTGGCTGAGACATCGTCATGACACTGTCGTCACGTTTTTAAAAAAGAAAGAAAAACGAAAAAGCTCGAATCTACTGGTATGTACATATTTTAGGTTTTGTTCTTTTAAACGCATGGTTTCTAAAATAATTAATTTTATTTTTAGAAGAACTTCTTACTTATTTATTTCATGTTCTAAGCCATATTGGCAACTTATAGAGTCACTCGGAATTAGCCTTTCAGCTGGTTTACAATAGTGGATGATTCTAGTTCCCAGAGGCACCCTTGGTACTCCTCCACCTGAACTGGACGTCACTATATGACTGACATACTGTCATAGTGACGGTTAACTCCAAAATGACATCGACACCGTCAAGTATTTACTTTATCTCGACTGTGTCTGTGTGAAACCAGTACAAAAGGTTTCCGTGACTGAACAAACAACGTGGCACTGGCCAGAAAACATTTATAATACAGTGGCGCTAGATTTTACAGTAATAATATGAACATTATACATTCACATAAATTAACCACAGATTGATTTGGAGGTGTTATTTTTTCTCTTTCCAGAAAGTTATTTTGTTATTGTTGTTTTATTTGTATTATCTGTTTATTCATTTCTAAATAAAATATCATTTATGCTTCAAACATTAATCTGTATCAAGGTGTTACATTTGTAATTTTGTGTAATTATTAACATTTGTATCAGTTCTGCGATTAAATTTTAACAAACAAAAATGCAGACGAAGAAATCAAAATACAAGCGTGTTGTATTAAATAAAAGACGAATGAATATAACTTGTACACATGTTAACACATGTTGATTCGATAAATGCCCACTTCAAAGCTATAATATCTCTTGTTATCGGAAATTAATTGGTCCCGGGTCCTGAGGGAACAGAAATGACCCCTTTGGGACCAATCTTGCGCCTTCTGATAGTTCATTATCTAGACGAAAGCGGGATTTCCTCGTCTAATTTATTAACGAGATATCAAGTGGTATCGATAGATTATCAAAGTCTCGTTTCCTCTATTGATATCGGTTCACAGATCAGGTGGTTGTCCGATCACTGGGGCCGTAGTGACAAAGATAATTTTATAAATCTTTGATTTTCTTAAATATTTTACTCTTAAACTTAACAGCTAATTAAAAAAAATGATAGGAACTCATATATACTATCATTGGCATTTTAAATGAAAATTTAGGAATGATTAAGCAGAAATAGTGTTTGTAAAAGTATCTGATTTTTACTTACAAAAAGAAAAAAAAAGTCGATTTGTGAATATAGCCGCTTGTTCTATGGTGCTCCCTTTTTATACACCTTACAAAATTCATAAACATAATTTGCTCTGAAACCTATAATATCAATGTGGTTATAGAATTATGAGTTGCCGTCACGCAGTTGTTGTTACAATATATCACCACGGTGTCAATTTAATATTGTTCAAGATGTGTTAGTAGTTCGTCCATAAAATTAAACGCAGCAGTAGACATGGTCAAAAATGAAGCAAACTCGAACACAAAAATAAATTGTTTTGCTCTTCACAAAAACTCGTAATGTTTACGGCGGGACCCCAGAGGTCATTAAAGTCGTGTTTACTTTGATTAACAATGTGTCACGGCGTTTAATTTGCTGCTTAAATCAGAATCACACAGTTCCGACTGCGACTGCTGTCCGAGTAAATTGGCAGAAATGGATAACTCTTATCTTGTCACCCCAGTATGATCCCAGAATACACCGGGGCCTGTTATCATCATACCTGATATTTTACTTCACTTTGTGACCAGATTTTTTAAACATCATCGTAACATTTCAAAGAATATATTTACGTCTGTTTATCATGTTTGTACCCTTACTACTTTGTCAAAATCACAATTAAGATGTGTTTTTTATTTGTTATATAAACAAAAACACGGGCGAAACGAAATAGTTTTAATGTTAAGTTGGTTATACTGGCCGTAAATAAACTATTAAAATATCGTATTGTCTAAAATCATTGCAGACATATGTATTCCTGTCCTATTTACTATACCGGTACCTATGAAATAATCCCTCGCACTAAACTTTATAATCAACGGATCTCAGGGTATATTTTATAATTTCGTATTTTGGCCTTCATTAAAAATTAGCGTTCTTTAACATGCCGTCAGTATTGTTTTATTTTCATTAAGTTTTTCGTGAAATAATACTACAAAAATCATTGAGTATCATACCTATATCAAAACACAGGCGGCATAACCAGAGAGCACCATCTGCTTGTTACATCATCAGCCAAAAACTGGAATATGATTTATGTCGGGTGGGTAAGCAAAATTAAATATTGCGTACTTGACAAGTGCCGCTTTGCCAACGGATTCCTGATGTTATGCTCTCTTTCAAAGTGTTTAACAAATAGAACAGCTAATGATTTTTTTTCATAATGAAAATATGCTGTTCTCCCCTTAAGTACACTTTACCATAGGAAATCCATAGTGTTGTATCGCTGTAAAGGTTATAGTTACCTGTCGAAAGTTGACCAACATTTAATTTTATCAAAACTATCGAAATGGCACCTCCTCAAGATAATGGCTACTATGGCAATTATGGCCAACAAGCGCAAACTTGGAAAATATTTATACTATTAAAACATTGTCTTTTTTATACGATCAGCACTTCACATTTTTTTTTTTGTAAAACGATGGAAACTTGCTGTTAATTAGCACAAGTAACTTTCATTAGAAACAATGATAATATTTTATAAGAAAATATAATGTGTCCTTTATGCTACTAAAATTTTGTCAATGTTGTTTTTGTCAGCGTTTACCCTGCTGGAGTACATTATAATGTAATTAAATTTATATATCTCTGTCAATAAACATTACAGAAAACATTATATTATGGGACATATTCAGAAACACGAACAATATTAACACAATCGCTTTTTTTTCACAAAATGGCCGATATTTTCAGTTCAAGGTCATAGATACGGATTTTGTTACTGTTGTTTCGTAGCTTTCTGAAAGAAAAACTGTCAAAGGTGTGTGTGTGTGTGTGTGTGTGTGTGTGCTTTTTTCTGTGCGGAATATCTAATGTTTTAAATAAAAGCTCTTGCGTCTTATTATATTGGTCAAAATTTCTCATTTTGATGTTGCACATAAAATAAACTGTTTTATATTATATATTGAAATTTATATGTTAAAACGTAAAGTAGTCCACCCTTAAAACGATTCAATTTCATTATATCTTATTTATTAAGCCAGTTGTTGCTATTGAATTTAATGGTAAAAAAGGAAAGAAGAAAAGTGGCAGAAATGTAGTATATCGTGTTCTCTCGTGTTTTATATAGATGTCAGCACTGCATGCCCACCTCTCACATTCATAGCGTCGTTGTATTTATTTGTTTGTGTGTTTTCTAGAACACAAGCGTCATTACAGAACCACGATAATCACCAGGGTAGCACGTGGTGCCGAGGACCCAGGAACACAATTAGTCATGCAACCTGTTACACGTGAGATACAGTCAGAGTCCAACGCTATTTAAACATCAATTCAAACTACAAGTAGTAAGCATTTGTCTTAAAAGCTCAATATTGAGTATACTAGCAATATTAAAAACTCAACATGATTTGGCAAACTAAAAAATTTTTTGTAATAGTTATGATAGACAATATTTTTTTACATGTTACTGTCAAGTTAGATAAAGCATCACTATCAAGCATTAAACTTAAGACATAATATAATAATGCCTAAAGAAAATAAGGGAGTGGTAGACTAGTGAATGCGTACATGGCGGTCGTGTGTTCGAAACCCCTACTTAGACTAGAAGTGTTCATGGCCCTTCAAGGCGCAAGGTACTTGTCCAGCTCATGAACCTTCGTGATGTCCCTATCAGAATGAAAAAAAAAAGATTGAATATAAACAAACACTGTGTTGCCTTATATCACACAACTATTAAGAAAACCAAGTGTTTATATAAACAAATGATCAAAACAAGAAGGTACGGTAATAACAGTTTTTACTGTTCATGAATATATAAAGACATTCAAAATTAAATTTAAATAAAGCTAACAATTGTTGACATCGTTTCTTCCTACTGACAAAATCACCACATTTGACCTGCGGTATTTGGCCGGCGCTCACTTTGGTATGAGTTGTAAATCGGTTATTCCCTTAAGACACGCCCTGTAGTAGTTATCTTTCATAAAATGTAAGTTCACTTGTCATGAATGAGAAATACACGCTCGTTCTGAAGAATTGAATTTTAAAAATAGAACACTAATTATCATTAAAAAAAGGCCTTTTGGACTACTTCATCATTTTACAAATTGATAATGATTTTGAATTTGAAAAAAATATATATATATTATATTTTGTGTTGATTTTGTGTTGTGTTTCGTCATTCACTATGACGAAATATTCTAGTGACTTCAAAAAGAATGAAAAGGGTTTGAACAGTAAATAACTTTAATACGAAAGTCAATGAAAAAAAATCCTAAAATATTATATCTGACCTCGGTTGAAAGTGAGCTGCAGTCATGATGTGATTTGGTCATTACATTATGTCACTATGTGGCAAAATGATCCCTGTCCTTCTCACCTTGACAGACGTTATTAAGTATACGAAAGGCAAATGACAGAAATATACTGGGGAAATCATAACATTAACAAATGCTAGCCATAAACCTGTTGATTAAATTATGGAATTATTGATATGAACTGCATAAAGCTAAAATATATAAAAAAAAATATTTTATCTAAAAAAACAAACAAAAAAAACAATAAAAAACAAAAACAAAACAACAACGCATCATTTATTTTTGTGAAGACTTTAGTAAAATGGTATAAAATAAGACAAATTCCGGTTTGCAACGCGTTTCAATACTAATCTTTTTCGGGCAAAAATGAAAATAACTGAATTCTATGACGTCATACCAATAATATGAATTATGTTTACACTTTCGCGTGTGTTTATTTGTTTGTATATCTAAATTTCCAAGTTTAGCCAGAGTGACAGATAAATAAACAATATTCTAAAAACAACTTCTTGTAACGTAAATCTCTAAAATATTTAAATACTAAACGAGACAAAGCATGCATCTTTATTTTATAGAGTGTTTATCCCTTGAAAAGACCCCAAAACAACCGGCGGTAATATATGTGTAAATAGAAATAGGGACTTTCTTCCTGTAAATATGTTTGCTACATGTTTAGAAACACGTCTCTAGAGAATCCCATCTGGTAATCATATGAAGGGTTCTTCGAAAATATATAAACCTCTCGAACTTTCATCAAAATGAAATGGATATGTATAACATCACGATCCGATTTCGGGAACATGAAAAAAGATTGTTCACACAGTGTTCACCACATCGCGAGTTCAGATCGAATACTCACACGTGGTCGGTGAGGATGTTTTGTGTTCAGATATTAAACAAAATCATTTCTACAGGAATATACAGGATAATGTTATCAAATAAAAAAAAATCTCAAAATTGACTGTAAGATAATTGATACACAATAAATAAAAAATAAATAAATAAATAAATAAATAATATAGTCTCTCTGGTAAACTTTATATATATATAACGCGTATTATGTCAAAATCAATTTCACAAAACTGTTGATTTCCATCTTCAAATACATCTAACGCATATTTTTTGTTGTTGTTGTTGTTTTTTTCTTTTTAAAATAAAAATAAATTAAAATCAATTTATATTTTACTTAATCATATCGACTTGAGTTTAAACTTTTGTGGTTATTTTTATTTATTTATTTATTCATTCATTTTCTTATTTTGAATAGATAAAAATAGAAAACATCAATTCAGTTTACAGCATAAAGTTACATAAGATAGTACGGTTATTCAACATATTGAAATAGTCAGGTAAAAAGACGGCTCAAAGAAAATCTACATAGATCTAATTAAAATATATCCATGCACTGCCTATTTTGCACAAAGCATATCAAAAACATTTTTTTACTCCTCGACTAAAAAATCGGCGTACATCGAAGTCGGCGATATTTAAATTTGTAGTGTGAGCGAGTTTAAAATGTAAAGAGAATATGCTTATATAAGTCGAATTTCCGAAACACCTCATGAGTGTCCATCATTTTGATACACCCGATACTTGCAAAATGCTATTAGAATTGCACATTTCCAGGAGTTTTCGCTTTACACAAAATCTATATTATAAGTTTGCTGCACATTACAAATGTTTATTGACATAGTATATCGGTAGCATGCGTAAATAACCCGTGCGTTTGACTTACCCATGAGAGAACTGCCCCCAGTCCCGTAGGAAAGTCCGTAACAGGCAAGTTTGCCTCTTTCCAAATCCGGAGACTCCAGGATGAATTGTGTGGAAATGTTCGATTTGAAATACAAACTTAACCACAGTCGAATGACAAGAGATATGAGATAGATTCTTAAATCGACCAAAACACCGACTCGTCAAAAAGGTAGAAAAGTTTACCGCGAAGTTTTGATAAAACTCAGTTGACTGGGCCGCGGAGTGGGTTGTCCCGCTGATAAGCCTGAAGGCTTTCAATTGGTCTACAAACAAGTTGATTGGTTCAACTGTGGTTAATGCAACCAATCACGATTTATCACGCACTCTCTAATGAACCTAATGTGCTAGCTAGTAATGCCCATGCGATTATATTTTCTAGGTAATTTGAACACAGGGAGAAGGAATTCAAGAACGACTTCCCGTCTCTATATTTAAATATTATAAAGCATTTTGACATACTCTCCGTTTTTACTATTTAATTAGTTTCATGAGCTACTGAAATTGACACAATCCGTTTTAACTTTCAAGTTTCCCTAATATAACGCAGGTTAATGAAATTATAGACAACTTAATATAATCAAATATAATATAAATTGCCAGTCCCAAAAAGCCCTTATAAACGGCAAGATTGCTTATTTAAATAATACTTTTGCCAATGATCAAATTTATCGCCTTTCTTCTAGGCGTCGTGTTTGAGTTCAGGTCAATGGGCGGTATGTCACGAGAGACCCACGCCAAACTATAGGAATCGAAGCATTCCGAATACCCGTCAATGCCTCTGTTCACGTTGCCGCAGCTCTATGGAATTATAATTTACATAGCAAGTTCTGGAAGATCGCACCTCGATTCATGTAATTTACATCCATGGCTGCGAGGCAGGGCACAACGCAACAAAAGCGTAACAAAGCGTCCAAAATCTTTTAACGTTTATTTAACACCGGTATGTTATCAATTCGGTGTTGAAATGCACCATTTCAGCATTTTCATTTACAGATACCTCAAGCATAATGTTTGAACAGATCTTTATCAATGTTAGTAGGGGGATGATATTTGTTTGTTAAAGTTTGGTATGAGAGGATACTGGAAATGAGTTCTCTAGATCCTGATTTGTTACTGATATCTTCAATACGTACAATGAAGGCCCCATTGAGAGGATATGCTGGGTAACTATATTTTATTTCTGAATTTATAGAAAGTTTGTATGTACATTCATTAAACTCGTTTAAATCTTCAACATAATTTCGATGTCGACAATACATTTATTATTTATTTCTAGATACAAAATTGCATCCTTACTGTAAAATAATTAGATAATATTCAAAGAGAACAAACAATGTTTCTTCATTGACAAAACAAACCGCGATGTGTTTAAAATTTAAAAAAAATGTCTGTAAAAATCGAGCTCTTCTTTACTTTTTTTAAAAAAGTATTGATGACGAAAAGTGTTGCATTTTTCCTTTTTCAATATTAATTGTATTTGTACATGCATTAAAATAATTGCGTTCGGTGTTCCTTAGAATTTGTAATCCGAAAATATATATACTCGTAGTTATATTACTTTAATGAATAATTAAGATATTTTTCAAAGCATTGCATTTTAATTATGTTTATGTATTGTTCTTCGGGCCTCATGAACCAATAGTGATATCACTGTATGTCCTCAAATATTCATTTATCGTTATATGTAAGGTGTTTATAACAGATAGATAACTATTTCCTTTTGTATATGGTTTCATGATAGAAAAATATGTTTGGTTTTCGGCAAAACAATCTACAATCTGCCGAACCATTCAGAACTCGTGATCTCCCACCACGGAAAATATAGTGCCATAGGTAGCGTGTATAAATCTTAGCTGTGTTGGGTGGAAGTATGACGAATCACTCAGATGCCGGTGGTGTCGGTGAGACGGGGAATATGAAATATAATAAGTTCCCGATCTGCAAATCCCATTTACTATTTATTCCCCTGTTAAAAGCCCATGCAAAGTGTATACACAAACCAGCATTTCTTTGAAGCCTATGCCGTGAGGTAATTAAAATGGCCTGATTACTTTATCATATGTCGAACAAACTTAATCAAGATCTATGTGGGAAAAAATCGACCTAACATGACCTTTGTTTACATTTCCCAAGATGCCTCTCGGCAAATTTGAATATTGATCAGGGTTAAAAATTTGGAGGGATTAAAAAGATATCGCTTGATTTTTAGTAGAAATTTCTCAATTAAGTCCACCCTACCATGCATATTTTAGGCAGGTTTTCAACGGCAAAGGTCTCCATAGTGATATCAGGTGCATGTGCGATTTTAAACAAAACATAAAATAGACAAAAGTGTTTTCTGTTTAATGCTGTTTTATAGATGTCAAAGAAGATATTCCGAGGTAGTATCTTTCTGAGTTAAAATACTTATTTTCATAATTCAGTCATTGGTTCAGCTGCAATGACAAAAATAGTCAAATAAATTATTATAAAAGTGTGGGCGTGAAACAAACACGATTTTTATTTCGTATCTGTAAAACGTTAAACTATTTAAATTTGATTTAGGTCATGTTACTTTTTTATGCCTTTTTATCGTTGATTGAAAAACAAGGTTTCTAATGTGATTAAGTCAAATATTGCTCGACGGTTCTTGTGTTAACCATGTAACCATACCCAAAACATATAAATGTTACATCCAGACATCGGAACTCTACCATTAAGGGACGGCGTTGAATATATTTTAAAGCGGTATGATATATGGCCTCTTCAAAAGTATCTGAACCGAATATTAGCAAACGACAATGGATAATATAAATATAAACGTATTAGTATTGTCATCAGTTGCAGCGGCTGATATATTAAATGAAAATGACTTTATAAAATGAAAACGGTACCTGTAAATGATTAAAAGTGACTCGGCGGTCAGATCATCTCAGGAGTATTACAAGCAAGGTGCGCAATTACCTTCACACGAACTACTTTTTATATCTATTAAATTACGCATTATAATCCAAACATGTTATCTACTTTTTGATCTTCAATTCGAAAAAAAAAAGTGAAAAACAACAACTGAAATTGGTTTATCTAATTAAAATGATCGATAGTTTGTTGTTGTGTTTTTTTTCCAACGGAACACTTCCAATATCTCTTTTCTTTATTTTTCACGCAGCACAAAAATGTTTTCCTTTTGATTTATATAAAATGTTCAGATATGAATACTTTATATCAGTTTTGATAATGGAACATATAAAAAAATACGGAATAGTCGTACATTTGAAAGCTTTCACACGGACAGGCAAAATGCACGTGAATAAATTTTCATATTATATTTGTATTATTTATGTTATATGTAATGATGAACTGTATGTGTTCAAGTTATATCAATAAAATTTCTGTTCTGTTCCATAACTGAAAACCGGAATCCAATCATATATATATATATATATATATATATATAATTTAAATTTTATCTGATAAATCAATTTTGTTAATGTGATACATACGAGATAAATGTTATATTGTATGATCTATCCGTTTGAATATAATAATTAAATAGACACGTTGATATTAGGAAGGATGAAATATCCATTTTCATCAAAGTAATAAATTATCTGTGATTTTGATATCATCAAGATATCGTCTGTTGATGTCATAAATAAACTGTAATGCATAAAATGTCAATTTTATAAATCGGATAACTAACTTTTAGAGGTATTGATATCATACCTTGTGACACATACTCTTTGTTACTGAATACTAAGGTATATTTTATCCTACTGAATAAATTTCATTTTTGTTCTAGTGATACACTGAGATATACGAGTATTTTATCATACTGTATAAAATATTTTGTTATAGTGAAATATCAACTGATATACATAACCTCTGAACCTCTGAAAACCGAACGCCTTTGGACTAGACAAAATGTTCGGTTTCCTGAGGTTTTCGGTTTGGAGATTATTTTGCTGGGGCCATTCATTTCAGAAATGATAGGGTTATACATGAAATGCGAATGTATCTACAATTATCATGTGATTGGGCAATTTGTTATTAGAGTGATTTCTTTTTCAATCTCTCTCTCTCTCTCTCTCTCTCTCTCTCTCTCCCCAACAAGCACCCTTCATGCATTCATTAAGATCAAGATGATTGGAGACAGTTATTTGATTTCAAATTTTAAGACAAGGTCTTTTGATTTCTGAATTTCTGTCCATATTTTAAGTTTCAGATTTTAACGTTTCACTGTTTGAATTTAACAATATTTAAAAACATTAATTTCTAATTAGATTTTGTTTATGTTCTTTTTCCAAGCATACGCTTTTTATTTAAAAAAAAATACAGAAATATGTTTTGCATGTACATTATATCTCAGATCATTGATGGCTCTTTGCACAATCTCGATATGTCCTTATCAAAATTAATCCATTGTTATCAACTGAGATGTCAAATTGAAAAGAAATAAAGGGTGGGGACGATAAAACGAGAATAAGTAGAATATATGTATTTTAAAATAAAACTTATTCCATCATGTGTGAATATTTTAAACACAATTTAAAAAGGAACCGCTTTCATAGTTAATATTCGACAGAAGCTATACTTTTAATCACATATTAGCTTCAAATGGAAGCCATTCTGTTCGTACATCAAACTGTCAATTTGTTTCACATATAAATATTTCTAATTTGCCAGCACGTATTTACCATTCTAAAAAAATCTTTAGTTCATCAAACATATTATCCTACTAAATCTAAATCAAATAATGAAGCTCGACAGAACAGTAGCTCATATTGTATGCATACACATTATTTAACTGTATAGAACTGTGGCTCATATTGTATGCATACACATTATTTAACTGTATAGAACTGTGGCTCATATTGTATGTATATAGATTATTTAACTGTATAGAACTGTGGCTCATATTGTATGTATATAGAGTATTTAACTGTATAGAACTGTGGCTCATATTGTATGTATATATAGTATATTACTGGAAAGAACTGTGGCTCATATTGTATGTATATAGAGTATTTAACTATATAGAACTGTGGCTCATTTTGTATGCATACATATTATTTAACTGTATAGAACTGTGGCTCATATTGTATCCATATACATTATTTAACTGTATAGAACTGTGGCTCATATTGTATGTATATAGATTATTTAACTGTATATAACTGTGGCTCATATTGTATGTATATAGAGTATTTAACTGTATAGAACTGTGGCTCATATTGTATGTATATAGATTATTTAACTGTATATAACTGTGGCTCATATTGTATGTATATAGAGTATTTAACTGTATAGAACTGTGGCTCATATTGTATGTATATAGATTATTTAACTGTATATAACTGTGGCTCATATTGTATGATACATATAGAGTATTTAACTGTATAGAACTGTGGCTCATATTGTATGTATATAGAGTATTTAACTGTATAGAACTGTGGCTCATATTGTATGCATACATATTATTTAACTGTATAGAACTGTGGCTCATATTGTATGCATACATATTATTTAACTGTATAGAACTGTGGCTCATATTGTATGCATATATAGTATATTACTGTATAGAACTGTGGCTCATATTGTATTTATATAGAGTATTTAACTGTATAGAACTGTGGCTCATATTGTATGTATATAGAGTATTTAACTGTATAGAACTGTGGCTCATATTGTATGTATATAGAGTATTTAACTGTATAGAACTGTGGCTCATATTGTATTTATATAGAGTATTTAACTGTATAGAACTGTGGCTCATATTGTATGTATATAGAGTATTTAACTGTATAGAACTGTGGCTCATATTGTATTTATATAGAATATTTAACTGTATAGAACTGTGGCTCATATTGTATGTATATATATTATTTAACTGTATAGAACTGTGGCTCATATTGTATGCATATGTGTTTATGCCCCCACCCCCCTTTTCGTGCCAAACCCCTGTACTTGTATGTTTATATATTATTAGCTGGATATATTGTATGCAATAAAGTATTTAACTGGATAAATGATAGACTGTGGCTTATTTTGTATGTGCATATATTATTTAGCCTGATAGAACAGTGGTTCAATTAATTGTACGTAGAGATTTTAACTTAATAGAACAGTGGCTCATAGTATAAAGTATAATGTTAAGTTGGATTTTTGCATGTTTAAAGCGTGTTTAAGTGGATATAACAGTGGCCATTATTGTATGTACATGTAAATATAGTATTAACCCTTTCCCTCATAGAGGACACCATGAAAAGACCTATGCGAACAGCATAAAACCAGATCAGCCTACGAGTAACTCGCAGGCTGATCAGGTTTTATGCTGTTCGCTGCTCCTCAGTGGTCTGGAAATGAGGATTTTGTAATTAAATTTGGTAATGTTTAACTGTGGTTTTTCAGATCAGTTTATGTGATACCTACTGAGTGTAAAGATTAAACAGTATTGTGTTAAGCTTGGTAGAACAGCAGTTCGTTTTGTATGTATATAGAATGTTTACTGGATAAAACAGTGGCTCCTATTGTATGTAAATAAAGTATTTGGCTAGATAGAACTGTGGCTAATATTGTATGTATAAGAGTTGTGTGAATAGTGGTCTTATTTGTAAGGTTTTTTTTTATTGTATGCATATAGAATGTTTAGCTTGATTTCTATGGAACAGAGTATATAGCTTGATAAACGTGGCTTATGTGGCATGTATACAGAGTAAATAGTTTGATAAGACCATTGCTCAAGTTGCATGTAAACAGAGTATATAGCTTGATAGAACCATTGCTCATGTGGCATGTATACAGAGTAAATAGCTTGATAGGACCATTGCTCATGTTGCATGTATACAGAGTAAATAGCTTGAAAGGATCATTGCTCATGTTGCATGTATACAGCGTAAATAGTTTGTTAAGACCATTGCTCAAGTTGCATGTAAACAGAGTATATAGCTTGATAGAACCGTGGCTCATGTGGCATGTATACAGAGTAAATAGTTTGATAAGACCATTGCTCAAGTTGCATGTATACAGAGTAAATAGCTTGAAAGGATCATTGCTCAAGTTGCATGTATACAGAGTAAATAGTTTGTTAAGACCATTGCTCAAGTTGCATGTAAACAGAGTATATAGCTTGAAAGAACCGTGGCTCATGTGGCATGTATACAGAGTAAATAGTTTGATAAGACCATTGCTCAAGTTGCGTGTATACAGAGTAAATAGCTTGATAGAACCGTGGCTCAAGTTGCATGTAAACAGAGTATATAGCTTGATAGAACCGTGTCTCATGTGGCATGTATACAGAGTAAATAGCTTGATAGGACCATTGCTCAAGTTGCATGTATACAGAGTATATAGCTTGACAGGACCATAGCTCATGTTGAAAGTAAGCAGAATATATAGCTTAAAAGGACCATTGCTCATGATGTATGTATACAGAGTAAATAGCTCGATAGGAGGCTTGCTCATGTTGCATGTAAACAGAGTATATCGCTTGACACGACCATTGTTCGTATGGCATGTATACAGTGTATATATCTTGATAGGAATGACTATTTGTATGTAACAGAGTATATAGCTTGACAGGAGAGTGACTAATTCTGGATGTAAACAGAGTATATAGCTTGACAGGACCATTGTTCGTGTGGCTTGTAAGCAGTGTATATATCTTGATAGGGAGTGACTCATATTGTATGTATACAGAGTATATAGCTTGATAGGACAATGACTCATGTTGTATGTATACAGAGTATATAGCTTGATAGGACCGTGCCTTTTGTGGCATGTAAACAGTATTTAGCTTGATAGGACCGTGTTTTATGTGGCATGTAAACAGTATTTAGCTTGATAGGACCGTGTCTTATGTGGCATGTAAACAGTATATAGCTTGATAGGACCGTGTTTTATGTGGCATGTAAACAGTATATAGCTTGATAGGACCGTGGCTTATGTGGCATGTAAGCAGTATATAGCTTGATAGGACCGTCGCTTATGTGGCATGTAAACAATATATAGCTTGATAGGACCGTCGCTTATGTGGCATGTAAACAGTATATAGCTTGATAGGACCGTGGCTTATGTGGCATGTAATCAGTATATAGCTCGATAGGACCGTGGCTTATGTGGCATGTAAACAGTATATAGCTTGATAGGACCGTGGCTTATGTGGCATGTAATCAGTATATAGCTTGATAGGACCGTCGCTTATGTGGCATGTAAACAATATATAGCTTGATAGGACCGTCGCTTATGTGGCATGTAAACAATATATAGCTTGATAGGACCGTGGCTTATGTGGCATGTAAGCAGTATATAGCTTGATAGGACCGTTGCTTATGTGGCATGTAAACAGTATATAGCTTGATAGGACCGTGGCTTATGTGGCATGTAAACAGTATATAGCTTGATAGGACCGTTGCTTATGTGGCATGTAAACAGTATATAGCTTGATAGGACCGTTGCTTATGTGGCATGTAAACAGTATATAGCTTGATAGGACCGTGGCTTATGTGGCATGTAAACAGTATATAGCTTGATAGGACCGTGGCTTATGTGGCATGTAAACAGTATATAGCTTGATAGGACCGTCGCTTATGTGGCATGTAAACAGTATATAGCTTGATAGGACCGTGGCTTATGTGGCATGTAAACAGTATATAGCTTGAAAGGACCGTGGCTTATGTGGCATGTAAACAGTATATAGCTTGATAGGACCGTGGCTTATGTGGCATGTAAACAGTATATAGCTTGATAGGACCGTGGCTTATGTGGCATGTAAACAGTATATAGCTTGATAGGACCGTGGCTTATGTGGCATGTAAACAGAATATAGCTTGATAGGACCGTGGCTTATGTGGCATGTAAACAGTATATAGCTTGATAGGACCGTGGCTTATGTGGCATGTAAACAGTATATAGCTTGATAGGACCGTGGCTTATGTTGCATGTAAACAGTATATAGCTTGATAGGACCGTGGCTTATGTGGCATGTAAGCAGTATATAGCTTGATAGGACCGTGACTCTTGTGGCATGTAAACAGTATATAGCTTGATAGGACCGTGGCTTATGTGGCATGTAAACAGTATATAGCTTGATAGGACCGTGGCTTATGTGGCATGTAAACAGTATATAGCTTGATAGGACCGTGGCTTATGTGGCATGTAAGCAGTATATAGATTGATAGGACCGTGACTCTTGTGGCATATAAACAGTATATAGCTTGATAGGACCGTGGCTTATGTTGCATGTAAACAGTATATAGCTTGATAGGACCGTGGCTTATGTTGCATGTAAACAGTATATAGCTTGATAGGACCGTGGCTTATGTGGCATGTAAACAGTATATAGCTTGATAGGACCGTGACTGATGTGGCATGTAAACAGTGTATGTAGCTTGATAGGACCGTGACTCTGTGGCATATAAACATATATGTAGCTTGATAGTACCGTGACTCTTGTGGCATATAAACAGTATATGTAGCTTGATAGGACCGTGACTCTTGTGGCATATAAACAGTATATGTAGCTTGATAGGACCGTGACTCTTGTGGCATATAAACAGTATATGTAGCTTGATAGTACCGCTGCTCCTGTTGTATCTAGATAGGAAGATCAGTGGTTTAACATTTTCACTGCTCATATAATTTAGAATTGCAAATTCTGTTTGACAATTCCAACCAAGTTCAAAGTTGGCACACAGTGTTATACTATATGGATAAGACAAGAAGGGAATATATTGACATATAACATATTTTTCTCTTAATTCATCCGAAAATAAGCTTCAGCAATTTCTGAACTGCACGTTTTGTAAAAAATTAAGTATGATTAAAAAATCATTCCTCTTTTAAGTTATAAAACTATTGCAAATTAACTTTTCTCAATCGACATAAAATAATTTTTTAATTAAATAAGATAACTGCGGTGTCTTAATTAAAACCAGAAAGAATCATATACATCATTTCCTATATTTTCCTATATACAAACGCTTATTTTGATAGTCGGAGACGTTTCAACTCCGCCCAAAATATTACCATATCACAGGGTTGGCCCACTCATCCGGACAGCCCCACTTCATTTTCATGTTCTACATGGTACAGTGTCATTATCGGTGTAAAATGTTGACTAATTCTGTTTACAATCATGGATTTGAAATTGATATAGAAGTTGTTTGTGTAACATTACATCTTTTTTCAATTTGGATGTCCGTGCATCTGCAAGGTGTCCTGGGCAACACAAGGGCTCTACTTGACGAACCCTATCTCTTGTAAACAAACTCCATGAGATTCTCTACTTCAACGTCTATACCATCTTCAAGTATGGTATGAGTTAATCATCTGTATAACACTGCATTTATTAGTAACATTCTTTGATCACTCTATACGACATTAGCCATGGAGAGTTGGGAAACTAGCTTCTGGATTTCCACTGATATACCTGAAGTGGTACAGGGGAGAGTCATTCACGATAACTTCAGTGACAAGAATATCAATAAAGTGGAATAAAAAAATAATAATGTAGCACATACAATGACTTACATAAAAAGTGGTGAGGTAAATGTGCTTGTATTCAGTTGGATAAAAAATAACGTCGAGTCCCTCCCACAGTACAGTCCCGCATACTGGTAGCCGTGTAACATATTACTAAATGCTAGAAATGATACCGGTATTGATATGGCCGGCAATATGACGCATGGGGTGGAATGGGCTGATGTGTTTGTGTGCTTCTTTTCAGGGAAAAAAATTGATTGACTCTTAGTAACTAGTAATGTCATTCATTCATTCATTCATTCATTCATTCATTCATTCATTCATTTATTTATTTGCCATAATGCTTTATTTCATCAAGCTCAATGTAGTATAATGTATGTATATTGCTTAGGATTTTTGAAATAAAAAAGATTGTTATTGTATTCTTTGTACATTAAAACTATAATTGTGGAAATATGATATACATGAAATGTTTGAATTACATTTCAGTTCCACGGTTTATACATGTTATGTACATTGACATTTCCTTGACAATCAACAGAGAAGAAAATGAATTCTCCGCTGGCCGGTATGAAAAGGTAGACGTCGCAATGATAAATTGTTGAATGACTTTCCTTATCCCTGTTGTATAACATTGGAATGTTATCTTTTCTACTGATATAGTTTATTTCAAATACTTATAGACCATAGGCGCATGAGAATACAAAATAAAAACGGAACAATACAAATATACACTAAAAGATACATAAATAATGTGACTAACACTATCAATATCATTGCACATATATCTGCCATCAACATACAAGCAATATCATGTGTCAGGACACAGCCATAGGTGTCTATTAACTCTTGATATTGCTGTTACTAGAGAGAGCCGATACGCGAGGTATTGCGATAAAGCTAACCGATTTTTTCAATATCAAATGAAGTTCTCTAAAAGCTTGTTGAGACTAATGAAACACGAAAGTGTAATCTGATAGAAGGGGTTTTAAGTATAAGTTTAAGAAAAGTATAGAACGCTTATATGTTTAACGACTTATTATTTGTGAAGACCACTTCACCGCAATCGGCGGAGTACGCAGTGGCCTATAAACGTATTTCGGGCATAAGGGGACGGCGACACAGACTATATTTTTCGATTGTGCAGATATTTATAACGTTTGACCGGAAACAGGCCTTTGATGTAACAACTAAATATTTGTCAAAGAAACTGTAATTATTAACATTTTTTTATACGAAGCATATATTTCAGCTAGCTGTCATTTAAAAAAAATGATTCAACGTCGAAAACCCACGGTAGATCTATATATTCCTTATCACTATTGTATATATCGATTAAAGCAGCTCGTTCACAGATGATCCGTAGAAATTAAAAGAAATAAAATTCTACTCTCCCTCGTTAATTTTTTATTCCTTACAAATAAACTTGGCAAGTGTAGGTCACATTACACGAGAAAACGCTATTTTCGTAAACGCAATTCGGCGAAATCAGGTACAGGTAATGCGTTGGAACTCCTACTGTATGAGTATATATAGGATACGGTATTCCGGAAGCTGATGATTGCGGTACCACGTGACACGTTCTTCACAAATGAAGTTAACGTATGCGCGAAAAAGTGAATATGATCAGCCAAGTGACGGCAAATGAAAATAGAAAATCTAAATATAGGTTTTCAAATTCTAAATATAGTTTCAGTACCGTCTGTGACGTTATTGCCTATGATGGGGAAACCACCCATTTTATAAGAATCACAGGTGGTTGCATTGGGTGACTATGAGTCTGTAGTTATAGATAGCCGTACATTTGTAATACACGCATATTAAATTTCGTTCAATATCAAATTCTTAGTCAATGACCACATGTGAACGAGCTGCTTTAAGAAGCAAAGGGCATTGGGCGAGTGTGAGTTTTTCCCTACGTATAGGCATTTTCTACCAAAAAAAATCATTCAAAGATTCGTTTGGTCTTGTCTTGCGTCTCAGTAAATAGGTCAAACATGAGTTAGACAGCAACGCCGATAAAAAGTAAGAATATTTATTTTGAATATTAAGTCAAGTTTCCTAAATATACAGAAGTAGGGGATATTTACATCCGCAAGGGATGTTTATTGAATTTATGGTACTTATTTTTATATGTTTTAGTCATATTTGCTACACATTTGCTAAAATGTATTAATTTGAATGTTTTTTTTTTAAAATAAACTTGCTCAAAACTTTGTAATGTGACTTCATTATTAGTATGTTATTCTAAAATTTTATCGTTACTTCTATAAAAAAAAATCTCAAAAAGTGAGAGACAGACAGAAAGAATAATACCGACATATAAATAACAGCAATAAACTTCTAAAACAAACAGAGGAAGTACTGGCAGGAACAGAACTGTAATTCCTGCTTTGTCATCTCATCATAAGCCACTTTCACTTGTGGATTCTTTACAAAAGACGGCCAATGTTTGTTCAGAAACACATCGGTAATGAGTGAAGAGTATCTTCCAGAGCAACATTTCCGCCATCCTCGTTTATTTTGCAATGAACCGTGAGTGCGCGGGAAATACGCTTTCTCTCCAGAAGTTGCTATCTCCTGTTCAGGTGAAATGAGAGCTGGCTCATCTCACAGATCGATCATCAACTACACACTTATGGCTGTAGTTAGAATCCATATACACAACACGGTGAATTTCAAAATTATGATGATACAATTTGTCCAAATGCTGTATTAGTTTATCGGTCCAAAATATTATATCGGTAAATGGATGGTTTCAGAAGCATAATAACGCGATAAGTCCATTTACAGTAAACGGGAAATATCAAAAGCATAATAATACATAGTAAACAGGACATTTCAAAAGCATAATAATGTATTGTAAACAGGTAAATTCAAAAGCTTAATAATGCATAAGCTTAATAATGCATAGTAAAAGCATGATATGCTTTATAAACGAGAAATTCCAAAAGCATAATAATGCATAGTTAAAGAGAAATTTCAAAAGCATAATAATCTAAAGTAAACGGGACATTTCAAAAGCATAATAATGCATAGTATATATAGTAAATGGAAAATTCAAAAACGTAAAAACGCAATCGAGATTGACATGTAAATATAAATTACGTATTATCTTTATTAGCATACGTTGTATGCTTCTTTTGCGTATTATTTCTTTTCATTATTTATTAATGAACAAGTATGATTATGCAAAAGAAAGTGCGCAATAAAGTTTTAATTTATTTAATTGCACTTTTCTTTTACGAAAATATCCTATTTAGCATAAACACGAGGGTACAATTTGATCACTTTGATATTTGAAATTATCAAATGAATGATTTCATAGTACGAGCGCACATCAATTTTGTAAAATTTATAACAGCACTTTATTCAGGACCTTTCCGTCTTATATATGGAGTTTAAGGGGATACGCTCGCAATAGTATTTTGAAGAAGAAAAAAAGTTTTTAGTTAGATACATGTTTTTGCATGAACTGCTTCAGTTATATCTATAAATTTTAATTTCCAAGCCTTGTTAACGTTTTGAAAAATAATTAAGCACATTTCTGATGGATTAAAAACCCGCTATATTGCATTTATTCGTTTTTAGCCAAGATTTGGCTGATAACCTCACATTTGTAAAAATAATACTAAGATTTTTCTTTTCACAATATCTAAAGGCATCTGTGTTTTAGCATATTTATACAACAATGAAAGAAATCTTATGGCAGAGATTCGATAAAAGCTGAGTATTTTTTTTAATAGGAAAAAGTCAATATTTTGATTTAAATGTCAGAATAAAAACAGTAGAGTGATTATTTTGCTTAATTTTTTTTTTTAAAAATCGGTTTGTTAGGTGTATTTCTGATATAGTTAACATGAAAAAGCATTATGGTGACCTCTTTAGGTCTTTTTTTGTTTGTTTTGTGTTAAGAATTTCCTAAATAACAATTTTACAAAATTTTTACGGAAATTTTATTTTCGAGAGTATCCCTAGGTATTTTCCGATTTCTGCAGGTTTGTGTATTAAAGCTGTGAAATATGATGTTTTAAATATTTAGTTCCAAGACCTAAATGAGAAATACGACTTAGTTTCACTTGTTCCAAACTTTAAAAAAAATAAGACTTAAAAAAACTCAATTACAGCAAAACACGAATTTATGAGAAACGGCTTTTATCTTTATTTCTACATTATTAATAATGTTTAGTTCCTAAGTTTAGAATAACCGATTGAAGACTTTTCGAATAACACATGCATTTGTGTGTTTACTTTAATTAGTTTTGACAGATTTATCTAAGAAAATGTATTCAGCTCTGACATAGGCAGTAACATTTTGAAATGCATATTTTTCTTTGGACTTTGCATTTGTACATACATGTTTATGATTTGCATACAATGTGGAATTAACTACAAGGACATTCATACGATTTCGGGATTTCTGAAAATTATAAGCATTTGAAAAGTGATCATCACTTGATCATACCGATTAATGTTTTGTCATATATTATAGCATTTATCAAATCTTTTCATCTCTATTCATTGATGCTTTATGTAGACTCCAGAAGGACATAAATCAACGAGAAGCGTCCTTGATAGTTCCATCTGCAACCTATCACAGGCTTTGAATGACGAATAAAAGTTTGCTAAAAACATTGTGAGCAATAAGTGAAATGAAATAGATTATAAATGATGTTACATGTATTTGATTCTGTCTTTTACAATTTTGTTCCCTATTTTGCAACTTTTAATGATTTGTTTTAACTTGGACATACAAAACTAATTAACAAACACATTGCAAATATTTCATTTTACGTTGTGGTAAATCAAGAATTGCCGACCTGCGCACCGTTTATTATTCAGACGATCACAAATCGATATAACAGGTGAGTGTAACACCAAATTCCTCCATCAACGCCTCAGTGAAACCAATCGCGGGGCATGTACAGTGAACTGACGGTCTCAAAATATCACCGTTTGTTTGATTGAAGTGATTCTGCGTAAATTAAAGCATCTCCCTCCCGCCATTAAATCGCCATCACATGAATTATATTTCTGAAAAATGCAATTGATCTGTTTCAAAGAGATTCTTGCGTTAGCTTTCTAGATCGCCGCATTCTAATGTTCCTTCGGGTCCATTTATAACGCATAATCTGACTGCCTCTTGACACAAACAAATTGGTTGGGTAGGAAATTTGGCGCTTCAGTGCGATGTATATCATAAAGAAAGATAAAGCGTACACGCCATATATCTTATGTAGAGTGTAAACTATATAGTGATAGCAGCTTTTCCGACCTCAGAAAAGGCCGGGTTCATATAATAAAGCAGTTTTCATTTTGGTTGGTATCGACTAGCAAAAAAATGTAAAAAATAAAATAAAAATGAAAATTAAGCCTCTTACAACCCGTCACCAAATCGACACTTCCTTCGACAAAACGATGTCCTCGGGATCGTCATCGGTGACGATTTCGTATTTTATACAATAAATAAACTAGATTATACATAGTATATACTTATAACATAGTTGGTTTGTAGGATAAACTATAAGTCAACACACATGTACTATTGTTATTTTCTAATTCTATACTATACGTACGCTTAAATAAAAAGCAAAACGCTGCAAATAATGTTAATTAGAAGGTTAACCTTTTTATCATACCATCCGAGTTGTAGATAGAGAGCACCAGTCATGGCATTTATCCCAGCCTATCATTATATCAACACGTATCATATATTTTGTGAATAGGATGTTAAGTCTATTTAAAGATATTGCAACAGTAGCATAATTTACTATATCAGGAATTTCATATTCAAAACATCTGTTAGCATTATTAAAGATAATCGGCATATGTAAACTATGAAATGTTGGCATTTATTTCACGGCCTTTTAAGTGTTATA
Organism: Solen grandis; assembly: GCA_021229015.1. Taxonomy (NCBI): domain Eukaryota; kingdom Metazoa; phylum Mollusca; class Bivalvia; order Adapedonta; family Solenidae; genus Solen; species Solen grandis. The sequence continues at coordinate 47,437,247 of CM037784.1, read as the reverse complement.
TTTATTCGGAGAACTTGTGGATACCACACAGATCTTTATGTTGTATAATTTGTGATGTTAATGATAATGTAAATTTGGTTTAACCCTTTCCCTCATATAGACTCATTTTGACGCACTCAATAGGTACCACATAAAGCCTGATCTGCAGAAAACCACAGTTAAACCGTACCAAATTTAATTACAAAATCCTCATTTCAAGACCACTGAGGAGCAGCGAACAGCATAAAACCTGATCAGCGTGCGAGTTACTCGCAGGCTGATCTGGTTTTATGCTGTTCGCATAGGTCTTTTCATGGTTTCCTCTATGAGGGAAAGGGTTAAAGCAAATTAAAACTATGGATGTATTATTTGACTATTTACAAGATAATGCTCTACTTATTCATGCACTCACTTACTTAATATTTCTCTTGATGGCTACATTAAGATGTGAAAGAAAATTCAAGTATTCAATGATACTCATATCGGGCCAAAAGCAGCATGAAGACTGCTTGTTTTTGTATAGACGTCACTGGAAATGTAATCAGCGACCCCTGCCAACTGCCAAACCTAGTCACTCTAGTAGTCATAAAAGGCATACATGCACTTTGAACACAATGATGGAACGATCATTAATTAATTAACAATATGCGATAGGTATTTACACACATATGATAGATATAAATTTGATTGTATTTCTTTTTTTTTAATTAATGCAGACAGTCCCTTTGGAGCATACTCAATTACCAAAAAGATTAGAAAAAGACTGTCGTTGTGTTAATTAGACATTTTACTATTCACCATCGCAGGATTCCTGTGCCAAAATTAATGTGCAAGTTTTAAATCATATATCTTTTGATAAACTTATTTTTGCAACATTATTATGTCTGTCAAATTTAGATCTCGGTGACATAAGCATAGTAAAATCATGAGAAAAGGCACATTTTTAATGTACATTTTGTATTAAATGTATTGACAGGATATTCATTTGAAAAATGTAGATCTAGATTGAAATTGCAATTGCCAGCTTCACACTATTTTCCCTCCCCCAATGCCAGGAAAACGTGTTTTTTTATTGTTTACCAAGCCTCAGGGAAACCAGTGTTTTAACCATTCAATCTCACTGCCTCAGCTTCAAGGCAAGGCGATGAAAACCGTTCACAGTTTACTGTCACGCAGATAGGCTTTTGGCGAAACTAGAAAAACTATAAACTTTTTCTTTTCTTTTATTTAGAAACATTGCAAAGTCTCACATATATGTGAGAAACATAAGCATTACATACTATATACAAACTTGAATATCACGTGGTACAATGGAAAACGGCTAAGTTTCTTCGTAGTTTACAGAGAGAGAGAGAGAGAGAGAGAGAGAGAGATTCTTGCATATACATTTTAAATATTTACATAAAAATGAGTAACCTTATCTTGTTTTACAATGTGAATCATATACAATTTTTTTTTTACATTACTATTCATTTGTTTCAGCAATACCTTTGATCATAATATCGTGTCTTTAATTTAACTTATAATAGAGTAACCGTATAAACGTCATATCAGTGTGAAAAAAATGGGTAACCGTATGACTCATGTCTCGTGTCATCAAGGAATCTCGAGTTATATGATATAAATAAGGAATTTTACAAAGCATTTAAGTGAACAAGGGATACGAGCTTGCTTGTACATATGGTTTGGTTTCTTCTATAGCATTGTTTGCCATGTTACGTATATCATGACAACATTCCTTACATAGATTGTTATGAGGTTAGCACTTAAAGAAAAGCGCTACCGAGACTCAAAATGATAGGAAAGTTTCGTGCGTCACAATGCATGTTTCAAGTCATAAACTCACTAGCAAAAAAAAAAAAAAAAAAAGTGCATTCGGTGTTTTGTTAATTTGAATGATAATTATTTCCTGCAGAAATATAACTTATATTTGACCGCAAACAAAAATTCGTTTAAAATATCAATGCGTTCGAAATAAAAACTGAATGTTATATATTGGCCATACAATACTCAATTTGTTATATCAATTATTACATATTTATTAAATAAACAATTCATTTAGATAAAAGACAGCCTAAACATACACTTACTTTAGCAAATGAGTATATATCCGAAATTAGAAGACCAGATAGCATCTCATCGAGGTTTACAAATTATGGAATAAAATAGTGCTTAACTGTAGCCTGTCATGTGTTGTAATAAATATAATATTACAATAAAAAATAGCACAATGCCATTATGACAGTTAAACCGTATATATTATAATTATGTGAAAAGTATAACAGAAATTGTTATTATGTAAAATTATAAAAAGGGAATTAAATTAAAAAAAAAAAAAATTAGGTTTAATTTTTTTGTTCTTCCTTTTGAAAAAAAAGTACATAAAAAACATATTTTTAAAAATAAGATTATAAAAATGAAACAGTAAATAATAGTATATTAAAATATAAAAGTGAAAACATAAAAACATGATATAAATGTATTATTACAACACATGAGAAAAAGACATATATGCAATTCTACTCATACTTGAATATGTAATGTTTTATATATAGCTTCCTTTAATATTCATAATGCAATATGGAATATTTCAAATATGTGGAAAATCGTTTAAAGCTATCCAATAACTATTGTATATACAAAAAGTATCAGAATGATTTGCTATGGTAAATACTATATTTCTTGCTTTAAAGGTCTAAATTGTTTGATTTACATATTCATTCATTTGTTTTAATTAAGTTCATCATCTTATAACAATAAAAAATAATAAATATTGTTATCATAATGCGAATAAATTATTGATGTTAAACTACCTCGTGGGGATTTTTCTCGGGATTTATTTAATATATGATAATGTGACCACCATCTGTATACGTATTTCTGTATACGTAGTGAACTTAAATGTCTGTTAAGGATGTGCTTGTACCGACAATATTTGCAAACATAGATGTAATGTTCTTTATCTACATATTTTCAGTAGGAAATAAGATTTACTATGGATATTTACAGGTTTATATAAGAAGACACGGAAATATCATGAAGTGGTCTTCTTAACGATATTAAGACAAATCCTTTCTATATCTTTTAAATCACGGTTTGATAAAATGGCAGCTATGGGATATGTTTCATTTGAGATTAACATTTGAAATTATTTATGCATGTTGTAAATACCATTACCAAGGTTGGTAGCATTCGGTGGGCCCATCAGACGGTGGCGAGCCATTAAGACCCGCTACCATAGCTTACCCATATTACACGCTCCAGTGACAACCTATTGCTTTCAAATGTGCACTTTCTGACTTTCATAATTTGAAAAGCTACCCACTTTTCACGCCTATATTGGCAGTTTTGACCAATTTATCGGCGATAAGGCTATCCATTTGTCAGACTGATCCACGAGATGCACTCAATCAACCTGGCCCCCACATGTTACCCATCAGTGGGGTCGGGCTGGCGATTCCCTACTTTTGCTTACCGTATCGGACAAGGTCTCAGACTGCTTGCTTCCTTTGACTCTCTAGTAGTGTACATATTCTAGATCTCACCAATAGTACAAATGCCACGCGATGTATAAAAAACTTGTTTCCGTATCTGACTCTAATGGTGAAGAAACGGAAATCAGTTTAAAGTTAGAAGTTTACAGTTTATTTTAATAGACACAATAAAGACCATGCATGGGGGCAGCATTCTCAGTTAACACATTATTATTTCATTATATATAAGCATGATTACAATGGGTACGGCTTTTAATTTTGGAATAAAAGGGATTAATTGATTTTAAAAAAAGAATAAATAAATAGATAAAAATAGTATTCATTGTATTGCATACACGATTTTAATAACGCAATATCAATGAATAGGCGACATTTAAAATATATCACTTTATATATTTAAACACGTGCTCAAATTTTTACACCAAAGTCGTGTCAAGCATGTGTCCGACAGATGTATAGATAATGAAAGACAAATAAAACACGAATAAAACACTAAAAGGTCTTTTTTTAAATCTTTTTTATTTATTTATTTATTTTTACAAATACCTGTTTGTTTTTATTTCTTTTATGTAAATAACCGCATAAGTTTATATAGGACATTGCCAATTCCATACAAATGTGATTATTTTTATGATTATGATTATGATTATGATTATTATTTTTAGGATTATTATGATTATTATTAAATATTTGTCTTTCCCAACAACCGTAAAGCGCACATGCATTTTTAAAAATAATATTTGAGATGATCATCCAGTAAAATAATACTGAGTGTGTAGTATTTCACATATTGATAAAAGATTAAATATTCTGAGCAACCATAAACGGTGAAACACTTTTTCCTCATCAGAAAATTCAATTAAAATATGGATAAGAAATTCTAAGAACATCGGGGACTGTTCTAATGACTGAATGTACGATTCTGAATACTTAATACATAGAAGAATTAAAGTCACGAATCAACTTTTTTTTTTTTTTTTTTTCTTGTTCTGTTTTTACATTCAATAACAAAATCGTATTCTACATTCAAATTCTCTCTCTATATATTAATTACTACTGATTTCCTTAATCATTTCTCATGATGTTGTGTTCCTGTGTTGTCTTCGGGGGGAAACGGTACAAGTTAAACATCACAGACGCCATAAAACACCGCTATATGCTTACTGCAATTCTTAAATTAAACGGATCTCTGAATAGCTTGCAAATATGCCAATCTTATGGCCATTTTATGCTTCAAAATTGTGACGACCTTTTTCGTTTTAGTGTTGCAGGAAGCAGTGGGAAGCAGTCAGGTATAACACTGGCTCCTCTGCCGCGGAGATACCACGGGGGTGTGTGGTGTAGCAGGGCGTGATCAGGGTGCCCGTCTGACAGTTTTATTGTATCTGGTGCCGGCAGCTGGCCACCGCCGGGCCTATACCCGGGCCTGAGAGTCAAAGTGAGTTGGGCGCTCCACGATCCCAAGCATTAAACAATCAGAACACCTCGGCGACGATTATTACCTTGATGACGGAATTACCCGAGGCTTTCCGACTGGGTATGACATCAGTGAGTTTCGGCCGTATAGTGATATATTCAGTATATGTTACTTTTTGAAGGAAAACATGTATTGGTAAGCAAGTTTAAACAACGCATACCTCCTTAACGATTCCTGATCCGGACCAGTAGGTTATGTTTGGGAAGATTTTACCAGATCGGCAATACCCGGTATATTTCGCTGATTTAAAATGACCAATCAGTGATTGGGGGAATATCCCATGTTTATTTCCCATTGAACAATGTGTGGAATTATACGCCAGCATGTATATTAGGTGTTCGGGATGTGCTCGTTGAATAACGTTAGTTTACGTCTTTTTTCGGAGTGAACTGGTCTATTGTTCGATAGAAAAAAAAATGGCCAAACCTTTTTGAATGCTTTGATATTGTGTATATCACACAACACATTAATTTGAACATGTTTCTCTACCATGTATTTTCGTTGAAACATAAGACTAATGGAGCTATGAGCTAGACAGTTCTGTCACATGATACTCAAGGCAGAATCTAAGAGGCATTGTCAAGATCTTAAGGGGATGTTATAGCGCACAGACCGAGCACGGGAAACATGAACCGCGTCGACTTAATCTGCACGTAAAGACCTCGCGTATAAAACTGAATTTAAAGTACGGTTGCATGTTTTGGGCGTGCTTCATGGCCAAATGAATCTAGACAGTGTTCTGTTACTGAGCCTTAGAGGCGTGAGTTTAGGTTCAAAAGAATTAAAGAAAAGTGAAGGTCTCATACAAGTGGCCATGGGCTGTGTGTACTACGTTATACTCCTGTATTCGATTATTTTCAACTATCAAACTCAAGGACTGTTTGGGATCATGCTTATCATACAATAATCATTCTTAATGCGCACATAATTATATCTAAATATATAACGAATTTAGGATGTAGATTTAAATGTTATGTAAAGTAAAATTGGAAAATAATCGTACCCGTATTCCGCAGTAAGTAACGAGTAGCACAATATCATAAGTATTATTTGTAGTTCACACACACACACAAAATAGTTCACTTCGTTAAATCTTTAAAATTATATGCTGCGATGCTAAAACATGATTCTATATATTTTTTGTCAGAGTAATATTATATGTTAGATTGTAAGCAAGATTAATAATTGAAATCTGCCGGTGATAGTTTCGCTGGAACGAGCGTAGTGGCCTATCAGGGTAAACTGTTTACGAGTGCTGGTCTCAGATAAGAGAACGTTTTTACAGAAAAAAAGTAAAGTCTTTGTAATTAATACATACTATTATATACTTTTCATTTTAAGGAATATATCTCAATAGGAAATTTTGAAGTTTCGTGACAAAGTATAGCCCTTTATAAGCTTCAAACGACAGCTATACCGCTTGGCCAGTTTTGATGCAAAACTACGTACCTATATTGGTCCACTTTCATAGATGGTCAAAGGATTTGATTCCATCAAATTTGATTGATAAATACACATTTAAAATTCGTCTTGCACAAAATTTCTGTTCATTTTGTCCAATTAATCTAGATCTGAGAAACATGGACTTAAGCATATTGTCATTCAATTTGTAGAATAGATTGGCCACCCTATCTGTTTCAGCGAGCCTATCACCGGGAGTTTTCAATTGTTAACATCGCTTTTAATGTTATCAGCACCGCCACATATAGTTTTAAAGATTTTAAGAGTAAAACTTTCTACTACAGGTAGTTTATCTCTAAATGAATTTTCGGACACGTTAATATTTGTGTCAAAATTGTTCGAATTTGGCTGATTCAAATTAGAGTAATTCGTCTGGCAAGAAAACTGTATTTCAGCTACAATGGCCTTGACAAAAAAGCACGGAATATATCTAGCGTGCGTCACATCGTCCTCATATGTGCATAGTTGTGTCAAATATTATGGAAATACATTGATGAGTAAGGAAGTTAGATTCCGGAACAGAGAGAGAGAGAGAGAGAGAGAGAAAGGTGGGGGTGGGGAGAATGAAGTCCAGTGGAAGCATATGTAGTACTGCGGATCCAGGGGTTGTGGGTTCGAACTTTCGGTCTCTGATCACACTTTTGACCTATTTACTGACGCAAGATAAGACCAAATGAATAATTTAGCGATTTTCTTTGGTAGAATTGCCTATACTTTGAGGAAAGGGATACTCACAATTCTTTGTTGAGGCGCTAACTAATAAATATACTTCGTATTCACGAAATATTAGTTAATTTCTTTCATAAATATATAGCAACTTTATCAAAATACTTCTCTTTGATAGATATTGAGACCTGTTTCGGGCCGAACATTATAAACGTCTGTATTATAGTATATTTCACCGTCTCCGTATCACTGAAAAACGATTATTATGTGCTTCATTGCAATAATATTTACCACTGATTACTCCACCGATTACAGTGGAGGGGGCGTTTTGCGTTATATATCTTCATTCCCATAATCCCTATCAACGCCGAATATATTTCTTGTTTACTTTAATTTGTATGATATTTTCTTAGTATGAACAAAGTCAATGACAACGTATCACTCTCTGGTGATAGCCTTTTTCACCTAGCTTTTCTTTGTAAACTTAAATCTATATTTTTTTCTCCGCTCTTTTAAATGGGGTGAACGCTAAAGCTGATTTCTTGTATCCGCTTGACCTTTCTCTCATGCTTTCATTTTCTTTCTGTCTTTATTCGTTACGTCTTGCTTTTCATGTCCTGTATTTTCTTTCTAACTTTTGTTAATATCATTTTTTTCCTTTCTAATTTCTCGTATCTTTTTATTTCCTCATGGCCTATTTCTGTCCATTTTACTAGTATTTTCGTCTCGCATTTCCTTCTCTTTCCTGTTCATTTCTGATTTCCCTTACATTTTCCTCACGCTTGACGTCAACGACGATGAAGAAGGTATACGGGAAGAAGTAGGTGATGAGGACGAGCTTGAACCAAGACTAAAAATGGTTATCCCCGCCGTTTGGTAAGGACATGTGGTTGTATGCTTTTTGGAGAGTAGTATTCCATTATCTAACGATAATCCATCACTACTCTGAAATCTTTGAACAATTTCTCAACTGATCTGTTCCATTCTGGTACCGTCTATTGTCAAAACGGATGCGATGAAAAATCTTATTCCAGATTACACACTTCCACGAATGAAAGTAGTAAATGTATCCCATGAATTTGCAATGGGTTCCGGTTGACTCTGTATGTAAAGGATTGAAAAAAAAAAACATGAAGGAGGATTGTATTTGTTTAACAATATAAATGACTAATAATTACTTGTTAGTTTCTATGTAGTTTCAACTTATGATACTTAATCAGTAATGGATACCCTTTTATATTCGAACAAGCATATCACTGAGTTTGGTTATCACTTTTCTTTGCTACGTGGGAAAGAACCAACCACTGCCTCCAGCCACTTACTCATGTGCCTGAAGCTTTGTGTCGTACTGAGGTTTCATTTATTTACTTGACAAAGTAAATTTATGAGTTTAACGAAGCCTATTTTCTTATTCATTTATAATGTATACTTGTATCTCTCTCTCTCTCTCTCTCTCTCTCTCTCTCTCATATATATATATATATATATAAATGTATGATATTTTCTTGCATTTCAGCATTTCTTATACAATAAGCCAATTTGGAGACGAATTTCTAACCAAACGCCGTATTTGCAGAATTAACTTCATGCAGTGCTCTTTATGACGTATTGATGTCAGATACGCCATTATACAGAAAGGTACTACTTGTCAAACATTTGTTATGCAATAGATAATAATATATTACATGTAGTCTATTTGGTCCCAGACAATTGTATCTTTTAATCATACAGGAACAAGAATCTGTGATTTGTTCTCTCCTCATCAAATCATCAGACTTAAGTCTGACTGGTATTATTCCTTTACCAGTCAACTTGCATAAATCTTGAAAAATACTGCGCTCAGACTATATCACTTTGTCATCATAAATTGATAATTTGAAAAACATAACCAAGAAGAGGATTTGCAACCATTATAATTTCTGTGTTTGGAAGAGGCATAGCTTCAGACTTTTGCAAAGTAAACACATATTAGCATACGCTATTTTGTAATCAATTAGTTCTTCCGATGGGTCCTAGGAGTCCATTGATTTTTTTCCCCCAATCTTGCGCCAATATCCGATTTGATCCATGAATACCCACTCGTATTATTTCTCTGTATAGAAGAAAAGACAAGAACTGGAATTGTCCAACTAAGGTCCCACCAACTGACATGTAGCTTGTTCTATAAGATCTAAATCTAGATTTCTTTTTTAAGCTCAGCTTTTTTCAGAATCCCAATCTTTATGAATACATTATGGATTACAATGTATGAATTTCTACTGTATAAATTTCGGTCCTTGAAATGTACCATACCACTATGTGGTCTAAGTTTTACTTTATGGTAGTCGTGGTTTTCTTTATGGTAGTCATGGTTTGCTTTATTGTAGTCGTGGTTTACTTTATTGTAGTCGTGGTTTACTTTATGATAGTCGTGGTTTGCTTTATGGTAGTCGTGGTTTACTTTTTGGTAGTCGTGGTTTGCTTGATGGTAGTCGTGGTTTGCTTGATGGTAGTCGTGGTTTGCTTGATGGTAGTCGTGGTTTACTTTATGTTAGTCGTGGTTTACTTGATGGTAGTCGTGGTTTACTTGATGGTAGTCGTGGTGTGCTTGATGGTAGTCGTGGTTTACTTTATGGTAGTCGTGGTTTGCTTGATGGTAGTCGTGGTTTGCTTGATGGTAGTCTTGGTTTACTTTGTGGTAGTCGTGGTTTGCTTGATGGTAGTCGTGGTTTGCTTTGTTGTAGTTGTTCTTATTGGATGTTCTGCTTTCATAACATTATTCTCACATACGTTTATCTTTCTAGTTTTATTCACTATATGGAATTGTAAGCTGTCTTTCAGTTCTTTGCCAATCTGCTCGATCGTCTGCTTCTCATCTGACAGCGATCTTCTCGCTTCCTGATCCTCCATCTGATATATGAATCAGTCAACGGCCCGATTAAACAATTCAGAGCAAGTGTCTCAATATTTTCTTGACCATCTGTAAGGAAAGCTTATCTTGTCAATTTTCTGATAGATTGTGCTCATTCTAGAATAGTCTCCCCTTCACCCTTGACTTTACTCTTTAATTGAGCATGATGTATCTCAGATATATGCTTTGAACCATACCTAGTTTTCGATTTCAACACTAAGGCTTGGACATATCTTTCCTACCAAAGAATTGGCGAAGTACAAAGACTTTACATAGTGGTTCCAAAGTACTATTACTTTCCAAAGTAATCTTATAGTGAGTGAGTCTTGTAATTAAATCATTTTCAATCAAATGTGATGCCACTGTGATTCATATACCTTTTTTTGGCAGTAAATAAGAAAGCTAAGTCTATCACTGCTTCAGCAACTTGTTCTCTTTAAATGTATCTAATAGTTACATATTATTAGTGTTCTTAGGGGCCCTCCATGGCCGACAGGGTAAAGTCGCTGACTTTAACACTCACTCAGCGCTTGGGTTCGAATCCCGATAGAGTAATTCGGATTTTCATGTGAGAAAGCCCTCCAGCTGGCTTGCGGTAGGTCGGTGGTTCTACCCGGATGCCTCCGTGCATTCGGGGTCTTCCTCCACCTGTAATTAGCTGGACGTTGCTATATGACTGAAATACTGTCGAAGCGACGGTAAACTCAAATAGTCTAGTCTATAAGTGTTCTTGTTCTTCTGAATTTTGGTTTTCTGTGATATAATGTATTTCATCTTATGCTTATCGGTTTCAACTTGAATAAGTTTGTTTTAAAAAGATGATATGACATGTACTAGATTCTGACCAATGGTAGTTATTGCCAATTCTGTCAGGTCAGACATGTTTCCAGATTATCAGAACCTTTTTTTCCACACAAATCCTTCATCTTTGCTTACCACTGTATCTCATTAGGTATACTTATAATAGTATTTTCCTGCGATAAGTTCTTTTCACTGGGCATTCTTTAACTAAGTCAAGGAGATCTAAAATTACATCTACACATTTTATGTTAGCTAAATAGATTGCTTTGTATACTTGTATACTATTATGTTGTTTATTGTATTTTCAGGATGAAGAGGTGTAAACAGACATTATAGCAATCTGAATACGACATTTCTTTGTAAAATAAATAAATAAATGGCTATCTATTATGTATAATTGTGTGGATCCTTTATCTATATAGTCTTTTTTAATTAAAACAACAACCTACATTTGCATCTGCATTCCACTGCTAACACCAGATGTTACACCGCATCTTCGGCTACCAAGAACATTAATTAATGGGTCATTTGACAAAAAAAAATAAAAGTCAGGATACGATATCTTAATGAAGATAAAATTTGACCAGTAGTCATGATGGATGATATAAAAGATTTGACCCTGTTATCTGCTTGACCACTTCCAGTAAACTTGACTAGATCAGATGAAACTGACCTGATGCAGCATTTTTTTTTACTTTCATGTAATTTAATAAGTTTATCAGTCATGGAACAAATTGCCACTGAACCGGGAAAGGTTTATTCAAGAAATTTAATGAGTTTTACTGAAGAGATTATTTCCGACATTCGCGTACAGTTTGTGAAGCAAGATAAATCGGTTTTCTGATCTTCTTAGATACTTGACACGCTACATTTTGTATATATACTTATACATGCGTACATATATTGAAACATTACACTTTCACATAGGAGATATAATGTCATCATTGATTTTAAATTCATTTTTACTATGACACTTAAGGTATTTAAAATTCACCTTCACCTGGAGCAGCATAACTCAAGAAGAAATAAAGTCCAGAATATACGATAAGATGCATATAATCTTGACGTGAAACTTTCCATGAAGGAAAAATGAATTCAAGCCAGTGGTTCGGATATTTCAGATGAGAATCTAGACTTTAAAAAGGGCCATAAAGTTTGTGAAATTGTATCGACCTAAAATGTGCTGATAATATGCACATCTACTCTTGGTAGTAAAGCTTCCCGCGAAGTTTCAGAGAATTTTAGCCAGTAGTTGTTAAGAATGAAAAGTAGATGCAAAATATGTAGTAATTTGGTTCTTACCGTTTCGGAACAACTCGACATTTTCCTAGAGAAATTTCCTAGAAATAGTCAAGGTGTAACCATAATGAACTCTGCATGGATGTAGTTTGTTTTGGCAACATTTATGAAAGATTACTCAATGTTTCGTCAATTTCTGTCCAGTGGTAACAGAAACTATGTCATTTAAAGGCATACGCGCCCATTACAGTTTCACTATATAGACAAAGAAGGAAAATCTAGCCTTGATAATTTTCTTAAACTTTGCCTGATTAAAGAGAATTACACTAGAAACAACATTTGGGGTCACTATTCTATTATAGTTATCTGCCCCTGAAAGTGAATAGGTATATCCCCGCCCAAATATTTGTCGGAGGTTGTTAAACTAAGGTAACTATTGAAAGTAAGATTCACGTGCATTTGTTTGTCGGAGGTTTGTACAGCTTTTCACTGGTTAAACCGATATGCATATTCATTTCGGGGCGTTTTGACATCATGTTAATTGCATCATAAGTACTAATTCACAAACATATGACCATCATATTTAGTTGTACACGTGTATTTTTGTTCTTAAATTAATGAACATATATGATAGAGTTTTTGAAAATATAATACTGTGATATGACATTTTCTGATTTCAAGAAATATCAAACATTTAAAAAGAAGTCTAACTTAGAAGATTAAATCCAAATGGTTTTCCTAAAAACAACGTTTTAATCCATAGCCTATTCAGTATGATAATTAAAATACGTTGACTTCATAAGCAATAACAACACCAACCTTAACCTACACCAGCCACATCAGAAAATTTAAGTAAAATACATGTTGATATCTCAAAATCGTTGACATGCTAGTAATTCAAATATTTATATATTCGCAGAGGGGGGTGGGGGCCTCCGTGGCTGAGAGAGTAAAGTCCCTGACTTTAAACTCTCACTCAGCCCTTACCGCGTGGGTTCGAATCCCGGCCCTCACCGCTGTGGGTTCGAATCCTGGTAGGGACTTCGGATTTTTCATGTGAGTTAGCCTTCCAGCTGGCTTGCGGTAGGTCGGTGGTTCTACTCGGATACCTCTGTGTAC